>CM077456.1:28813673-29108673 GCA_039654765.1 Mylopharyngodon piceus
ACATCTCATTTCCTCAACATGTCCACTTCATTTGTCTGTTCATGTTTTTGAACCCGTGTACCCTACAGCCATTTAATTTCCCTTGGTTTTGGGTTCACAGTTCAGTTTGATAGTTTGGCACTGGCTCTCTCACATTTCATTGGGGAACATCACCAGCGATTCACGAGCGCTTTAGGTAGTGCAGACATCAAAGTCACTTAAGCAGCCTCTTTCCTGTGGCTGATGAAAATTGTCCAGCAACACACACCGACTGGCTTTACTCATCTGGAATATGTTCAGCCAAACACAGATCAATAAGAGCTCCAATGAGGATCACTCAGGGCACACCAACCGCTCTGAACATCACGCTCTGAAAGAGAACATGTCCATCGGGCCTGGAACAATTAAAGCCAAATAGAAAGAAACAGAGGAAATGAAAAGGCGAGAGAGGCAGGGGAAAACAAAATAGCAGAGGAGGAGTAGGGGAAAGGTTAAGTGGTCTTATCAGTTACTACCCATGATGCCACGGTGATGGGCGGCTCGTGATGAGACAGCTGGGACGTGTTTCTGATATCTAAAAGGGCAACCAGAGAGATGATTGGCAGGCCGCAGCATAAGAAAGGAGTGCGTATGTTAAGTGGATTGTCACTCCGGTTGGGAATAATGAGCCTGGAATGACACTTTAGCGGGATGCCTCGGATCAGACAGCGGGAGAACCTGCACGTTCCTCAAAAATGAAACAAAAAAATCCTCATGCATTATTCAGAGCCAGGATACCTCTCTTTTTTTCTTGCCTCTTCCTTTTTGACTAGAAAAGAATGAGTGCTTGTGCCATGCTGATAAGTGTACTGTGCTAAGTACTACCTACTCTGTGCATCCCAAACTTCCCAAACGTTTTAGAAGATATATAGCACTTATTCAATTTGAATGTTGCAAGGAAATATGGGCAGTCGCCTGCAGTCAGACGCATAATTAACTGAGCTCACTGTAGAGCCCAATGAAAAGTTATATATCTCCCTTCCTGGGTGGGTGGAAGAATGGAAGTAGCTGAAGGATAGGGATGGAAATCCTAAGGAATTCTTGTTTAAATTCCTATTTCCTCTTAAAGGGATAGTTCAACCAAAAATGAAAATTATCCCATGATTTACTTACACTCAAGGCATCCTAGGTGTATATGACTTTCTTCTTTCAGACGAACACAATCAGAGTTATATTAAAAAAGATTGTGGTTCTTTCAAGCTTTATAATGGTAGTGGATGGGGCGTTGTATTTTGAAGCCCAAAAAAAGTGCATCCATCCATCGTAAAAGTAATCCACACGGCTCCAGGGGTTAATAAAGGCCTTCTGAAGCAAAGCGAAGGGTTTTTGTAAGAAAAATATCCATATTTAAAACTGTCTTCGGCCCAAACCAGTTGCACATGTGAGAATTGTAAACGGAGTCGAATGTCAACGAGTTCTGAACACATTTATTTAAATAAAGCTTTTTAAACAGTAGTTTATTTGACAATACATCTGATTATGTGCTTTGTCGTTGTGTGTGTGTAAACGTCAATGCTCTTGGCTCGTACAGGTACCTGTGCTGAGGTGTGTCTCAATGGCAGCTGCTCTCATTGGGCTGTAAGATGCCATGTGCTCTGACAGTGCCATCTGTGCAACGAGTACCAGATGCCAACCTGTCCCAATCATGTCATGCCAAGGCCTGTACATACCCTCTACAATCACCACAAGTAATGAATCTAGCGCCCTGTCACTCATTAAACACACAGGCTCAAGGAAACAAAGGATTGTGTTTATTCTGCAACGTTTCACACAGTGGGACGCTGTGATCCCGTGGGTGTGTGTCTCTTTAGGGTGGATCAACTGTCAGTCAAAGGCCAAAGAAAGGACAACTGACCTCAGAACAGTCAAACAGAGGCAGATAGATCACATCAGGATATACAAAGCAACATACTGACTGACAGTGTTTGGGGTAACGCATTACAAGTAACTTGAGTTACATACATGTAATCAGATTACTTTTCCAAGTAACTAGTAAAGTAACACATTACTTTTAAATTACACATTACTGCAAAATATCTGAGTTACTTTTTCAAAAAAGTAACGCAAGTTACTTTGTTTTCCCATTTGTTGACTAACACCTCTACTTTCCCCATGTTGAGAGAAATCAGGAGTAAGTGCAGAGGCGTTGTGTGCGTTGCGTGAACATGATGGTTATTGTAGTTCTAGATAAAAAAAGTAATGCGATTAGTTACTTTTTAGGGAGTAACGCAATTTGTAACGCATTACTTTTAAAAGTAACTTTCCCCAATACCGCTGACCGACTTCAGGCCAGACCAAGCCTTCAATTCATCTGACAGACAGTAAAATACCCCACACTGAATGATGTTCTTTGGGTCTTGAGTCACATTCTTTAGGGAACATGAGAATTTGTCATCTTTTTTGTTGACCTGGATATCCAAAATCTTGGTAATGCTCATGATTTTGTAAAGGCCACTGCAAAAACAGCCCAATGAGTCAAACACTGGAGTCACAGTGTGTGTTGAGAGGAGATGGGCACTTTATAAGGGGACGCGTTGAGTCATAGTGGCAAATCAGATGTGCAGGAGAACTAATCTGCTGTCTGAGAGAAAGACAGATACTGAGCATAAAAGAGGTTGAAATGGAAAAAAAGGGAAGAATACAGTGACAGAGTGGAGAAGGAAAAGTATAGCTGTCTCTCGTAGCAGTGGTTCACAAACTTGCTGACTTTTAAAAAAGATCCCATGTTGTTATAATATGGGATATACACTACTGTTCAAAAGTTTGTGGTCAGTAATATATATATATATATATATATATATATATATATATATATTTTTTTTTTTTTTTTTTTTTTTTTTTTAAATAATGTTAGAAATGCAAATGCTGTTCTTTTAAACTTTCTATTCGTCAAAGACTCCTGATAATTTTCCCACAAAAATATTAAGCAGCATAACTTTTATCAATGCAGATAATAAGAATAAAATCAGCATTGACAGCTGTGACTCTGAAGACTGAAAATTCAGCTTTACCATCACAGGAATAAATTACAGTTTAAAATATATTAAAATAGAAAACGATTATTTTAAATTGTAATAATATTTCACAATATTACTGTTTTTAAATATTTTTTTAATCAAATGAATGCAGCTTTGGTGAACATAAGAAAATTCTTTAAAAACCTTTTCTAATCATACTAACCCCAAACTTTTGAACTGTAATGTAAGTTCATCTGTCAGGTGCTGATATGGCTAATACTATTATAATATTTGGCCCGGTGTTTGATCCATGGGTTAGTTTAGTAAATCACACTTCTGCTGATGTTTATAGATGGGTCAATGACGTGACGGGTCATTTTTTTGTACAAAGGCCTTAATAATAATAAAAAACAAAGGTATGACATCCAAAGTGTGTAAGGTAGTACAACTAGATCTCTTTTATTGAATCCAAAAGGTTTTTAATTATATTTTGCTACATATAAATGTATTTTAAGGATTTTGAAGTGTCAAAAGGTCATTCGGTTTAACCGTCCAAAGGCCAATACAGCCATTTCATTCATGATTAAAATATCTTAAAATGAAATAAATGTATATATTTTATATTATTCTGGCATGATTTTATAATATCATATATCAACAGAGTGAAAAATGGTATTAAAAATTATGTGTAGAAGTCGTTGCTTTGTTATGAGAAAGAATGTCCGGAAAAATGAATTTCATTGATGTCATTTGGAGTAACCAATATAAAGGGACCATTTTGGATCAAGTCATGCGGTCAGTATCATGTGACAGGTTGTGACATCATTCAGACACCTGCAAATGACCACATGGTCATGAAGCAAAGTAACTAACTCTCTTTTAACTATTTGAAACATTTTCCCGAAACATCAGGTCATTCAGTACAACCGCTATAAAACATGGAAAATTTTGTAATATTTTAAAAACTTATACTAAATATAAAATGTTTGATTGTCCTTTTGCTAGCTAGCTAGATATCAGCCTGTTAGCATTGTTTGAAAATATCCTCATTTGTTATAACCAAAAGTGTCATTCGGTGAAACCGAAATTTTGGTTAAACTGAATGACAGTTTTGGTGACAAATTTTGTCCATCTTGTAAAAAATGACAAAGCAGTGTTAATTGATTATAAAAAACCACATAATCTCATTGTTAACACTTAAAACTTCCAAATTAATTATATCTCCATTATGATGTTTTACACTTTTAAAAACCTTATTCGTCAATGAAAGTTGTCAGTTTTCCTATTCAGACTGTCAGTGTCATGTTAAGAATGCTGCATATTGTTCGATATTTGCCGTTCATTAAAAACTTTACTGCATTTTAATGGTTGATTTTAAGGATATTTTGGTGTACTTTTGTACAATGAGCAACTCTGTTATAAGTCGCTACTTGATGCCCAATGTAAAATCTGAAGTGAAACCAATTCAGCTCTGTGATATACAGTAATATGTGGTTTCACTATTAGCTTCTCGCTGTCTTACCCTCTTCCCCTCTCTCTCTCTCTCTCGGTAATAGGCTGAACGGTGCAGGTTGGAGTTCAGAGAGAGGCTTTATTAGCTGTGGTCCAAATAAGATGAGACACGAAACGACAGGAACAGACTGAGAGCTACCGTGACCCAGATTTTGGTCAGTTTTGTGTGCAAGACTCTCACTTTCTCTCTTTCATTTCCCTCACCCACACACACACAGACCTTGTCTGAAGGAAAAAAAAAAAAAAAAAAAAACAGAGCATAAACGTCGTTAGACTTTCATCTCATCCCCCTAAAAATCTGTGATTAACTCAGCTGTCAGCACCCTTAAAAATGTGATTATCTCTTTATACATTTGCTGAAAACAGCGGCTGCAGTAAGATTATATTATATTATATTATATTATATTATATTATATTACTAAAAAAAGCCACAACAGCTCATATTCAGGAATAGGCCGGGGCCCCTTGAGGTTAAAATTTATTGGAGATGACTGCTAGATTAGAAAACACTATCTGGCAGGATGTAGAGGATTGTGGGTACAAGCATTTGTTCGGTATGTGGATATGTTTTTTTGATTGGCAGGTCTGATTCACTGTGATGTGACTGCTGCTTTGTCAGGTGTGCTGTTGAGTGACAGCACATGTATTAGTGTTATCTGCTATATTCAAATATTCAGAATAGAACTTGTGACACATAATTGTTCAGCATTTTATCCAATGCATTGACATACTAAAGAACATCTCTTGTAGCTTCTTAAGAATTGTTGTCTTTATCTAAATATCTGAGTGGTAAATTTTTTATTTAGACAGCGGAAAGAGACTGAATATGTAAGAGGAACTTACATATTCAGGGCACGTCCCGAACTTGGGAAGGTGAACTGGGACTCAGTACAGATGGCAAGGGAAAAAGGGAGCAGAGCCTGACATGTCCTGTCATTTACCCAGACGGTACGCACGCCTGTGTAAGTGAGTGTGGTTATCTGCGTTTTATGTCGGAGAATAGCTGTCATGCGCTGTCAGTTGTGGAGAGGCTAGTAATGACACATATTTATCTACCCATATGTGCGTGAATGTGGGTAACATTGCATTTAAACACTTAGAATTCCATCAAAGGAGAGAGTGGTTGGAGCTGTGGCATACATACTCCAGATACCTGTACATTGAGGCATGGTGCTCATATGGGTGGTACTGGTTCATTTACTGCATGTCTTGATTGCGTTTTCCCATCCCTCCTATTTACTCTTTCTAATAATGCTAAAGTGTTCTGGGGGGTTGCTAGGTGTCCGGGTTATTATGTAATTGTATACACTCTAAAAAAAAAAAAATGCTGGGTTGTTTCAATCCAAATTGGGTCAAAAATGGACAAACCCAGTGGTTGGGTTTGTCCATATATGAAGCAGATTTGAGTTGAAACAACCCAACATTTTTTTAGAATGTAATATTATATAATTTTTATTTATTTTTTTATTTTTTTATTTTAGTTTTTATCTCTATTTTATTTTCAATTTGTCTTTTTAGTTTGGTTTATTTATTTATTTATTATTATTATTTTTATTTATTTATTTATTTTTTATCTAATGTTATTGCTATCCTGTGACATTGTTATGTTTATTTCAGGTGGGCTGTAAAGGTTTTAAGTTTTACAATATAAAAAACCTAAAATTACAATTAATTTGTTGTAAATTTAAAATGTATTGTAGTTTTATTTATTTATTGTTTGTTTGTTTGTTTGTTTGTTTCAAGTTTTATAATATAAAAACCTAAAACTTCAATTAATTTAAATTTATTTTTGTTAGTTTTGGAGTCATGAAAATATATAGTTTTTTCCATCCATCCATCCATCCATCCACAACTCAGTTATCCATCCATCCATCCATCCATCCATCCATCCATCCATCCATCCATCCATCCATCCATCCATCCATCCATCCATCCATCCATCCATCCAATTTCCCATTCATTCATTCATTCATTCATTTAGAAACTCAGCTTCTGTTCAGTTCAACTCAGTTCAGTTACTTTTCTTTAACAGTAACACTGCTAGGTAATTGCTAGGGTGTTCTGAGTGGTTGCTAGGTGGTTGCTAAGGTATTCTGGGTGGTTACTAGGGTGTTTTGGCTAGTTGCAGGTAGGGCTGCATGATTTATCGCGATTAAACTGCACGTGATTTGGCAAAGGCTGCGATTATTTTATGCGCAGCTTGTCAGAGCTGTACGGCTCTGTGATCAGTAGTAAATGCTTCTCCATCTGAAAGCCAGAGGGCGCTCTTGTGCAGAAACTCCAAATATGCCCTGTCGCAGAAGTAGATAACACGCATCATATCACTGTAGCTGAATAAACAGAAGATTGAAATGCTTTGATTGATTAAACATGACTAATAAACACACGACTGCCTTATTCTGTGTAAGAAGCCACATCATCTCACAGAAGGATGCTCAACTGTCGTTATGAAGTGAGTTTGGAGTAAAAACATGTTATTAAATGTTAATTTTTTGGGGGCAAGATGTTAATAAATGCTTCTCATGTCTGGAAAGATGTTTGACACGTGTTGCTTTTTCAAATGTACATTATAAACGACTGAAACTCGCAGTGCTTTCAGATGGATTAGCATTTGGAGCGATAATTCATTGACAAGCTGTGCATAAAAAAAAAAAAATAAACGCAGCCTTTGCGATTTCATAATCGCACTAAGAATCGTGTTTAAGCGATAATCGCATTTACGTTCAATGTTATTTTTCGTATCGTGCGATAAATCGTGCAGCCTAGTTGCAGGGGGTTGCTTACTTGCTGAAGTAAAAAGAAAAAAAGAGCCCATTCCCAAGTCTTCACGAGGTCCAATGCTTTAACAAACACCACTACTGTAATAAAGCCTCAGTGTTTGTCTGTATAGCATGTCCTGACCATTTGACCCCAGCTGGTCTGTAAATGGCAGTATCAGCAGGGTTCCTATAAGACTGGCCTAGATGTGGTTCGCGAAGTATGCACTAGCCCCGGCGCCCACAGCCGGCCGCAGCGCCTGGCACTGTGTGCCTGTTAGTGGTGGGTGATTTATGGGGATTAAGCGGGCTTGTTGGCAGCGTGCTACTTATGGGCATCCAATTTACTGCCTGTTTCCTCCTCCTCCTCCTCTTGCCCTCCTTACTCTTCCATAGCTCCGTGGGTGCTGTAGACCCTGGCATGGTGGATGATCCTTTAGACGTAGCGGGATGCACAATTCTTTCAGGAGCTTTTTATAGAGCGTCAATTAGTCTTGGAAAGCGTGAAGGAATATTCCGGATGGATTTGTAGTAGCGGCAGTTGTCCCAGTAGAAGTGGGAGGCACGGAATAGTCCTCTGCCATGTTGATTTCTGTGCTCTACAAGGTGTATCCAGCACCTGATGTACTAGTTTTGTCTGTTGCCGTCTGTTGAAGTCCATCCCAGCTATGCAGTTTTGCTACTGATCTACTCAAAGATGGAAGCTAAAGTAATGTCAAGAGGATGTAGGAGGTTTGAATAGTATGACCTTGGAAAATCATTCTTTCCATTGAGTTATCTGCTGCTGGCTGTACATACTGACCTGACATTTTTCAGCAAAACGTTCCTCATTCCTCGATCTCCTTGAACTTGACTTCACTTTTTAAGCAGCTTTCACACTTAATTTGATTGACTTGTCCAAATCGGAGTTTGATTCCACCCTCTTCCATCCTTTTAGTCCTGAACCAAGATATGGTTACAAATACATGAGTACCACAGGGTTGCCAGGTTTTCACAACAAGACCCACTCAATTGCTACTCAAAACTAGCCTAAAACTAGCCCAATCCTGTTTCGGGGGGTAAAATCCTTGTTTTTGGCGGGGTTCCCTTGGTAAAATTCGCATTCCAGGGGCTAAATATCATTTTATTTGAGGTTGCTTCAACCCGTGGACATGAAAAACAACCCGGAGCAACAGTGTTAAAGTAGCCCAATTCCACAGGAAAACGGTGGACTTGCCAACACTTGAGTACCATCATGGTGGCAGCTGTTTACCAGTTTTGCTAGGTAACAATTAGCAATTGTCAAGTCAAAATGTCCACCAACCAACTAGTCAATTAGTCTAAGTCTACAGTAGGTTTACTTTTTCTAACTTTTTGTTTTAGCTATATTATTTCTCACAGCTGTGCTGTTAAGGGCATGAATTTATATGCAGTTTCTTCAAGAAGATGTTACCATGCTAATTTGTTTGTTGTGCTTTGTTATTACACGGTTGGCAAGGTAAACTTTCTGTGAGAAGTTGCGTCTCTAAATTTGTTCGCTTTAAAACACTGTAGTTCTCATTTCTTTGTTTTTTTAGTAAGGACTTTTTATGGTTTGTGCAATAAATGAAAGTAGACGACTGTTTTGCAGATTTTTTTTAGTGTCTCAAGGCATTAGCATTGCATTTTCAAGATGGTTTTAAAATAGGTAAGCTTTTAAAAATGTATATTATATATTGTGCTCCGTCCAGATATGTTTACACAAAAAACCCCTTAAGAAACCTGTCCGATAGTGTGGTGAAAATGACACAAAATCAGCCTAAATATAAATATACCAGCTAATCATTCAGAAAACTCACTGACTATTCAGTTATGATAATTTTGAGAATTTGGTTTTTAAACATGAACACGAAATAAACACATTGCAGTTTGCAAATATTACATATTAATAATATACACAACCATTCAAAAGTATCAGGTCAGAATGATTTTTAAAATATTTTTGAAAGAAGTCTCTTATGTTCATCCAGGCTGCATTTATTTGATCAAAAATACAGTAAAATAGTAATATTGTGAAATTTTATTATTTTATTTTTTTAAGTAGTGTAGCTTATTATTATCAATGTTGAAAGTATTTGTGCTGCTTAACATTTTTTGCGGAAACAGCGATTCTTTGATGAATAGAAAGTACAAAAGAAAAGGATTTATTTAAAATAAATATCTGTTGTAACATTATTAATGTCTTTACTGTCACTTTTGATCAATTTAATGTGTTTTTGCTAAATGAAACTATTCATTTCTTTCAAAAAAAAAAAAAAAAAAAAAATGGTATATTGTGAAGAGTTTAAGCCACACAGTCATGAAAAATCCACAAAATAGTGAGTATTTTTTAATGGTTTTGGTTTTGTAAGCACATCTCCTCAGAGTCCTGCAGAGCTGTGTTTTATCTCACCAAACATTTCACTACATCTGCAGTCAGTTCTGAAATAAACCGATAAAGAAAAAACACGAAAGGCAACCTCAAATGATTTACTTCTATGTCTGGTGGCTTGGTCACCACTTTTCATGCGCGGTAAACTTATCCGGCTCACCCACTTTCCTATCATGCTCTGAATGTGTGGCGTGTCCCAGAGGAGACCTTAGCCTAGATATTAGAAATATCTCCAGCGCCTCAGGAGAATGATGCGCCAAACCTCGCCTTATGTCTCGTGGAGGAAGAGATGAGGGCAAATCACAGAGAAAAATATTTAGTTTTTGCCTTCATGGAGAAACTGTCATCAAGCTAATATATTTCTGACAGGAAATGTGACATGATTTTTTTGTTTTGTTTTGTTTTGTTTTTTTGCTTCATGAGAACCATTCATGGAGAGTATTAAAGGGGTCATGAACTGAGAAATCTAATTTTTCTTGAGCTTTTGACATGTAAGAGATCATCATACTATAAGAATATCCTGTAAGTTTCAAAAACCTTCCTTGTTAGTCCAAAAACAACATTTATTCACCTATAGGTGAAAGACCGCCTCTGTAGAAGAAAATCAATGCCTACTTCATCATTGCAACGTTAGCCCCGCCCACTGGCGTGTTAGTGAGATGAGGAGGAGAGAAGCGCGATACAGGACTAAAAATAACATTACCTTTCAAAGGAATCTAATGCTAGGAATATGGTTATTTATTTTCAACAATGTGAATGTCTCAGTTGAGCTTTATTTATTTGTATTCGGTACATTTCACTGTGGATTCTTTGGAAATCAGTTGCAATTTCGGAGCAGGCTTTGCAAACAGACTTTTACAATGTGGACTCGACAATAATGCAACAACATGTAAGTAACTGTGTTAATTCTAATGCCTGATCTGATATGTAATGATTCATGTACAGTCAGATGTTCTTTGTCTCTGTGTCAGTAAATAATCTGTTATTTAAACTGTGAATAAATTATAGAAAGCGATCAAAGAACGCTCCCTTTACAATCGCTGGAGCTGTCAATCAAACAGCGCGAGTGTTCTGGACACGCCCCAAAACTCCCGTTATATTCAACGAATCTCTTATTTACACTGTGTTTGCACTGTTAGTCATGATGAAAACATTCGTTAGTGTGCAGAAATCAAAATACAATGAAGAGATCACTGCATTTATGCACTCAACAACATGTCTGTGATGTTCATCACTGCAACCTTTCATGCCACGATCTAAATATAATGCCTTAGATCTAAATGTAATACGATAATCAACACTTTTCACGATTAGTTAACCTTGAGAGCTGTAATAGTAAAAACATGCTAAAAGTTTAATAATATTTAGCTATTTCATATGCGAAGATGTTAGCCAATCACAGCAGTGGGCATTTACACTGAAGTCTCACAGCAGACACGCCCCTTAAAACAGAGCGTTCAAATCAGAGGGCTAAAATCGGGGTAGGAAAAATGCCTTTTATTCCTAAATTATGACAATTTTTGATGTAAAAATCATACTAGCATTATAAGTGCACCCCAGGAAACATTATAAAACAATAAAACAAAGCAGTTCATGACCCCTTTAAGATATTACTAGGAATAGAGGAAAAGAATAGGACAAAAAGATGACATTGCAGGTCAAACCTGCTCAGCCCATATGAGCATCAAGGCCCAATATATGTGAAGAACATGTGTTGACTGCTGTGCCACATTTTTTCATTCTATATTTGTTTTTGTTTTTGTACATGTTCGATACACAAAAGGTGAAGCAAACAATAGTATTTTTTTCCCCTGAAAGTGACAATATGACATTCACAGATATTCAGTGCAGGACAGTGAGCCAGCTGGTCTGAATAGTATCAAGGATTATGCGATTCCAGATGTACAGAGCGAAGGTAAAGAGAGAGGCTAATGAAAATGGAAAGAAAAAGGCTAGAATGGGAAAATGTTTAGTGGAGAACTCGCTCTCCCTCTCTCCGAGAGATAATGGCAGTAATTGGACTGACTCACAGCTTCTCTCTGTGTGTTTCTCTCAGATAAAGAGCGCCGCGTGAATCTCTGCTGCTCTGCGACATGCTCTCTCCATTCGGAATTAAATGTTCTGCACACAATGTGCGGCGCGTGGCCAGGCGGTGGCTGAAGCTCAGGGCTGGAGCTCGAAATGAAATGGCTGTTTAAATCCCCTCGGCGGCGGCTTACAGTGGCCACTACCCCGGCCTGCTGAGCGGAGCCCGAGACTTTAGAGGATTTTTGCAGACTAGCCTCTCAAAGCTACTGCGCTCAGAACTGATGTGTTTGGGCTTTAACTTCGCAATACATTTTGTTTTTTTGTGAGGCAGACTAATTCTACTGATTTACTGGTATTAAAGCTTTACATTTCGGACGTGGGTTTGGAACTGAGCTTCTAAATCACATCCAAAATACTCCATATCTACACTGCAAGTAAATCTGATACTACCAAATATTTTTAAAGGGATAGTTCCCCCAAAAATGACAATTGTGTCATCATTTACTCACCCTCATGATGTTCCAAACCTGTATGACTTTATGACTATTTTGGTAACACTTCACAATAAGGTTCATTAGTTAAACATTAACCATGAGCATACATTTGTTACTGTATTTACTAATCTTCGTTAATGTTAGTTAATTAAAATAGTTGTTCGTTGTTTGTTCATGCTAGTTCACAGTGCATTAACTAATACTAACAAGATTTTAATAATGTATTAGTAAAATTAACATTAACAAAGATTAATAAATGCTGTAGAAGTGCAGTTCATTATTAGTTCATGTTAACTAATGAATCTTATTGTAAAGTGTTACCTATATTTTTATTTTATACATATATTTACATTATTACAATACATATTGATTACATTTATTAAAAATTTTAAGTATGTTTCAACTGTTTTTTTGTTTTTTTCCCCCTCATTTTTACAATACAGTGCAAGTCAATGGGGTCCAAACTTTGAACTTTGGACCCCCTGTCAGTTTTGTTTGTTTGTTTGTTTTTCTTTGATATACTATTTTATTTTTTTAATTAATGTTCTGAATCATTTTTAATTTTAATTTTTTTTTTTTTTTTACATTTTATATTTTAATTTTATACATATATTTATATTATTACATATTGATTACATTTATTAAATTTTTTATTATTTTATTTTTTAATTAATGTTTTGAACTTTTTAAATTTTAATTTTTTTAGAAATTAATATTTTAATATTTTTTATATTTTTGTTAATATTTTTAAGACATTATTTTAATATTTGAAGTTCAACTTTGTTTAAACAAAAATGAGAAATGAAATTAAATATATATATATATATATATATAGGTTAATATCACAACATTTTTTTCTTTTGTCAAATCAAATTAGATAATTAATGTAGTTCAGATAACATAATATTTTGAGTTTCATTTGATTAAACCAATCGCCTTCATTGTATTAACTCAAATTTTTAATTTCAATGAACTTACTTACTTTTTTCAATTTTAACATGCTTCATTAAGTTAAACTAACCATTCTTTTTTACAGTACCCCATTTGAACAAAAAAACAAAAACAGGGTCATACAGAGTCATACAGGTTTGTAACAACATAATTGCGAGTAAATAATCAGAGAAATTTCATGTTTGGGTAAACTATCTCTGAAAAATGTCTCTTTTTATTTTGGTAGATTAGATCAGAAAGCCATAGACTCATGTCCTGCACTCAGGTTGTTCTGCTGTGTTATGTCTTAGAGGCATCGACTCATCCCAGTCGATACATCTCGAGGTGTATCGATTTCTAAGTGATGCCATGTTGTTCGGTCGGCCTGCCTGAGCAGTTAGCGCCGGTCCCTGCGGTCTCTTCTTCGTCTGATTGCTGTTGTGTGGCAGAGCGCAGTGAGGCGGAGCTGGTTTTGATCTGCTGATGGCTCTGGCACCTGCAGTGATGCTACAGTGCCACTGAGGCCAATTAACACATGAAAGGTGCTTCCCACCACCCGAGAGGACAGGGCTGGTTGCGGAAGTGAAGGAGGAGATGGTGGAGGTGCACAGGAAACTGAGCTGGCACTGTTTGCAATGACAAGGTGAGAGGCGAAAGAGAAAGGAGAGAGAGCTGATGAAACAATTTAGTGCTTCCTCCTGCCTCTTCCCCGCTGCAGGGAGAGGAAACACTGCGAGAAAACAAGCCAAAACCTCCTTCAGAAAGAGCGATGTCACACCGTGGAACATTATTAGCATCAACAATATTAACATTTAACATTTTCTGTAAGTTGTCATCTACAGGGCTTTCAGAAGACTGCTAGAGTTTTTATTCCAGTTTATTCCAGACTTGAATATGTTAGTTCGTGAGAGAGAGAGAAAAAAACAAGAAAAAAAACAAACAAACACTCTTTTACTTTAAAGTGTAGATCTGTAACATCTTTGTTTATTGCTAGTTTTAGTATTTACTTCATATGGGCTTAAAGGTGATGTGTGTGATGTGTCCATGTTATTTTTTTTAATGCCAGTGTACTACGTATATATATATATATATATATATATATATATATGGGTTGATGACAAATACTGTAAGAGAGAGTCCAAAATAATAATAATAAAAAAAATGGAGTTTTTAATATTTTTATATTGAAATAATTTCACAATTACTCTCCAAATTAATGTAGAAACAACTTAAAAACAGTATATTTTAAATATTTGGCATCTTTTTATGAGTGAAGGCCAGTATCACTGATACTAATACTACTGGTAGCCTACTGAATTGATTTTTTAAAATGTTAATTGACATTCAACATTACAGTATAACTGAAAGCTATCAATTTCAACATTTATTAGGCTTTTAAAAAATAACTTTTAATTTAAGCAAACTTAAAAGAATCTTCACATAAACCCATTATAATAAATGTCCTGTGGCCTTCCTTCCTGTCTAAATACAGATATTGAATAAAGTTATCAAACACTTTACATTCTTCACTGCATAAATTATGAATTAGATATAGATTAATCCTTATTAAAGCTACAGTTTTCTCTGTTACTTGTGTTCTTTGATTAACATTTATGACAAACATCACAGCAACTGGTTTATTAGGCTACTGTGACTTTAAGAGCTGCCGCTGCCGAACATGACACGGATCTGATGCGCATCTCATTTTCTCACAACTCTTTGTTCATTCAAGACGTTATTTAACCCATTTAAGACTGCTCTTATGAGGATACTCGACACAACGGGCATTTTGGCATATTTCTGTGTGTTATTGTTTGTTCAAGTACGAGAACTCGATACTGGCGCGTGTATTTCTGTGTACACGAGTTGTGTGTGTGTGTGTCACACAGTCACAGACAGCGCATTCTCGTTTGTCTTGTGGCGCTTGAATGGTTTAAACGCATATTAAAAGTGTGTGAATAAGAGCGTGATTATATAATGTAAAGCTAGCCAAATTATGTCAGAAAAACGGATGCTGCGCTTAATTAACGTGTTAAACTGAAAAAAAAAAAAAAAAATTGCATGCGTTAACGCGCTAATTTTGACAGCACTATTTTAAAGGTTTTTGGAAGGTTGCACAATATGACATTTTACAACATGAACTAATCTTGCCTTGTCATAAAAGTGTAAAATAATCTGTTATTTTAAAAGACTTATCATTCTTGACAATTTTTTTCTCTATCTTTGAACTTGAACTGTCATCTTTTTTTTCTCGTTTTCTTGTTATATATATATATATATATACACACACACACACACACACACACATATATATATATATATATATATATACTCATTATAGAATACAAGTCATTGTATGCATTAATTGCGTTTTTATGGTATTTTTGTGTGTCATGTCATAAGATCAATTTGGTAAATTCTAACAGACTTCCCAATGCTATGGATCCATGGGTATTAAAATTATACCACAACACTTAGGTTAAATGAATTCAAAATGTCTTTTATCTCTTCCCTTGCAGCCCTTGCTGGGAGTGAATGAGATGCCGTGTCGAGGCTAGAGGCAGCGGTGGACTGTTCCCGAGTCAGTGGAAAGCCCCTCTAGATGAGCCAGTCACAGCCACCCAGCTGCACGGTAAAGGAATAAGGATTTAATATGTCAACAGAGGCCGAGCTCCAGCCTGCTGCCAGACCCAGCGTCAGAAAGGATTCCAAGAAGAGAGGTATGAGGCCCTCATACGGGCGCATGTGTAAACAGACAAACACACACTCACGCTCGGGGGTTTGTTCAGTCTGTGGGGGTCGGCTTTAAAATCACAGGCATACTGTGCAGATACTACACACACAAACAATCACACATGCACAACACCATAGTGCTTCGAATACAGAGTGGATTGGAAGATTCGCTGAGGTCTTGTTTGTAACGTTTGGACAGAACTGAATGAATTTGTTTCCCATGCGTTTTTACATTTAGATAGATAGATAGATAGATAGATAGATAGATAACGTGTGTATAAGTGTGTTTGTGTAAAGCAATATCTTTGTCTTTGTCCTTTTAAAAGCTAAGGGGATTTCCCACAGTGCCAAAACAACTTTCTTGTTCTGACTCACTCATAAAAACAGTCTTTGCCATCATCTAATGGCGTAATAATGTAACTTTCACTGATACTATTGACACACCCTTTCTCAGTACCAAAAATGGCATATTATTTATATAAAATATTATTTATTGAACAACAATATTTAAATTAACAACAATAGCCATTATAAAAGACAATAGGAAATAAACACAAGCAAACAATTCAGTTAAATGTACAAAAGCAGTGCTTTAGTACAGGATTTCATTTAAACATAGCCTAAATATAAAGTTATGAATCTTCATTTTCCCCTTAACCCAAATCGTTTTGCTCTGAAACAAGTAATAGATTAATAAGACCAAAGATTGCCTGTTTGATGTACCCCAAATTAATTATATCTCATGTTTAAATTCCTGAAGGACTGGCCGAGATGAAGCTGTTCTCTGCGGGTACATGAGCGCTGAATGGCTGCTGATGGCCTGGAGCTCGCATCTCCGAAAGCGTCTAAACAAATTGTAAAATAGGCGCTATGTTTATATATGAGTCACATATTTGAGATCTAAATAACTACATTCTCGCCTAAAAACTCTTAAAACTAAATTTCGTGACAAAACAACAGTATTTTTTTTAAATATATAGTGGATTTGCTCGACCGCCATGACACTCGCCACAAGCGGAGTGATACAAACGGTGAAACGGTACGAGTGCTGATACTGGGGGAATATAGCACGGCTCTCAGCCAATCAGATTCGAGAACCAGAAAGAACTGTTGTATAAATATATATAAACGGTATCGTTCACTATTTGTTGCTCAAGTTTTTCAGGATTCTTTGATGAACATAATTTTATTTTTATTCAGTGTTTAAATGGGTGAGTTGAGGAATTGAATTATCAACTCGTCCATTTTTCAACTCATCAAGTTTATTTATTAGTTATATGTCGAATCTACAGTAAAATACTGTAATTCTTTAAATAAGGATGACTGTTCTTCCATGAAAGTTAAAGTGAGTGGGATAGTTCCCTGGTGGATGCAGTATGGTATTTTATTATGTTTTTTTCAGTGTGTCTTCATATGCACACTGCCTTGTGTTTTTCTGCTTAGAATTATCATTTACCATATTTTCCATGTCATCACCCTCATCTTTGCTGTGGTTCACACAGTAATGGGTACTAAGACAGATGTTTGGTGATGGGACCAGTGCCAAGGGGCCTGTCGGTCATTGTATGGGCACCGTATAGAGGGGACAGGCTGTTGCCTCTCTTGTTATAATGAGTCTTGTTGCACTGCCCTCTTGTGATGCGCCACCTGTTCCTTAGCGGCCACACAATGGCGTTTTGTGCCCGGCCATGAGCCCATGAGACCGTAGAGGCACAGCTGAGGGGCGTAGTGACACCAGATGTCCCATAGAGCTAGGAAATGGAGATCATACAGCGAGAGCTGTGGTGTCTCTGTCTGACTTCTACATAGCATTGTATTGTCTACAAGCAAGTCTAGGAACTTTATGAACTTCTCACCTCTTTTAAAGAGTGAGATATTCACATATCATCATATACTGTTTCTTAAAGGGTTAGTTCACCCAAAAATGAAAATTCTGTCATTAATTACTCACTCTCATGTTGTTTCACACTCGTAAGACCTTTGTTTATCTTCGGAACACAAATTAAGATATTTTGATGAAATCCGAGAGCTCTCTGACTCCTCCATAGTTAGCAATATAATCACCACTTTCAAGGTCCAGAAAGGTACTAAAGACATAGTTAAAATCGTCGACGTGACTGCAGTGGTTCAGCCTTAATGTTATGAAGCGACAAGAATACTTTTTGTGTGCAAAAACAAAACAAAAATAACGACTTTATTCAACAATATCTTCTCTTCTGCGTCATTCTCATACGCTGTTTACATTCAGCACTTCCAGGTTCTACGTCAGAACGCCGGCTCAGCGGCACTTGAAACGCTTCTCACTGGATCTCTTAGTGTTTAGTGATAGAGACCGTTCAGCGTAAATGAATTTGTTCTGAGCTCGTGCTGCTGTCTTTCTAATAAATGGTCCATGCTGCGTGGTTCATACGAGTAGCCCTGTTCTGCTTTTGGCGCGTTTAAGGTTTCTCATACGCAACAGAAATGGCAGCGCTTATCAGTTATCAAATTATTATTCACGGTTTACTGCTACACCTGGCCTAAAATCTAGTGCTTTCACCTTGTGTTGACATTGGGAAACTGCATGATTTGTGTGGCGAGCCGCATATACAATTTTTTAATAGACAAGCTGTGGGTTGTTTGAAATTCATCCCCGGGCCGGACACTTTGGACACTTTGCTTGAAGTGCTCATCATTTTAGTTATAAGTCTCACAGATACAGAAATAATACACTCAAGGAAAGTCAACAGGAGGATCATCTCATTCCTTCCACCCTTTTTAATGCTTCAAACAGACCATGTTTTTTGGTCAGAGTAGATATATATGAAACAACAGTGAAAGACTAGATTGTTAACCTTTCTTTTTTTATCCTGTAGCAAACAAAAACAGATATAATTATGCCTCTGAGGAGGCACATGCACATATGTTTTTCCTGTCAATTGCATTGCCTTGAATATTTAAGCACTAAATAGTGCTTATTCTCAACCAGTCAACAGGAACAAACAACATCCACCTGTCTCTTCACCATCTTCATAACAAGCCTGACCTGCATCTCTGCTCCCTATGGAATGGATGTAATTGCACCTGCTGTCTTTTCCCCTAGAAACCGTTTGAGCAGGACAAACTATCGCGAATCCGTCTGTTTATGACCACAAAACACCACTAATCTGTTGCTAATGACAACGACCTTCCACCCCTATGGGAACCAGTTTAATATGACCTACAGGATGCGGTTAATGACAGCCTTCTCCTCTTTCAAAGAAATTATCTGATCCTCCTATGAGCTGCTCTCTCCACATTGTACGTGCCTTACCAAGAATGCAGCAGTGGCCAGTAGTGGAGAATGTGGCCTATTACTGCCTTGACTAATTGAAATGGTCATATTTACAAGCACACACCACCAAAATATAATGTTGGACCGATGGGGAAAAAAAAGAAACATATATATTAGTCCTGTAATATATATATATATTAGTGCTGCCAAACGATTAATCGCAATTAATCACATCCAAAATAAAAGTTTGTTTACATAATATATGTGTGTGTACTATATATATATATATATATATAATGTGTATTTGTGTAAATATTTTTATTTATTTTTAAGTATTTTAAAGGATAGTCCACACAAAAGTAAAATTATATATTCGGTATGCATTTATTTTATTTTATTTTTATGCATAATATAATAAAGATTTTTTTTTGAAGAATTTTGAAAAAAATCAGTGGGAACCAAAATTGTTTGGTTACCAACATTCTTCAAAATATCTTTTATGTTCTGCAGAAGAAGAAAAAAAGAAAGAAAGAAATGCATATAGTTTTGGAACGACTTGAGGGTGAGTAAATTATGCTTTTAAATAAGATAATCAAGGGAAGAAAAAACACTTCCTATATATTTATTGTTGACATCAAATAGAAATGAAAACCCATCCAAAGAAACACTTCAGTGTTTTACCGCAAATTCATCTCAGACAGCCAAATTAGACAACCAAGGTTGTTTTGACATGCCCTTGTCCTCAAAAAATATAAAAATGTAGAACAAAATTAGGCAAGGTGAAACAAAACCCACATGAAATACTTGTTCAAAATGCAATTCAATGTTGGGTTGCCACTTGATGTCCAGTGTAAAATGTGGTTCCTGAAGAACAATCAGTTGAAAAGCAAAGCTTTAGACAATAAAGACCACCCACCATCACAGTCATCAGGACACTGAAGTCTCGGGATTACATCAGCGTAATGACATTGGTACACACACACTGAGGTTTTAAACATGCCGCTAAATTAATTGAGGAATAATGAAGCAGGGTTTTATGTGCAGTTGGGTCCCGGAGGTCCATAGAGGGAGAGCATAATAATAAGGAGAGAGAATACACACGCACACACGCACACACACACACGCACGCACACACACACACACACACACACACACGTGTGAGAGTAAGTGCTCTTGGGGCAAGGTGTAATGAATATGAATGTCATTAGGGCACATTAGAACACCGCAACTAATAAATAAAGCATTCACTGCAGTGTTGATGAGCTCATCCCAGCTGCATTCAGGCCTTTCTCTCCCAACCCCTCCCCTTCTTATTTTTTCTAATTAATAACACAAATAGGAGTGAATTAAGCCCTTTATTTAACCTCAGCTATTGAGGAAGTGACAAGCGGCTAATCTGAAGTTATTTGTGTGTGTTTTCATGTTGTTGAAAAGGCTATAGTAAAAATCACAAGATAAAATACACAATTCAGAACGATACTGTGAAATCGAAGCAGGCTAGGACATTTTCTTCATTAACACTTTATTTTACAGTGTCCTTGTTACTGTTACATGTACTTTAGTACTTTAGTTTAACTTACGCATGATTACAAGCAACTAACCTTAAACCAAACCCTAACCCTAACCCTGTAGTAAGTTCATGTAGTCAATTAATATTACTCAGTACTTAAAGGGGTAGTTCATTCCTTTTGTTGTCATTTACTCACCCCCAAGTTGTTCCAAACCTGTATGAATTTCTCTCTACTGTTGAACACAAAAGATATTTTAAAGAATGTAGGTAAATAAACAGTTGATGGACCCCATTCTTTAAAATATCTTTTGTGTTCAACAGTAGAGAGAAACTCATACAGGTTTGGAACAACTTGAGGGTGAGAAAATGATGACAAAATTTCCATTTTTGGGTGAACTATCCCTTTAAATGTATAATTACACTGTAACAAGGACACCTTAAAAATAAAGCGTAACCATTTTAGGTAACACTTTATTTTAAGGTGACGTAGTTACACATTACTACATGTAATTACTATAGTAATAACAGTAAATTATGTATAATTACAAGTAACTAACCCTAAACCAAACACTTAACTCTAACCATAACTCTATAGTAAGTACATGTAGTTAATTAATATTACTTGGTACTTATTTGAGTAAGTACAATGTAACTACGTCACCTTAAAATAAAATGTAACCGAATTTTATATTTAAATGTAATGTAAATGTAATTTAATATCAAGGTACAGTTAAGGTTAGGTATGGGCAAGTGAACAGAACATTGTTTGAAAAAAATAAAACATATTTGGCATCTACGTGCGCACATTTCAACTGTAAACCAACGCTATCTCACGACCAATTCGTACATATTTTACGAGTTTGCTAATTCGTACAAATTCGTACGACCTCACTCTTTTTGTCTAAACCTCAGTGGGCGTGGTTAGGGGCTAACCATGCCCCACGAATTTGGCAATTCGTAAAATACGTCGTACAAATTCGTATAAATTTGTCACCTCATAAAATATGCACAAATTGCCTTAAGATCGGGTTGGTAAAACGTAGCAAAGTGGTCATAGAAAAATCAAAGATTTTTGTAAAATCTATGAATAGTCATATTTTTCATGAGATCAGGTTGTAATTTATTTACGCCACAAAACGTGCTGGGAAACTAAGCACTGGCACATCACACTATTACAGTTAATCTGTAAATATACAAAAGATTACTGTAATACAGACAGAAAATCAGTGTAATTTCCCCAGCACATGCAGCTACATCAGTCATTTTCTGCTCCTGAAGTCACAGTATATCATTGACATTTAATTCTAATAAATTGTACTATTAAACTAAAATTTCACCTGAAGTACAGCAGGAAAACACTGTATGTAGATTTTGTAATGCAGGTACACAAAAGGAAAAAAACAGAAGGAAAAAGAGTTTGCTTTCATAACATGATGATTGCTGTTATTGTGTTCACGATCTTGTCAAGATCTTCTATTGAAGCTATTTTAGTGTATGAAAGCAAACTGTAATTTCACATACATGCCTCCATAGTAAGAAGAAACATTGTTATCGGAAGCGGGAGGCGGAATGTTTTCCCTGTTGTATTTTTAAAGAAGTTGTCAGATTCACAATACACTTCCTGTCAAACAAGAGCTTTAGTGGTAGGCATATATGTAAGAGCACAAATTTAAAATATATAGTGTATAGAGTGTGTCAGTGAGTGTTGTGGTATTGTTCGACAGAGATACCGTAATCACCAGAACCGAGTGTTTAATTGATTTGGTTCTGAATTGTGCTGTCTGGTCTTTTGTTGAAGATGTGGATCACTGTCAGAGTTGACATGCAGGGGTTTATTAAGCTTTGAGACCGGTCATTAAGCTGTCCAGATCTCTGTCTCTCTTTCATATTAACATCCCTCATTCCATCTTTTTATCCAGAATTCCATTTTTTGCCACAAATCACTGACTGGCAGCTTTAGATGGAGGTTGATTGCCAACGGGAGGGCTATGGCAGCTAAACAGTATTTCATCAAACATATGGACTAAGAATAAAACTGGAAAGGATTTTCAAATGAACAGAAATAGAACTGGATTAAAACCAAAGCAGATCTCTTTTCTGTGCTTCTGGTTAGCCGTCATGCGACTGGTGGTTTTATTATCTCTAGAGAATACCTTTTAAATTTCTATTCAAATCCTGAATTTGAGTTGAGATAGATAACATGGTGCAGTAGAATTTGAATATAAGAAAGGAAAACAGAAATGGAATGATAATCAATGAAATTAAAGGAACTACTTTATATTGTCAGTTATTATTATAATTTATAAAACGGTTAGTTCCTGTCCTTGATTCTGATTGGTCAATAACTGTGTTTTATTCACGATAAAACACGGCTATGACCGCTTCACCCAACGGTTCTGTGCATCACTACACAACACCTTAGCAACCACTCTTAGAAATGTAAACTGTTTGTTCTCAATTGATGTTGTTCATTGAAGCTTACTGAATTATGTAGAAGAGGATTGTGAGAAACAGATCGAGTGAGCGAGTTTATTACCTGCATTCAGATTTAGCATTTTCCTTCAGGTCACTCTTATGTTCATAATAAAAAATCTGTTTAAATGTCCGATGTATCATCTTGTTTTTTTTTAACATTTAAGGGGTTTTCCCGTGACTGACAGCGCTAGTCAAAGCATTTGTCAGTTGCGTCTTGTCTTTTCAATATAAAAGTCTTCACTACTGACTGACACACTCATAAAGACAGTCTTTGCCGCCATCTAATGCCGTGAAAATGTAACTTCTGTTGCTGTTCACGGTCAGGGAATATTTTTTTTTTCTGGCAGAAGGAAGGCTTTTAGTGATTTTACTTCATGAAAGTTGCATTGATAAATATTTTTGGCTTTAATATTTGTATTGTGTGGTAACCGTTTTATAAAAGCAATAAGGTACTCGAGGCTAGTGCTGTATCGTGAATAAGTCACGGCTGAAGGGGTTGCAGGCACTCCGCTTCGCGTCGTTTAGCCGTGACTTGTCCGATGTAAATGTCCGATGTATTATCTTGTCCTTTTAACAGTTAAGAGGTTTTCCCGTGACTGACAGCGCTAGTCACAGCATTTGTCAGTTGCGTCTTGTTCCGTGTTCACAACAATTCAGTCTTTTCAATGTAAAAGTCTTCGCTACTGACTGACACACTCATAAAGACAGTCTTTGCCGCCATCTAAAGGCGTAATAATGTAACTTCTGTTGCTGTTCACGGTCAGGGACTATTTTTTCCGGCGGAAGGAAAGCTTTTAGTGAAAGTTTACTTCATGAAAGTTGCATTGATACATATTTCTTTAATATTTGTATTGTGTGGTAACCGTTTTATAAAAGCAATAAGGTACTCGAGGCTAGTGCTGTATCGTGAATAAGTCACGGCTGAAGTGGTTGCAGGCACTCCGCTTCACGTTGTGTCTAACAACGCCCTTCAGCCGTGACTTATTCACGATACTGCACAGCCTCTCGTACCTTATTGCTTACTTATCATCCACCCTTTTATCATCCACCAGACAAAAAAAAAACATAAGTCTGATCTCTCTAATTTACGGATTTAAGACATAATTCATGTCTGTAGTCACTTGTTCTGCACTGTCCCAAAAGTTTAATACTTAGGGTAGGGGTGTGTTTCATTTTTGAAGTCAAAAAAGTTCCTCTTCACAGCTGTAAGATTTCAGCTGTCACATCAGATATGGTTAAACTTATGAAATTTGTAAAACAAAAAAGGCTGAGGAGAGACTTGAAGTTCTGACAGGTCTCAGGAGGGAGCATATGGTGTGCGGTGATTAAGACGATGAGGAGAGATTTGGGGCCTTTTGTCACAGTGACACAGATGAAGATCTAGACCCAAATAAAGATCTTATATTAGTAATTCATACAGATACTCTGTGATATGCTTTAGAGACAGACATTCCTGAGCCTAAGGGCAAAAAGGAAGACACCAGGCTGATGAAACACTAATGAAATATTATGTCAAGCTGTCTGTGACCCAGGTGAAGTTTGCAGTCCTTCATGAATATAGGAAGTTTTCAGTTTTAATTTGTGAATTATCATAGGAGTCCTGCTTAGGCCTCATACAGAGTGGCAGGGCCGCAAAACGTGGGCATAACTAGGATATAGCAAAATCATGCTGGGGTTTTAAGCAGCCAAATTTGCGTATAGCATATAAAACAATAATGTGTTTTGACCATATGGCCAGGTGTTTACACTGCTGGGTATAGACTATGGACGAACGAGGAGGTGACAGTTTTTTTTTTAACAGTGAATATTAATGCTAATGCTGTATTAGGTGGAAAACAATAATGCAATGCAATAGTCTGCCAGCATTTCCAGGAGCAAATGGCTCTCAGCCCTCATTATGTGAGTTATTGCAGTTATTCTGCTGCGTCTCCTGGCAGCATTTAGGAACAATATGTATAATTGCCGCAGTATAGAAAATACAACTCTACCCAAAGCAAGGAGGTCATTCAACTCAAGATAACATGCATAATGTAGCAGATGGAACAGAAACATGAAATACTTCAAATTCTTTTTAGTCACATTTTCAAAAATGTGCTTAACAAACGCAAAAACATTTGTATGATTCCCAGCTTCAGAATTTTTTATTTTATTTTATTTTATTTTATTTTATTTTATTTTATTTTATTTTATAGCTCAGAAAATTTGGATTTCTTAGGTAATAACTGTATTCATTGTTCTTTTATTATACAACTGTAAAAAATATTTTCATGATTTGTTATAACATTTTTTTATTTTGTCAAATCAACTTAGATAATTAATGTAGTTCAGCTAACATAATATTTTGAGTTTCTGTTGATTAAACCAAACGCCTTCATTGTATTAACTCAAATTTTTAATTTCAATGAACTTGAAATTTTAAGGCAACCAGGTAACTTACCTTTTTTATGTTAAACCAACAATTCTTTTTTTACACTGTACTTTGGAGAGCCTTTTTTTTTTTTTTTTTTACCTCAAAGCATCTGATTTGTTTTCCCTCAATAAATGGCCGCTGCCGAGGTCACTTTTTCGTGCTTTTGTGTCTCTCTAATCAAAATGCCATTTCATTTATGTGCTGTCAACATTCTGATTACTCTCGGCCCTGAGGAAGCACGGGAAACAATTTAATTTCGTAATGTTTTATATCTTATTTCATAACCTTGACGTTTGTTTTGATTGCCCAAGATTGTCTCGAACGACCCTTCTCGAATCAATATACATGGAATGATGTGATTAGAATTTAAAGGCACAGCAGAATTTTCTAGAATGCCTCAAAATGACAACAGCGCTACTCTTGTTAAGTGTCATTTCCTCATTCTTTCATTCACACATTCTTTCTTCTAACCTTTGTACAACCTCTGTGCAATAATGTGTAACCATTCGGCACATTTCAATGAGACCTTTGGCACTATGGTTGTATAACTGATATGATGACACAAAAGCAGGCTTATATTTTCAAGTGAAAATATTGCCCTCAGAGGCAGAGGAATCAGACAGTGTACAGTTTCTTTTGGGGATCCTCACGCCCCATTTGATTTCACCCTCGGGTTTCTCTCTCTCTCTCTTGTCATCTCTCCTTCACTGCTGTAATTAAGTGAAAATTTATGTGCGATTTTTCTGTCTGACGATCAGGGATAATCACGCCATATTACAGCACAGCCTGCTGAGATGGGTAAGCAAACAGTGCGTAACAGAAAGACTGTGTTTGTGTCTTTTAATCTGAGCAATTGTTGCATTAGACTGCGGTTATGTGTTTAGGAATTACAATTAATATTTATTTTATTTATTTAGGCGTGTGTTTTATGTTTTTAAAAAAAGGTTATTCAATTTGCTAGGGGCAAGGCATGTTCATTCTATATAGGGCAAATCACAACCATATTTTCTTGTCTATTGTTTCTTATTTTCTTCTCAAAGTTCAGTCTGCCTTGACTTTTACTCATTTCTGTGGGTGTCTGAAGCTTCTGTAGCCCATGTTTCAGATTAGTAGCTCCATTCATCAGAAGGAAAGCCATGAAAGTCCTGTCTCTGAGCCGTCGGCATATCACAGTGACACTGTGTCTCAGATGAACTTGATTCTGGGCTGAGAAATAGCTAAAGCTTTATGCTTTATGTCTGGCTAATTTATCAGTGCATGTCTGAATCTCCAGTTTGAAGAGAGCGACTGAATCTCTTGGCGATTTACTTCATGAACCGATTTACTTCATGGTTCATCCTCACAGAGAAGCCGCTGTGGATGGGTTTTACTGATAAGATCTTTATCGATTGACCAGTGAGCTGCTTTTAGTGTGTGGGGTTTGTAAGATACGGTATGAATGTTGAAGGGGGGACGATGTGGTTGTTTGGAGAGGAGTGAATACTAGATGAAAACATGGCTTTTGTTGTGTTTGTGTGGATAAGTGTTGTAACACGAATTAGGCTGAAGATAACCTGGAACAGTCTAGAATACCTCCACAATCTAGGTCACTCACCCTCTCTCACACAAACATACAAATACACACACACACACACACACACACACAATCTCTAGAGCTGTCCATGACCATAAGAGAGCATTTGTTCATAACACACAATCACACAGATAAAGAGAGCCAAAAAACAAGAACATACTATGCTCACTACCTAGAAAGCATGTCTAGACATCATACACACTCCAAACATGAAGACTATTCCAAAAAGAAGGTGCCTTCTAAAAGACCTTTTGTCAATATTCTAAGGCAGTATTGCATGTGTTCTTTCAGGAGAAAGCAATCTCAGAGTGCATTGCAACAAGCTCTGTGAAAATAAAAAACATCCAAGATGGCAGATTTTAAATCAGCCCAGGCTCATTAGAAAACAGGCTTATTCTGCACATACTGTGTTGTTTCGTGACGCTTTCAAAATGAAATGTCCAGTGAGTGGCGCTAAAATGGTTGGGGCAGTCGTGGCCTAATAGTTAGAGAGTCAGACTGGTAACCCGAAGGTTGTGGGTTTGATTCTCAAAACCGGCAGGAAATGACTGAGGTGCCCTTGAACAAAGCACCTAACCCCCAATCACTCCCCAGGCGCCACAGCCAAAATGGCTGCCCGCTGCTCCGGTTGTGTGCGTCCATGGTTTGCTCTGTGTGTGTGTGTGTGTGTGTTCACTACCCACTACTCCTAATGTGTGTGCACTAACTTGGATGGGTTAAAAGCAGAGGACAAATTCTGAGTATGGGTTACCATACTTGGCCTTCACATGTCACTAAAAGTGCTTTCAGTTTAATCCAAAACAGATGAAGGTGAATCTAGCAACATTTTATTACATTGGTTGTTGTGTTGTCCTGGCTGTTCAGAAATGAAATCTCCGGTGAGTGGCACTGTTTAAAAATAACGCACCACTTACACTAAACTCTACCCTAAAGCTAACCGACAGTGTTAACAAAAGCAAAACTTGAGGTAAAAACACATTTACTGATGGCGTTCATGCCATCAGTAATACCATGACTTGTGTTCCACAGGACTCGTACCAGAGCGCTCCACATCGCAAGTGCAGTGTTGTACTAGGTGAGCTACCTAGCAAGTCAGAAAACCCATGCATATGTAGCTGGTCATGTGATGCAAACGTCAAAATGTGTTTGTTTAACAAATCATGCACTATGTTAAAAGTGTTTTAAAGTTTTGAAAGGAACTGTATGAAAATAAGTCTTATTCATTGGTAGTCTGACCTGTATTCATAAGTTGTGTGAAAAGGAATAAAAGCTGTTGGTGTTTTACTTCCACTGGATGGAAATGTCAAGATGCACATCAATTCTAATAATGCACATAAAAAAAACATATGCGCTCAATTCAGGCAAATTATGTTTTTATCTGATATGAAAGAAAAAAAAAAGTCATATGACTTTGCTCAGAAAAATGGTGGAGAGCGAGAGGTATGCTTGGATGGACAACAAGGTGCAAACATTCTTAAGCAATTTTTAAATACTCGGCGCATGTGACCGACTACAGCACAATGGGAATGTATTGGGAAATATAATGAAATCATGGTTTCATTTTCAAATAACATCTGTTGCGTGTTATGTTTATGTTTCATGCTTCAGAACTTCCAGTAAGGGAACATAGTGAGCATCGATGCTCCCTGGATTTCACGGTGCATTGTGGGACTTTTTAGGGAGCGAAGGTTTCACTGCACTGGTAGGTTTTTGCAATTGAGACAGCCCTTAAAATGGCCGACTCCCTGATCAGTGCCAGACTACTGAATTAGGGAGCTGATTGAGATGCACCCATAGCTACTGATGTATTAGTAGGCATATCCTTTCTGATTTGCAGTACAGACTGTAGCCTCACCCCAGAGATGCTGTTATTCCAACCCTGTTAAAATTCAACTCATATTGCTTTTATACACTTGTGTGTTCATTTGATTTTGCAAGGCACAGTCAAAGAAAGAGTGTGTGTGTGCAAGTTAGGTCAAAAGTGCATATCCAAGCATGTGTATGCTGTATATCATCAGAAAGAGCTTGACATACTGCTACGTACCTCTGAATATAGAACATAAAGAATATCTAATAGCAATTTCCATCCATATCCACCCACTACCTCACAGAGTAGGTGAATGTGTCATATAAACAGAAAAAAACCTTTGGCTTTCTTCATGAATTTATCCTTCAACCTGCAGCTGCAGCAACTTTTTTGAATGTTTATTTAATTTATTTATTCTGATACTTCTTATTCTGATAATTTATTTATTTATTCTTTCTTTATTCTTTAATTTATTTATTCTGATTGCCCTGGATACATTGGCTTGAAAATAAATACTTTCACTTTAGCATCAACACTGTCTTTTATTTAATTTCAAATAAAACTTCTTAGTATTGGCAATAAACGTCTTCTGTGAACAACCCAGTGTTATTTTAGTATTATCCAAATACAATTACAGTCTTCATTAATATTTTCAATTTGCTTTTATTTTTATATTTTCATTTTTCATGTTAATTTCTGTTTAAGTTTTAGTCATTTTGTTATGTCCTTTTGTCATTTTTATTAGTTTTTTTTTATATATTTCTATTTAGTTTTATTTTATTTTTATTTCAGTTTTTGTTTTAATAATTTTAGTACTTCAACTCAGTTTGTATTCAAGTTTTAAAGTTTAGGTTTTATTATTTTATTTTATTTTATTTTATTTTATTTTATTATTTATAGCTCCGGAAATTTGGATTTCTTAAAGGGATATTTCACCCAAAAATGAAAATTAGCCAAAGATTCTCTGCATGTAGATTAAAATACATTAAAATACATCTTCATCTTACTATATGTTAGTGTAAATAATTTCAAAGACATTTATTTATTTATTTATTTTCCAGAAGAATCAGTTTGTTTCTATTTTTTAGCAAATACATTACCGAGTTAACCTTTAAATCTGAGTTTAAGAGGTCACTGTAATTTGGAACGAATTTTGGCAAATGTTTATTTATTTATTTTTTGGCAGTCATTCTCTGACAGGTATGAAAGGCGTCTAGAAATAGGCATTGAAAAACATGTTGAGTTGCCTGTTGCCGTCTCTGATTATGCAGCTTCCAGATCAGCCATCATTTTCGAACCCATTCAGCTCTCTGACAGATTAAACAAATCCGCTGCTTTTCATAATGAAATGATCCTCTGCTCTCCACTCTGTGTTCTCTCATTAGCCCTGTTCTCTGATATGTTTTAATAAACTTCACTGTCATTTACAAACCTGTCTGGTTGATACGTTCACGTCAGTGTGTTTGTGTGTGTATGTGCGCCCCTGTGGACATGCTTGATGCAGCTGTGTGTGCGTGTGATGCATTTATTTGGTGGCAGCCTAATCAGATAGCAGTAATTGTGTTTACCCTGCTAAGGGAACATGTGCGCAGTAATTGGTGCCTTGATTAGATCCGCCGTGGCTGTGAGGCTGCTATGCAATCTTCTATTAAAAACGCATTGCATTCAAACTAGGATGTACAGGCTGTGGCTGAACACTATTTGGTGTTCAGAAACTCTGCCTTCTCAGTGACAGTGACGTAACACGGAGGGGGGAGGTTGGGAAAGATTGGTCCTAAACGTCACAAGAACTAACAATATGAGTAAAATGAAGAAAAGTCCTCGAAACATTGTGCTGTTTCTGGATGCCTGTAGCACATGTTGTTTTATAGATAAATAGATTGATAGATTAATAGATCGATCTAATGTTTTTTAACACCGGCACTTCATTTGTTAAACCAACTGCAGATTTTCAATGAAACAATCAACATAAAAATGAGTTTTGACCTCAATCTTATTACAGTGCATTTTTATGGCAACAACTAAGTTTTATGGGTTAAATCATGCAGAAATAGCTCTTTAAGGTAACAATTGCAGGTCACCACTTTATGCAGTGAATAGTCATTCTGTTAAACGAAATGCTTTTGGTCCCCTGTTAGATGGTAAAGTGCGACACCTGTTTGGTTGCTTTGCCATTTCTTCATTTTTATTCATTTTGACCTCCAAAATGTTTTTACAGTGTATTTTTATGGCAAGAACTGGTGTTTTAGTGTTATTGTGAACATTGCCGCTACATTCAGAGATTGTCAGAATGTGAAATATTGCTAAATATAAAGGCAACCAAACAGGTGTCACACTTTATCATCTAACAGGTGACCAATGTCCTTTTGTGTAGTGAAATCTCTTCTGCTCACCATGGCTGCATTTATTCGATTAAAAATTCATTAAAACAGTAATATTGTAAAACATTATTACAATTTAAAATAACTGTTTTCTCTTTTAATATATTTTAAAATGTAATTTATTCCTCTGATGGCAAAGCTGAATTTTCAGCATTGTTACTCCAGTCTTCAGTGTCTCATGATCCTTCAGAAATCATTCTAATATGATGATTTGATGCTCAAGAATCATTTCTTATTATTATCAATGTTGAAAACAGTTGTGCTGCTTAATATTTTTGTGGAAATTTTAATATATATACTTTTTCAGGATACTTGGATTAATAGAAAGTTCAAAATAACAGCACTAATTGGAAATAGAAATCTTTTGTAACATTATAAACGTCTTTACTGTCACTTTTTATCAATTTAATGCATAATATATAAACTTTTGAATGGTAGTGTACGTATAAGCATTTACAAATGGTGATCTATGCTAATGCTAGTAGTACAATGTGTTTTAAAGTTTCCATGTGTTATTAAATTCCATTTCTATGTTATGCATCATATGTGTATGTTGTGTAATGGAGATTTGAAGGAAATCTGTGCGTCTTTGAAGAATGTGAGGATCTTTCCGTCTCACAGTATGGGTTCTGCTCCACTCTATTTGTGAAACTAATTGCCTTGTAATTAAAATGATGCTGAGATGTGGTGAAGAATAAGTCTGCTCATGTTTATCTCTTCTCCTGTCTTACTGCTTTCTGTCTCTCTCTCTCTCTGGTTTGTAGTTTTTCCTTCTGGGTTCTGAGGGACAGTTGATGCGAAGGGTAAAGATATCGGCCCAGTGAGTGTGTGTGTGTGTGTGTGTGTGTGTGAGACGCAGACAGCAGCAGTTGGCTGTGAGTGTAATTAAATGTGAAGGTGGAAGAGAGAGGAGTGAATTGCAGATTCATTTATCTTCTGCCAGTCAGACAGATAGGGAGAGTGCATGTGAGGATGGCTGGCAGTTAGTCATGCAGCACTGGACTGGAATATGAGTGATGGAGTTTCCTGATTGAACTTCAGAGGGGGGTAAGAGAGAAGGAGCTGCATGGGTACAGTGTCGTGTAGTAGAAGAGTTTCTGCACATTTTGGACACAGTTGGCAGCAGAGGTAGGGCTGGTTACGTTATCTTCATAACTACTCCTCTGTATAACCATGTGTTTGGGTCAAGCCAGCTGAATCACCAATATGGATCATAAATATTTTTAGACCTGGACAAATTTGCTTTGATGTAACATCCATTATATCTGTTATGCTAAAATGTTACTTTGACAAGCCAAAGGCAGTTTTTAAATAAATGGGATCCTTCCACTCCTCCCATGTGCTTCTAATTTTCACAGTCTGGCAGAAATAATGGGTGGTTCCAAAATATATGGTCACATGACAATAAAGGTGTACGGTTGCCAAGATACAGGGGGTGGGTCAACTTACCCACTGGCTCATCTTACCCCACTCTCCCCCTACATGCCGTACACAGTGTTGGGTCTCTGGATACTGATACCTAACACAATACCACAATTTTACTCTATTAGTTCCACATATTGATCCAACATTAGATCCTTTGCGGAAAAGACCAGCATGAGTTTCACACTGTTCCATGGTGAGGTTTGGTGCTGGTCTAGCTAATGGACCAACACAGTCACATCAAAATATGTGCTCTTTACTGGTACATTGTGGAATATGACCATTGTTCCTTCTGTGCACCTCACAGTGAGTCGAGCCCAGCACACTCGCACCTCTGTGTTCCCTTGAGAGATGTGTTTATGAGTGGACCTCAGGACACGCCACACTCCGGTCAGCATGTCAGATCACCGGTGTGATTCAGTGGCTAGCTGCACTGAGAGTGACGTTAGAGGACATAAGAAGGCTAAAGTAGAGCGAGCAGGGGATAAATGCTCTGACACAAACATATTCACACCCACAAACTTTGAAAGTTCTGCTCTGCTGACTCATAAGTAGTGGCCATTCTTCACCCCATCTGCTGCTATCTGTCCTTCTCAAGACAGGAAAGGTGGGCACTTCTTTCTCCGTTCTTTCCACCCACCTGTTTTCATCCTCTGTTCACCTCCTCTATCACTATTTATTTTGCTCCTTTCAGACAGGATCTGGTCGATGAGTATGATTTTGGCAAGTCGATTTTGGCAAGTAGGTGAACCCTGGATCAACATCCTTTTTGGCATTTATGCTCACAAAGTCTATTGCAAATAGTCCTAACCAGGCTGGACACAATGAAGCGTAAAGCCATAAATCACATATTTTCTCTCTTAGTCTTCATTTTTTTCTCCTAACCAGCCACGACAAATGATGCAAGACATGTCGCTTTTTTTTTTCTTTTTTCTGTCACATTACACTCGACATCATTTTACAGGGCTCAACAGTAAGGACTTTTCCCCCTGCTGGCCAAGTAATGTTTTTACCTGTTCTGCCCATGTTTTACTGGCCCCACCACTAAACAATTTGTTTAGTACTGAATTTGAATGCTTTTTTGAAAATGTGTTTTTTTTTCCTTTACAACCCCCCCCCCACTAATTATATTATATTAGTGTGATATTGTAGTTTGGGGCCAGTCATATTATTTTAAATAATATTTTTAATCAACAAGGATTCATTAAAATGATCAAAGGTGATAGTAAAGACTTACATTGTTACAAAAAAAGTTCAATTTTAAATAAATGCTCAGGGTTTTTCCTGGCTCAAAATGAGGCGGAGGTGGTAAAATCCTGATCACGGCAGGAAAAAAAAACACTTTTACAAGCACGTATTTTAGGTATTTTAATATTAAGAGAATAAGATTTGTATTTTGAGAACACTATCATATATACAGTGTTTCCCACAGGATTTTGTGTTTTCTGTGGTGGTTGTACTTCTGTCCATCTAGCGGGGTTCGGTGGCATGCTCCCCCGGAAGAAATTTTTTTTTTTTTTTTTGGGGGGGGGGGGTTCCTTTGTGTTTTATATAATGACCACTAGATGGTGCTCTAGACATATGCTTTCCTTGATTGGTTTTCCCTGAATAGAAATGCATTGTCGTTGAAAACGAAAGTAAAAGAGTGACGCACATTCCTTGCGTTTTACCAAATGACAGTTCCGTGTCTTTATTAAAATAAACACATTAATGATTTATCTCTCATCCATCCGCGACCCACCCGCAATTACTTGTAATGTTATTTTGTATTACTTGGCCGGCCCAACCCGCGGATCATCTGATGCGGATATAACCGCAATCCGCGCATCACTTTTGTGCGCTCTCGCAGAATGTCCTGAGTGGCTCCGTTCGAGGCCTGCAAGTTGTAGGACCGGAGTGAAAGCGATCTTTTCGGCAGTGGGGATGGGCAGAACGGTTCGAGAATGGACACAGGCCGGGAAGCCGCAACGGAACCGTGGTAAAGGGGTATCTGACTATGTGACTGCCTGTCTGAGTTTTGTCTACACTCGACAGCCGAAGGCGGCACGAAATTTGACGGAGGTGGCTGCCTCGTAATTCTCTATGTAGGTATAATCCTGAATGCTGTTATTTTGAACTATCTATTCATCAAAGAATTCTGAAAAAAAAAAATGTATCATGGTTTCAACAGAAATATTAAGCAGCACAACTGTTTTCAACATGGATAATAATAAGAAATGTTTCTTGAGCAGCAAATCATCATATTAGAATGATTTCTGAAGGATCATGTGACACTGAAGACTAGAGTAATGGCTGAGGAAATTCAGTTTTGCATTACATGAATAAATTGCATTTTAAAATATAATCAAATAGAAAATGTTCAATATTAGTGTTTTATACAAACCCCCAAATTCTGCAAGACATATGCATATGCATGGACATTATTTGGGTGACAAATCAAAAGGATCTGCAACACTAAAATAGAATAAATCACAGAAAACCAAACGTTTACATTTGCAAGGCATAAAAATGGATGTACAAGATCAACAAATGTTACAACATAAATGTCTGACTGGCAACAATTTTGTCATATCACGGCAACATTTCGCATACAGTGAGATCAGAAAATTACTGTAATTGATGCTAGAAACTCTCTTGTATCAATTAAACAATCTAACACTCTTCTCTACAGTTCTGTCAATCATTCCATAACCACATTCAGCATGGTAGCACTACTCTTTCTAATCGGCATCCCCAGAGACATCTCAACTTGTCTCCCTTTCATGGTTCCAGCCTGAAGCTGTAGCAATGTCTCCTTGTTAGGCACCTCATATTGATTGCCTACACTTCCCACAAAGCAATTTATTCAGTAGCATCTCTTAGGGCACTGTCTGTGTTAAGAGTGTTATCTGAAGGCTGTTATCAGAGGCGGCCTGAGCTCCATTCAGTGTCATATGGAGATGTCGAATGTTAATTGTGGGTTCAGGAGTTAATTGGCAAGTGTAGGACTGTGTCTTAGGACTGTGTAGTCTTTGTCTGCCTGCAGATATAGTCAGAATAATGAAGTGAGCGTTCTGTCCAAAGACGTCTACCTGAAAGAAGCTAGCCGTTAGGATTCCCATTCATCTCAAAGGGTCAAAACAGACTAAAAAATAGTGATGTTGAAGCTCAGAATGTTTGGTTTGTTGGGATTAAGGTCTTTCACAACTGATTTGAGCCCTAAAGCTGTCAGCATGCCACACAACAACTGGGTAATTACATATGTAACCCCTCCAGTCCTACTCGCCCCACTCCAAGCAGGACTCAAACTGACTTTTCCGGCATGGGAGGCAAGCGCTAGCAAGGACGCTAAAGACCGCAGTCTCTAGCATCAGTCGCTAGTGCGCTTCTTAAGATCAGTGGAGTGACGTTTACCCACGCAGCTCTCACAAGATGGCCTCCGTTACACTCACCCCCCTAAACCTCACTCCCATCCGGGTCACGGCACCAATGTAACAGGTCCTACTCAACCCACTCTGACCCCTAACAAGGATGCTAAAGACTGCAGTCTCTAGCGTCACTCGCTAGTGCACCAATTGAGTCCAGGGGAGTGAGGTTTACTCTCACAGCTCTTACTAGCTGGCCTCCATTACACTCACACCCCTAAACCTCACTCCCATCCGGGTCATGGCACCAATGTAAATGGTCCTACTTGACCCGCTCCGACCCACCATAACAAGGACGCTAATTCTACCATAAAGACTCAGAGGGCAGGTAAAGGTTTACATGTTATTTATTCCATGGTAGTGAGCTACAGTGTTTCATGTTTAGTTGTAGGGAAAAGTTCTTTGGCGTAGGCCCCGTCCTGGGGATACAGATTTGGCTGATTCTGCCTGAAGATGAAGGCAGGGGCAGAGCCTACCCCCGATGGATGGACAGGGCCGACCTGGTGGTGGTGGGGAGGATGGAGGGGAACGTCAGCGTCATCTACTGCGAATGTGAAACAGAGAATTCAGTGCTCATTTATATCAGGTGTCAAGCAGTAATTGGCCAGACTTATTACGAAGGATGATGTGACATTAAATCTTCCTGGTAGAACTTGCGCTGGCGCTTTCATAGACCGCAGTCTCTAGCGTCAGTCGCTAGTGCGCCAATTGAGGCCAGGGGAGTGAGGTTTACTCTCACAGCTCTTACAAGCTGGCCTTTATTACACTCACCCCCCTAAACCTCACTCCCATCCGGGTCACGGTACCACTGTAACCCCTCCAGTCCTACTTGCCCCGCTCCGAGCTGGACTCGAACTGGTGTTTCCGGCATTGGAGGCAGGCGACACTAACAAGGACGCTAAAGACCACACTCTATAGCGTCAGTCGCTAGTGCGCCTCTTGAGATCAGGGGATTGAGGTTTACCTGCACAGCTCTCACTAGCTGGCCTCTGTTACATATACAGTCAAGAGAATCCAAGATGGCTGTAATCTCTGTGTCCGTTTGTGACTAGGCTTGCAGACAGACAGGACAAAGGTGAGGTCATGGCCTGTCTAACATCCCAGAGAAAACACACACACATATGTGCACAAAGTCAAGATGGTTTATTCATTGGTTTTGACAGATGCACGTATTTAACTTCAACCACCACTGGTTTGCAAAATCAGTGTACTTTCTGAATATTATCAGTTTAAAAAGGGTGTATTGGCTGGATTCATTTGAATAAATCCCAAAAAATGTAAATTCTGACATAATTAGCACACCCTAATGTTGTTTGGGTTGTGACACTTCAAAATGGACACCCAAGAACCTCAACCAACTATATTATTTGTTATATATCCGTCATAGTTTATTAAATGACATTTTAATTTATTGGTTGATGTTGGATATTTAATTGTGAATGCTCTTTTCTGTTATTCTTACATTTATTTTAATTTTAATGGTAGACATTATCAGCCATAATATGAAAATATGTGTTGGCTCTGCCTATAATAATAATTGGACTCTCTGCATAGGGCTATCACTAATGGGGTGAATGGCGGGACAAATTCTTGGGGCCCACAGGTCCAGGGGAGACTAGCGAAGGCCCTGATTCTGCCTAACATAAAATTTTGAGTTCCACTAAAGAAAGAAAGGGTTTGGGTTTGGAACAACATGGTGCAGAGTAAATTAGTAAATTAAGGAACCATCCTTTTAGCAGGTATCTATTGGTGCCTTGAGCTTACAGTAGATTTGTGTGTGTGCATGTGTGTGACTCTTGGCAGAGGTTAATGTGCTAACACACCGGCCATGTGGTTTGAGAGATGAGTTGGCAGCAAGTAGAAGCAGTGCGACAGGGAAGACTATGACAATACAGCGAGAGGACAGAAATAAAGCATTCACTTTGACCTGAGCATCTGCCGCTTTCACTGGAAGAGACTGGCAGGTTGACAATAGAGTTCACTGTGAAGGCAGTTGTGCAGAAAGGACTTAAAAGTTCTCTTCTTACAACCTCAAAACGAACCATTTGAAGGTGAAAACATGACATATCAATGACTGACACATCTTAACACATATTTGGAGAATGTGTGCAACGACAAACTGACAACATTTCACTCAGGAACCTTTCTAAACATTGTCTTGCAGAATAAAAGTTGGTGATGGACACATTCGTAGTAGAGTAGTTGTCATATGTTATCTTATATGCTATTTTTACTGTGTATTTATTTAGTGTATTTTAGGCATCTTTACCAAAAAAAATTTAACTAGCCTGTACGTTTATACTTCTGAGAAACAAAACTGAACAAAACTGTTTCTCAAAACATGAGTGCCACAGCTTAATGTGGCATGTGTGCTAACTGCTAAGCTATAGCTCTGACTAGCCTGTACGTTCATATTTACACGAAACAGGAGCAAAACTGTTTCTCAAAATATGAGTGCCACAGCTTAATGTGGCATGTGTGCTAACCGCTAAGCTATAGCTCTGACTAGCCTGTACATTCATATTTACGTGAAACAGGAACAAAACTGTTTCTCAAAACATGAGCGCCACAGCTTAATGTGGCATGTGTGCTAACCGCTAAGCTATAGCTCTGACTAGCCTGTACATTCATATTTACGCAAACAGGAACAAAATTGTTTCTCAAAACATGAGTGCCACAGCTTGTGGCATGTGTGCTAACTGTTTAAGTTATAGCTCTGACTAGCCTGTACATTCATATTTACGCGAAACAGGAACAAAACTGTTTCATAAAACATGAGTGCCACAGCTTAATGTAGCATCTGTGCTAACCGCTAAGCTATAACTCTGACTAGCCTATACATTCATATTTACGCGAAACAGGAACAAAACTGTTTCATAAAACATGAGTGCCACAGCTTAATGTAGCATCTGTGCTAACCGCTAAGCTATAACTCTGACTAGCCTATACATTCATATTTACGCAAAACAGGAACAAAACTGTTTCTCAAAACATGAGCGCCACAGCTTAATGTGGCATGTGTGCTAACTGCTAAGCTATAGATCTGATTAGCCTGTACATTCATATTTACGCAAAACAGGAACAAAACTGTTTCTCAAAACATGAGCACCACAGCTTAATGTGGCATGTGTGCTAACCGCTAAGCTATAGCTCTGACTAGCCTGTACATTCATATTTACGCAAACAGGAACAAAATTGTTTCTCAAAACATGAGTGCCACAGCTTGTGGCATGTGTGCTAACTGTTAAGTTATAGCTCTGACTAGCCTGTACATTCATATTTACGCGAAACAGGAACAAAACTGTTTCTCAAAACATGAGCACCACAGCTTAATGTGGCATGTGTGCTAACCGCTAAGCTATAGCTCTGACTAGCCTGTACATTCATATTTTCATAGATTTTGGAGAGTGTTGTTTATTGCCTCAGCTTGCTTGGTTGCACAGTATAATGAGACTTAAAATAAGTGATGTAACATTTTTTCATGCTACATTTAATCGTTAGGGAAAAATAGCTTGTTACTGGAAAAGCTATATTATTTTGAAAACAGCTTAGCTACTGAAAAATGTAGTTATGTTTGCATGGTTGCTAATGTTGCTAAGTTACTTCCCAGTCTTGTAATCATCCAACACCATGGTATTGCTATCTGAATCAATCATTTTACTATGCTACCACCACTTTTTTATGTTAGCAGTGACTAGGAGCTTGTCTTTATGCTCTGACCCTTTCTGTCCATTGGACATGAGTGCGTCCCTCATTAACAACTTGCCCTTAGCCCTCTGTCCAGCACAGTCACATCAGAATCGCTAAAGTATGTAAGGTGCTCCACCTGTCATCATTGTTATGCTAACTTTATGCTTAGTGCTGACCGGCCCAGAAAAGGTCATTCTCAATATAATGGGAGTCATTGCCTGTTGTCAAGGGAGTTAGCCTCTATAGACCTCTGGAAACAGTTGCCCTCCTGTAAGTGCTGATGCTAGATATTGTCCCTGTAAATACCAGCTTAGCCAGTCTGGAAGACTAGCTATACCAAGTAAAAGCTGCAAAAGACCATTTTATAATTTTAAGGTAGTTTTTATTCCTTCAGCAAGTTAAAGAGAGATCTTGCGTTAAATATGTAAAAAGTATGATATTTAAACAAATCTGACTCTGGAACGACTTGTAGAGCATTTAAATGATAACGTAATGATAATGTTTTGCTTCTTAAAGCCTGGAATACTCTATACGAACATTTTTGTTTGGTTCTCTTGGTTCTTTTTGTCTGGACCAAAAAAGAAAATGATAAATTAAGTCCTGGTTCATTTAGCATTCACACAGTCATTTTTAACACAGAACCTAAAGACACTTTTGTGACTTATATTTCAGTCGAACCGCACCAGAGTTCATCTGGAAGTGGACCAGGACCCACCTTTTAAGGGGTCTTGGTCTGCTTGTTTGGTTTGCACCAGGGTCCGGACGGCAGCATTTACACTAATGTTAATTTTGTCAGCTATTTTTTTTTATTTAGTCTTAGTCCTGTGTCAAATGTACTTTTCAGTTTTTGTCATATTTAGTCAACCTTGTACTGTTTTTGTTTAGTCAAATTTTAGTCGACTAAATGTCTTAAGCCTCCACCGAAATTACCTGGAACAATTTGTCCCAGGAACTTTTTCCCCCCAGACCTGTTGCTCTCTGCGTTTCCATCGCGATCTAAAGTACTGTGAAGTTTAGGCAAATTAGTCTGGTGACGTAGGACTGCGCGTGACTTGGAGCTAAACTCTGCAGGACAGTGGCCCTCCAGGACCGAGTTTGGACATCCCTGGCATATAAGCTTAATAAAGCCTAAACTGGTCATAATTTTTAAACTCCAATGTTGATTCGAATAGCAAACAACTCTTACTGAACGCACCGCAACAGGCTTTTAAAAATGGTGGTTGAAATAAAATGCTGCATGGAGTAAACCAATCAAAATGCTGCGTGAACTCAACCAATCAGCATGTTCAGCGCCCAAGTCCCACCCCTTAAAGTTCCTGAACTTTGAAAAAGTACTACTTTGTGAGCAGGGACTTTCTGAGGGGGGAATTTTTACCCGGAACTTCATTTAGACCCTGGTTCCTACGGTCAAAGCACACAGAGTACCACTCAAAAGTCCCTAGTTCCTGGGGAAAGTTCCTGCTATGGAAATGCGGCTTTAGTCTAGTTTTAGTTAATTAAAACATTTTTGTCATGCTGCATAATCGTTAAACTGATAATAATGATTATTTTGCTCAAGATTATAATCACAATTCTCATTGTCATCTGAGGTCCTCTTTTTTCCAACAAAAATAAAGAAAAATTTTGGTAAAGTAATTTTTTTTAAAATTACATTTTAGTCTTTTTACGTCAACGCTACTTCATGTTGAGATAGTCACAGACATTTATTGTTTAATGGCCTTGGTGTTGTCTCGTCATCGTCTCGTCTTAGTCATGGGCATAAAGCTTGTTGAGGAACAATTTTCATAGTTTTCGTTAACAAAATTAACACTAGTTCACACACTTATTCAAATGAAACAGAGCAATCGCACCAGGGTTCTTTTTAATCGAACCAAACCTGCCAAGTGTAAACCCTTAGTGTATGCCCTTAGTGTAGTTTTCTGTAACCATTTACAAAGTTGCCAAGTGTATGATACCTAGTGTTGTAAAAGTTGAGTAGTACATTCCAGCCTTAATGCGTCTGTAAAATTGCTCAGCTTACTTTTGTCATTGCACCTAAATACTTTTCCAAGTCATCAAATCTTTAACTTGAACAACTATTTTACACTTTAAACAACTCTACATCCCACTTCAACTTTCCACAGCAACGAATTTCAGACCGGCGCATCGATTCGGCCCATCAGGTAACATTTAAGTCGCTGTGTTGTCAATAAAAGCTGGGAGCTCTTATTTTTGCAGGCTGAATGCACAGTGAACATCTATTTAGGCCCGGGACAAAAGGCCATTGACTTGTAGACAGCCTATGCACTGTGGGAAAAGGTCAGCGAGTGGGTGCTAGTCATACCTGGTAAATAACCTGCCATTGATTTTGCTGCACACTGGATGACAAGCAAATCAAAGGCCCCCTAAAGTGCATTTCAGTGCTCACAGGTGCAGAGCAGCTGTCAAATACCTGCAGTTGCTGTACAGCAGGATAGACACCCTGCTAAGAGAGTCACGTGCGATAGCTTTATCCATGTTATTCTTCATGGCGTTGAGTCGTGTTGTCTGGGATGTCATTATGTGGGAGAAGAAACTCTTCTTAAAAGGATTTGTTTGCGCAAACATTCTTTCATCATTTACTTTATTTCTTAGATATTTTAAAGAGTGTACTGATTTTTAAAGTTGAATCTCTGTTGCGAGGAAAATAGTGCTTTTGGGCAAAAATAAAGTCAGTGTGGTTTGGAAGAACAATTTTTGGAATTTTCTTTCTTTTGACAGAGGGGGAATCAGAATAAAGAGTCTCAGAGTGTGTGAGCGAGTGAAAGAGACAGATAGAGAGAGAGATTGATGGCTATGTCTTGTGAATTCTGCACAGACAAACAGGATTGGAGCTTTACTGACGTGTACAGGGTCAGGAATAGAGCATATGAGCAGAAGCTACACTGAAACATGGCTGCCGCAGGCTGAGGGAGTTCATGGATGCGAAGGAGCTTTACGCTCATTTCAATATCACTCTATCACGGAATGTGAGACGGTGAACTCTCTCAACCTACACAAGGTTCATAGGCTACCCATTAACAGATTTGTAGAGTTGGTGATTGAAATCACACAAGTATACACTGGAATTTGACTTGGTCAGCAACACAACAGAAATATGTATTACATGACTAAATAAATAAGAAAATAAATGACTATTGCACATGACTACAGCCCCTGCAGGTAGATGCTGTAACTACAGAGCCATGGGTTCATTTAATGCCAATAGCAGCACAGGCTTATTGGAAAAACTTACAGTACCTCTACCTACATTTTTACACAAACATACAAACAAATCACTGCATTTTCCACCTGAAATTAACACTAGAGGCAGTATAACAGCAAGCACTTTTATTCCTTTTCATACAAATTATTGATTACAGAGGCAAATTGATCAATAAAGACTTTCCTTGCACAATATTATATTATGACCACAAAACACTTTTTTACAATAGTGCATGATTTATAAATTAATACATTTTTATGTTTGCATCACACAATCAGCACTCGCGATGGGGAGTCCTGTGAAACACGAGTCACAATAAAAGAGCTCAAAGACTTGTAGAAGCAAGCTAAAATGGCATGGTTGCTGCAGTTTTTATGTCATGTTTGCTTTTGTTAACACTTTTGGGTATGTTTAGGGATTGGTGTAGGTGGTACATTATTTTCAAATGCAACGGAGCATTAACCTTTTAGTGTCACTTACCGAACATTTCAATTCAGAACTGTGATATGTACAACAACCATAAACGTTGCCAGATTCATTATCTAATTCATCATCTAATTCGAATAAAACTGAACATGCAGTGCCACTCACTGGACATTTGACTTTGAAACATCCGTCCGTCCGTCCATCCATCCACCCACCCATCCACCCATCCATCCATCCATCCATCCATCCATCCATCCATCCATCCATCCATCCACCCACCCATCCACCCATCCATCCATCCATTTATCTGGTTACTTTGCCTTGTGAAATATTTGTTAAGAAGTTGTTTTCAGTACTTGCTGAGTCACAGTTAGTACCTGCAGGTTTTGCAGCTTGTGTGTCAAACAAAATGTTTTTCAAAGTGACGAACAAGGACAAGATATGCAAATAAAACTGTAGAACAATCCTAAAAGTTTCCCACAAACCACTCAAGGCTGCATCTTTACGAATCCTGATATTCCCTGTGGAACATAACTCAGAAGACGCACTCCCACAAAAGCATACATTCAGAACGGTATGTGTATTCACACAGGCAAACACGTACAAATATACACACACTCTAAAAGCGTCTTCATTCGTCTCCTGCTGATAAAAGAGTCATAAAGGTCTTTATGTGTCTGACTGTGAAAACTGCATTTATGTTTTTTTTCTGGTCAGATTTCAATTCCCCGCCAACATATATTCTCATCTCCCCTTTTTGACTTTTTCTGACAAACTGCAGAACTTTTTAGTGGCACATCTCTGGTAACTCAGCAGACTGACCTTCACACTTGGAAAGTGTTTCCCGCAGCCCCATCACTGCTTAAACACTCTAATGAGTCATGTGTATCCTGTCAGGACTGAATGACCTCAGGTTAGACCTGCACCACGCTGATAGTCAGGAGGTCACGATGGCAGGACAAGAGAACTCTGCATCAGTACCTCCTTACATTACTGCTGCACTGCCCCCTGGTAACTCGGTTCTCAGACTGTAAGTCAACATGAAAGGGCATTTGTAACACATTTCACTTCCGTAATGTGAGACATAGTATATTTAGTTGGTAATAATATAGAGCAACATTCTGTGAAATTTGACTGGATTCGGAAATATAGGATGATATGTAAGGCATCATGTATTTCTATATATATAGGGAAACAAAACCGCCGTGATGCCAAACCCCCTCATGGAAGAAGAAAGCTGTCGTGTTTACAACTGTGACAATGAGCGCTTATCAGGATCAACTAAATGCTGGATTTTCAAAAGTATGTGAAGTTCGCAGCATAAACTCTTTAAAATACATCCAAGAGTTTTATATACCGGTCTGTTGTTGTAGGGACATTGAATTTACATTTTTACGCCCCTAAACATGACGCTGAACAAAACAAACTGTGATTGGTTGCTTTACATGTCAGTCAGACGGTCTCTTGGGCGGTCTTTGGCCAATGAAAGCTGCGATAGAGTCCAGACCTTCTGCCGTCAGTCTGAAGGTCTAGCTACGGGATACTACGTAGAGTCGCAGAATTATATTAGTTATTATAAAACATTTCTGGGTATGTTGCACAATTCAAAAGTGCAGATGATTCCATTTTTTTTTTTTTTTTTTAAGTATGTGTTTACTCTTTTATGAAACAACTTTCATTTTGTATACACTTCTCACAATCAATCAATTCCGATAAAATCATGCCCCGCCCAACATTTGTGTGAGGTGAAATATCGTGTTGACGTGTGGACATAAAATGGGTTGTATACAGTATTCATGTTGACTTTAAGGGAGACCACTTTTTAGTTGGTATATTGAGCACCCCACTGAACGATCTCTTCTTCTGAAACTTGCCTCGCTATTGATTTAGTTAAAATTATAAATGATCCCTGACTTAATTTGTCTGATGCATGAAAAAAAAAAGAAAAAGAAAAAAACTACTTAGACTTAACTGAGAGTTACCAGTTAAAGTGGGTCCATCACTACGGTAAAGATTACTGTCAGTCATGTCATAGATTAAGTAAATCGAGAGATAATACATAAGTTTCTCAGAGCAGAATTGATCCTTGTGTTCTGTTGACAGGCCTGTCTGACAACATGCTATTAAGGAGATTTAGCTTAGCGAAACACATGCTAGCAATGAGAAGACAAAACATGCTATTACCCAAAACAACACACTGCAGGTGTTCCTCAACCCACATCATTCAGCTGTGCTCTGGAGTGAAATTTTATAAGATAAAAAAGACTCTCTTTGGTCTGATTTTGTGTGTAAGTCATTGCCTAATGATGTAGAACCCCGTTGTGCTTTTACCTGCGGCAGTTGAGCACTTTTGCTAAAACAAAAATGAAATAAAAAAGAAATAAAAACAGATGCAACTGACATTTTTAAAGCAGATTGTGAAAGTTTTGTCCTTTCCAATAGTAGGTAATCATGAAAGCAGTCACGCAGGACTAGAAGACTTGGACTCTGCAGGGCCAGAATGATGCTAATGATTTTGGTTTATACAGTATGTGAATGCTCCAAATGAACGCAAATGTGAACAGAACCCCTTTAAAGTGAACTGAATCCAGTTTCAATAGTAGCTTAGACTCAGTTGTTACGAATATTGTGATAAGGCTATCAGTACATTGCTGGGTACTCATGTTTGGCTAGAAATGCTAAAATAGCTTAGCATAGTTTAGCATGAAATGCAGCTTTAAGGGTAATATCCCTGTTAAAACCACTCTTAAACCAGTCTAAACTACTTTGCTGGTCTTACCTGGTCTTAAGCTGGTCTGGTTTAATGGTTTTAGAGGGGTTTGGAAACCAGCTGGCAGACCAGCTAAACTTCTTGAAGTTAAAACCAGCAAACTTATTTAGAGAAGATTGTGCTTGGCTAAATATGTATTGCTGAACAGGAGCATTAGAACTAATCTGCATAGTTTGTAATATACCAAGTTTGCCAGGCCCATGTAAATAAATTAGTTTAGAATCAGTTTAGGCTGTTTAAAATGAAAAGAGCACATTTTCTACAAATTACTAGTTTATACTAATAAAAGTGTGCCTTAATGTTTATACTGTGGAAGCAAGGATTCATTTATGCTAGCTATGCTTTGCAAATCAAATGTGAAAGATGAAGATGGAATTGTTACACTCTCTGTTCCTTTCTATGTGTGCGTAAAACATGCACAGCAGCATTTTCCATCTGATAAATTGGCCTTTTTCTCAGATATGGCAGACAATTGAATGAAGGGGCTGGTTGTGTTGAGGCACATCTAATCTTCCTGCTATATGTGCTGCGTCTCCCCCAGGCCTTGTTGGCTGTTATTAAAATGTGCTTTTCCATCAAGGCAGGACCCAAACGTACTTATAGTCTCAGTTCGTTCCAGTCTCACTCAAATAGCCCTTGCAAAGCAGCAGACTATTTCCCCTCACTGCACATCGGCAATCATCTTGTCTCCAAATGTGCATTTGAAGCCAGGATATAGGGGAAGAAGTGGGAAGGAATATGCTAGATTTATTGCTTCATTGTGACGGCATTATTGCCACTCGGCACTCACTGTGTTTACCTGATGTTATTGTTTTGCTGTGATAAAGTAGCTTTTTATTTTCCTGTGGTTCAGTGTTTCATATAGTAAATGATGAGTACTGGGGGAGAGAGGCGTACCGGTGGGAGGGTGTTTAGTGCTGAGTTATAGGCCCTGTAACTCAACTATGGAGCCATTTTGTTTAGAGAAATTGATACATGGTCTTGGGTGCAGAGTGTCCAGTTTTTCTAAAATAACAGACGAGAGCTGCTACCAGTTAAAGCATTCGGTTCAAGCCACACCATTTCATAAGTTCAATGTCAATTTGCTAATCGAATTTCATATAAACAGTTGAAAAATGCAAATCAAGAGTTAAAATAACTATACTCATATTATCTGTAGGAGGAACAGCAGGGTCAGGTAGACTGAAAGACTGAGGTATAAGGGACGACGTCTTATTGAATGACTGCTTCAATTGAAAGTGACAGCAGGGAGGGCGGATTTGGAGGGAACAGAAGAACAGGGCATTGTGGGAGCACAAGGGTCATGACTGCCACAGGCGATGCCTCAGGGTTGCCACAGTCATTGACAGATCACCTGTTACTTACATGTCTTAGTCAGCTCCATGAATAGACATAGAGAAAAACTTAGGCTTAGGTGTACATAAATGTGTGATTGCTTTAGAATTAATAATAATTAGTTGCCAATTACAGTGTGTATGTACAGTAACACCCACTTTTCATGATCCAATCAATATTTGAGGATAAATTCAAGTCCCATCCCACATTTGTTTTGTTAATTATCCTATTTCATTCAGAAATGCATCAAATTAGGAAGTAGAATATTTTTAAATGGTAGTTCACATTGAATGCAGAAATAAATTCCTTCCTTCCAGACCACGACTTGGCTCCAACCAAACCTCGAGACAAAATGACAACTGTTGCACCATTTTGCCATTTCAGTTTAAAGTGAGCAGCTCAAAACAACTGAGCTGTTCACACCACAAGCATTTAGGGCGATTTATGGTAATGATAATTTGGTGCTATATCCTCTAATATTTTTTATCTAAAGCCAAACTTGTTTCAAGCCCTTTCCACTCCATGATCGTTGCTTCTTTCTCACTTTAAAGACATAAAGTGCTACAAGAGCTGCAGATGATGTGGTTATTTTAACATCAGTAGCAGTATTTAAAAAGATTAAATACTTTCGCTAAAATACTTCAGAAAATGAGAAGTGCAGCAAATATAGTCATTTTTATCTGTCATACATACAGTATATGACTCTGACCGTTCAATCCAGGTTTGTGACGACGTTTTTTTTATTTATATTTTTTTTATCTACATTTAGTATTAGGCCTATAAATCAGCATGTTAAGAGCATTTCATAATAAACAGTGTTATAATTGGGAAAATTATTTGTATAGGGCGAGGAAATACAATTAAAACATTGAAATTACTTAACTTTGTTTTCTGCTCATAATGAGAGCAATTTGATTATTATGTACATTATTTGTTTGTTTTTACTAAATACTTATTTTAAGCAAAATATAAAAATGATCCAGACTTCAAGAGGAAAACCTTGAACCCCCTATATATATATATATGAATATTAAAAGGTAAGGTATATATATATATATATATATATATATATATATATACAGTATGGCCTTCAGCCATATATAGGTATACCTTACCTTTTAATATTCATATCCAATTGGGCTCAACTGATAAATTATTATTATTTATTATTTATTTTTAAATTCTCAGAGGCCACTGCTTTGGCTCTCAGGACCCAATATCCTCATCTTTGGTGACTATTTTGACTTTTTGATTATTTTTATTTATTTTTTTTTTTTGAAGTACTACTGCTGCCCAGATGGAAATATATATAAATATTCCAAAAAAGTTTTGTCTGGACCGCTGGGAAGGACATATAACACCGGCCCTCTTGAAGCTTTAATTGAATACCCTTGGGAACAAAAATGTCGGACAAAATGGGAACAAAATGTCACCGCAAAGATGCACTGTAAAAAAAAAAAATATTTTCATGATTTGTTATCACATTTTTTCTTTTGTCAAATCAACTTAGATAATTATTGTGGTTCAGATAACAATATTTTGAGTTTCTGCTGATTAAACCAATCGCTTTCATTGTATTAACTCAAATTTTTAATTTTAATGAACTCAAAATTTTAAGGCAACCAGGTAACTTACTTTTTTAAGTTAAACCAACATTATTATTATTATTATTATTATTTTTTTTTTTTATAGTGTGGCAATATCCGAAATCCTTGTCATTGTGGGGACATTATTTGGTCCCCATGAGGAAAACCGCTTATAAATCATACTAAGTGATGCTTATGAAAATGTAAAAATGCAAAAAAGTTTTCTGTGATGGGTAGGTTAAGGGTTAGGGTATAGAATATATAGTTTGTACGGTATAACAATCATCATATCTATGGAAAGTCCCCATAAAACATTAAAACCCAACGTGTGTATGTTTGTGCGTGTAGTGCAGAGCAGGGTTAAGGCTGTGATATACTCACAGCAAAGTGCTTTTTTGTTCTTCACTTAAAAAAGCTGTTAGCGAACATTTCAACACCACCCACGCTGCTGAAAATATGTGCTGCACACTTTCCTTTTAATAACAAAACAAACACACAACAAAAATGACAGTGGTGAGAAAACAGTAGTTAAGAAAGCATCTGATCATAGCAATGTGGATATGTTTGCACAAGCTCTGCAATTTGTCACTCCAGTCAAGTCATATCACATTTATTTATATAGCCCTTTATAAACTATATTGCTTTAAAGTGAGCAGCTTTACAGTATTAAACATGAAAAACAGTGTCAGTGTCTCTTTTAGTTGGAATTACAACTTCAGTTTCTACTATAAAACAGCTTTCCAGTGTGTTCATGTTTTTACTCATATCTGACCTCAACGGACTGGGCTGTGTTGCTAAGTTGATCACAGAGACCATTGGTGCCAATGGTTATACGATCTACTTTGGCTTGCGATGTTATTGAGAAACTCAGCCCTGAACAGAAGAAATGAACTGGAGATGATTTCCACAGCAAAGAAGGCGGAGGCTCAAAGCCACACCTACTTATTACATAATCACCATGGACCAATGGTAGTTCAAAGGTGTTTATCAACCGAAGCAAACTTTTCCAGAAAGTGTATTTTGGCAAGCTGTTTCGAACTCCAGAAACGAACTCCAGATGAACTGATTTAGCCTGATTTTGTTCGAAGTGACGTCACGCCAGTTCAATTCTTTTGCTTGAAGTATATCGGGACCATTATGGTGACAGCAGGGTTGTAATTACTGAAGGATGAATGTCTAACTCTCTCTCGCTGCTCAGATGAAATTTGCCTGAGACAGAGAAGCCGTTTGATGAGGCATATGAACGTGAACTTGATTACAAACAGGGAAGTTACATTAAATACTCAGTGGGAATTTGCCTCCCCTCCCTCTGCTGAACACTGAACTGTGAATGTGTATGAGGGATGGGGGCTTTGAAATGACGGATATAAAGCTTAGTTTCCAGCACAGCTTGCAAATTGTTGTTTAATTTCTTCAGGCTCACAGCAACATCTCATTCAAACTCTCAGCTTCAGGTTTAATGTGCTTTATTGGCATGACAAATGATTTGTGTAATTCGTATCGCTAAAACGTTTGCAGTTTAATTGCATAAAAGGAAAACTTAAATAATGTACGTACTGTAGATAAAGTGATTTTTTTTTCTTGTTGTTTTCTTAAACTTATAAAACACTTAAAATAATTAGGTTGATTCCCTATACCCCGCCTCCCACAAAATTACTAAGGTATAAAAAAGATGACATCACAAGATGAAAGATCATTAAAACAGTAAAAGTTAAAAGGTTTAAAAAAAAAGCAATAATTTTCTCTTTCATCTGTCTTATACTTCATGCTGTTGATGTGTGTATTGAGTTAGCTCAGGTCGAAGCCTGATATTTGCTGTTAGTTTTCTGTTAGAGATGTACAATGAAACCGTGTAACGTCCAGGACTGATGGTAGTTTTCAGTGGATGTGATCTGACAGTCTGGGGTTTATGGGACCTCTCTGTCTCTCCCGTCTGTTCTTCTGGATTGATTTGTGCGGATTCTCTCCACAGGGGTCAGGAACACTGCAGAGAAACTTATTACTGTATAAAATGATGAATGAAGCATAGATCTGCCACATAATCTCGCACACACGGACGCATGCACGCACACACGCACACTTCCATATTTTATTTGGACTTTCCATAGACATAATGATTTTTATACTGTGAAAACTGTATATTCTAAACCCTAACCCTAAGCCTACCCATCACAGAAAACTTTCTGCATTTTTGCATTTTAAAAAAACATCATTAGCCGCTTTTCCACTGTCGGGCCAGTGCGAGCCAGGGCTTTCAGCGGGCCAGGCTAGGCTAATAGCCCCGGACTTGTAGCACCGAGCCCAAAATCACGCTGCATTTCCACCATCGGGCCAGAAGCTCTGCAGCGCTTCACTAAAACCCGCCCGTAACACGCCTCTCTGGAACAACGTCACACAAACCCATCATTTCACAAACAAATGGAAGTTTTATCAGAAAAATAATCAGAAAGAAATCACTGGAAACTAGCGAGATCGTAAAGTGAACATGATAAAAGCAGGCGTTTGTTGGCATTTTGTTGTTTACTTAAAGATTTAAAAACCCAAGCATCGATGTTTTACCAAACAAATTGATCATAATGAATTAATTTGTGTCAAGATTAAACATTAGTCACAGAAATAAAGTGGTATTTACTGTTATTTCACAAAAGAAAGAGGACACGCACTTATTCAGTCGCGTCTGTTTCTGTTTATTTGTAGTCATGGGACAGTATGTTTACATCACATTTACAAAGAATGATAATTTCTACAAATTTTCCACCAAAAATACGACCTGAGGAGCTTTAGCACTCTCTCCAGTGACAGTCCCAACAGTTATATTTTCAGTCAGAAACAGAGGAATCCCGAAAAACTGGAGTTGCTTTATTTTATATATGTGGAGCTAAATATGGATATCAGACAGTCCGTTGAGAGACGAGACTTACTGACAGATAAAATAAATACACGATTGTGATAGCCTACTTATATGATTTGTCTGATTTCTTCAAGCCGTCGTATTTACCATGTTTACTATGGTAATAGCGCGCATAGTCTTGGTGATCAGAATCCACATCGGATCACAAACAGAAGTTATTTCAAACACTTGCTGCTGTCTGAAAGTGAGTTTTGAGCTAAAATGTTTTTAAAAGTCTTTAATGCTGATGTTAGCTGGTAACCTACATGTAATCATCCATGGCGCCTCCGTCTCCACACACAGATTAACTCCGCCTTTGTTTGTAACCACTCCCTCAAGCCCGAGCTGGCCCGCTTTGGACCAAGTTATTCGGCGGGCCGAAAAACCCTGGCCGTTGGCCCCGAGGAGGCACGATCAAGCCCTGGAAGTGACAGTGGAAACGCGACTGGCCCTGGCACGCACTAGCACGCCCACTTTAGGCCCGACAGTGGAAACGCGGCTATTCTGTATTCTTTTTTTTTTAAACATGGCTTCATGATAATACCATGGTTTTCTTTGAAGTACCTTTGAGTACCATGTAAATACCATGATAAATTAATATGTAACCATTTTGTACCAAGAAATTGCGATGATTGCACCATTTTTTGTACTGGTACATTTTTATTAAAACATTACGTGTCATTTTTAAACCTCTTAATTTAGTTTTAAAAGACTTTAAAGGGTTAGTTCACCCAAAAAGGAAAATTCTGTCATTAATTATTCAATAGAGGGACAGAAAGCTCTCAGATTTCATCAAAAAGATCTTCATTTGTGTTCTGAAGATGAGCAAAAGGCTTACGGGTTTGGAATGACGCATCTGAGTAATTAATGACAGAATTTTCATTTTTGGGTGAACTAACCCTTTAATATATATCTGGTGACATTTTTAGAAATCAGGCCCTCACTTACTGTATATAGTGGAAACAAGCACACGCATACACACTTAACATCTAAACTAGGTCTGAATACAGTGCGCCCTGTGGAGAATTGGCCCATTTTGTCCATTCTACAGAAGGCTGATTAGATGCGCTCACATGCTCACTGATGGATATCTCACACACTTTGATGTTTTCTTACCCATCAATCCAATAAGATTAGCAGAAGCTTCTTTATATCTGCCTTTCTTCTCACTCTTAAGAAGAGAGCGAATGAACAGAAGGTCATTAGAGGAGATCGATAGATGAAGCTGTAGTCAGTTTTATGTATGGTGAAGTCAGGTTCATGGCATGTGTGTTGAGAGAACAGTAAATGAACCCTGTATTACTTAAAGTATCTGCTTTAGTGCTTTTGTCAGCAGTGACCTACATCAACAAAATTTCCAGACGCGTGTACATGCACGTGTGTGTATTTGCGCACACGGCTTCTTGTGTTGTCTCTCGACTGCATCTCACTTGAGGGGATTTAAGATCTATCAGATTTAAATTCGACCGAGGCTTGAAACTCTGCGATTCTTTGAAGTCTAACGAACTCAACATTTTTAAGCAACTTCAAACGACAACACGACTATCGCTTCTGGTCTCAGAAGGAACATTAATTAATTTCCATTTTCATCTTGAAGGATAAATAAATCACACAAAAAGATTGAATCCTGCTAGTGCCGTAGCATTTAGCCCAATATGATTTGACGGAAGCTAAAACTCATTATTTAAAATAAATACAAATAAAAACAGTAAAATGTAGCCCTCAGGTTTTTTGCAATTAAATTATTATCATAGATATCAATTTTGATTGATTAATCAATTCTGTACATTTTTTTTAGACTTTGTTACCTCTCTCTGCATCTGTTGCCATTGGTCGGCACTTGTTTTTGCTGATTGAACATGTTGAATTGACGCTTGTTGGGTCGTGGAATGTCTGAAAAGTGACGTACTGTAATCTGGTGAGTGTCCATGTTGGTCGCTGTCTGTCGGTGTAGTGTGAATTTGCCTTAAATCTACTGAACTTCTAGTCAAGAGCAGTTGGTTTTTGTCTTTTTCTTATCAGTATTGTTTTTGTTGTTGTTGTTTTTTTAATTAATATGAACCTAAAAGAAAGTGACAGTTCTTTTAGGCTGTGTTCACACTATAAAGCCCGGAACACACCAAGCTGACGGTCGACCGTTGGGCAGTTTTTGTTCGTCGACCGACAAGTTTTCTCAGTGTGTTCCGCACCGTCGGCTGAAGTTGGTCCTCGTCGACATGTTGAATCGGCGTCGGAGCTCGTCGGTTAGTCGGGCCATCTGATCTTTCTGATTGGCTGTTCAGCTACTGCCACCTGCTGGTACGGAAAGGCATTTCTTCTTACACAGACGCAGAACGGACGTGCTACTTGGCCATCGGGTGTCGAGCGTCAGTTTGATGTGTCAGGGCAACTTTGGACCCAGACACTGCCGACGTGAGCCAACCCCGCAGTCTGCTTTCGTCGCCACTAGTTCGTCGGCGTCAGCTTGGTGTGTTCTGGACTTTAGTAGTGATAATCTGATATCTTGACAAACATCTTAATCATTTTTTGTTTGTTTGTTTGTGTTTTTGCATTTTCTTTTAAGGAAGCTTGTTTAAATAAAACAATTTAAAAGATCATTGCGACTTTTTATCTGACAATTTTTTTTCTCAGAATATAAACTCGCAATTGCGAGAAATAAAATCAGAATTGCGAGATATAAACTTGCAATATAATCTCGCAATTCTGACATTTTTCTCTCAATTTGCAAGTTCATATATGTTGATATTCTGACTTTTTTCCTTCCAATTCTGACTTTTTTCTCGCATATGCAAGTTTGTATCTCGCAGTTCTTCTTTTCTCGGAATTGTGAGATATAAAGTCACAATTGCGAGTTATAAAGTCCAATTCTGAGGAAAAAAGATTGCCTTTTTTTATCAGAATTGCAAGCTTATATCTCATAATTCTGACTTTTTTACTCGCAATTACGACTTTATATCATGCAATTCTGAGAAAAAAAGATGTAAACTCACAATTGTGAGAAAAAAAAAGTTGCAATTACCTTTTTTATTTTTTATTCAGTGGTGGAAACAAGCTTTCATTCTCTTTAGATTTAACTGACCATGTTTATACTTAATACTAATGATACCATGGAAAGACTGCTATAGTTACAATCTTTAATTTTTCATTTTATTGTATTATCGACTTGGTACTGTAGAACCAGTACTGTTTGTATAGTTTTATGCTGATCTATGTTTGATGCAGAGGAAAAGAAATAGGAAAGAAAATAGAGAGATAAAAGATAAAAGTCTTGAGAAACAAAGAGCTTGGAGAAAATGAAAGGTAGATGCAGAGAGAAATAGAGAGAGAGAGGAGTTTAAAGTCTGCAGTAGCAGCCTTAATTCAATAAAGACGGGAGCTGTGTTGTAAGAAAATGAAAAATCTTGTAGGGAGTCATTAGGCGATGTGTGGTTGCTGGCATTGACACAATGCCACTGGGAGATGCCAGCCCAGTAGCAATAAAACGAGTGTGTGTGTGTGAGAGAAAGTGTGTATAAGTGGGCGAGGTAAGCAGCCCTCATGTTCTTTCTATCTCTTTCTATGATTTCAGATATGTTTTACAGTGCAGTAGTTCAAGGTTATAGAAAAACGGAATATATTTGTTTTTTTATTATTATTTATTAGCTTATGTATTAGACCATGTAGTCCTTAAAGTTTTTCAAATTATTGTCTTAAAACAAAAATAATATCAAATTTTGATTCTTGATTTAAATCATATACTTAGATTTTGGTTGCAGGGTGCCTACAAATAAAGTCCACTTTTTGTTTTTGTCTATACTATAGTATATATCGGTCTTTTGATTGGTAATTAACCTAATTGTGCTTGTGGTTTATTTGCCAGTTTCTGATTTGCTAGTTAATTAGTTTATTTCCTATGGATCATTAGTTCATTTCCACAGTCTTTTACTTTCACTGTGTAGTGCTGTAGTGACAACTTTTAATCAGTGTTCAGCTGGTGTATGTTTTTAAATTTGTATGAGAGAAATTCTAAATATTTATAAATATATTTTATTTATAAAAAATAAACATACATACACACACTCTCACACACACACACACACACACACACATACATATATATATATTTATGGGGATTTTTGACCATTCTTCTAGAAACGCATTTGTGAGGTCAGGCACTGATGTTGGTGAGAAGGCCTGGCTCGCAGTCTCCGCTCTAATTCATCCCAAAGGTGTTCTATCGGGTTGAGGTCAGGACTCTGTACAGGCCAGTCAAGTTCCTCCACACCAAACTCGCTCATCCATGTCTTTATGGACCTTGCTTTGTGCACTGGTGCGCAGTCATGTTGGAACAAACTGTTCCCACAAAGTTGGGAGCATGAAATTGTCCAAAATGTCTTGGTATGCTGAAGCATTAAGAGTTCCTTTCACTGGAACTAAGGGGCCAAGCCCAACCCCTGAAAAACAACCCCACACCATAATCCCCCCTCCACCAAACTTTACACTTGGCACAATGCAGTCAGGCAAGTACCGTTCTCCTGGCAACCGGCAAACCCAGACTCGTCCATCGGATTGCCAGACAGAGAAGCGTGATTCGTCACTCCAGAGAACACGTCTCCACTGCTCTAGAGTCCAGTGTTGGCGTGCTTTACACCACTGCATCCGACGCTTTGCATTGCACTTGGTGATGTAAGGCTTGGATGCAGCTGCTCGGCCATGGAAACCCATTCCATGAAGCTCTCTACGCACTGTTCTTGAGCTAATCTGAAGGCCACACGAAGTTTGGAGGTCTGTAGCTATTGACTCTGCAGAAAGTTGGTGACTTCTGCGCACTGTGCGCCTCAGCATGCGCTGACCCCGCTCTGTGATTTTACGTGGCCTACCACTTCGTGGCTGAGTTGCTGTTGTTCCCAATTGCTTCCACTTTGTTATGATACCACTAACAGTTGACCGTGGAATATTTAGTAGTGAGGAAATTTCACAAATGGACTTATTGCACAGGTGGCAACCTATCACGGTACCACGCTTGAATTCACTGAGCTCCTGAGAGCGACCCATTCTTTCACAAATGTTTGTAGAAGCAGTTTGCATGCCTATATATATATATATATATATATATATATATAATATAGTGTGTGTGTGTGTGTGTATATATATATATATATATATATATATGAAATAGGTCTCACATCTTCATTTAACCAATAATGTTATCAATGTTATATTATAATTTAGTAGTTATAGCAGTTTCCTGAATTGTATCTCTCAATCTTTGAATTTGTGGGGGCTCTGGTTTTTGGGATTCCTAGTCGTGGGGATTGCAGTTGCAACTGCATATAGCAGTTCAAGCTCCCGTGTCCTCCTTCAATTAGACCTAATGTCAACAGCTCACTGTAGCTTGCTGCCAGAGTTCCCTTATTCTGAAGAGCCATGGGAGTGGGTGAGATCCAGACTTCTCTCCAAGAAACAGCGAGCTGTCCTCAGCCTGAATGAGGACTTTGGAGCCCTGCAGGGTAGAGAGCTGGAGCTCATTTCAAGACATCTCTACTTGGACAGTATAGTTGGCAGCCTTCTGACACAGATATACCCACCCACACACTCTTACGGTCAGTTCTTTACCGCCAAAGTTCAGTCCCTGAGGTTGGCAGTAATAATAAGCAGCATTGCAGGTGCAGCGGTCTGAACTGGGGGAAATAAATGAGTGTTTATCCTTCCCATCCTTTCCGCTGAGGGACAGCTGAAAGTTATCAGCTTTCTCGAGCTCTCCACAAACTGTCAGAGTTAGAGTCAGAGCATGGGTTAAAGCAGTAGTTCAACTAAAAATAAAAATTCTGTCTTCATTTATTCTCATGTCGGTCCAATCCCATATGACATTGTTTATCTTGTGGAACACAAGATTGTTTCAGCTGTTCTTGTCTATGTAATTAAAGTCAGTGGAGTTTTATTCCTTCCATCATGTGTGCGGTGACCTTCGAAGAGTTGTTAATTTATCAGCTGTCATGAATCGCATGCTCCTCTTCATCAGCTGCCTAATGTATGTTTTATGCATGTGAAGAACGTAGGCTACTATTCATTATGGCTCATCTCTTACTTTAGCATAATGCCACATTGTGTCAGTGTTATTGATATATGTTGCACTAGAAGCCCAGAGCAATTTTCCTCAGCACTCCTATAGATTAATGATTGTGCAGTTGCCTGGTGACTTGAAGGACAGCCCATAATATACCACAGATTGGCAGTGAATTCCATTGGAGGGGTGCAGAGCATCTCATACATATTTGGTAGTCTATACACACAGTTTAGTAGCCAAAGACATGTGAAAACATACACGAGACATCAGTGCTTAAACCTTTCTTTATGATGAGGAACGCACCCATATTGACAGGGTTTAAAGTTCTACACGTGGGCTTTTTAAGTTTCTCAAAGAACTTGTTTTGCCCTTTCTGAAGGACTTCTGAAGAGTTTCTCCTGTTTAGTTTTGCTATCTTTATCTGGCCTTCAAAATTTTTCTCCAATTTGTACTCCAATTCATTTTTGAAATATAATCATTTACACAGTTACTTGTTTTCATAACAAAATTTATTTTAACATGAATTAAATATTCTAGCCCAGGGGTGTCCAAACCACGGCCCGCGGGCCAACTGCGGCCCGGGGATGAATTTCAAACGGCCCGCAGCCTGTCTATTAAAATCTATTATACGTGGCCCGCCATGCATAATTTACAAACCGTGCAGTTTCACAATGTCAACACAAGGTGGCAGTACTAGAATTTAGGCCAGGGAAACATTAACGCGCCAAAAGCGGAACGAAACAGCGCTACTTGTGCGCACCGCACAGGGCACGACTCACGAGCTCACACATGTGTTTACTTGCTGAGTGTCTCAAACACACGACCACTAAACAGCCAGTGAGAAGTGTTCGAGTTCGGCATAGAGGTCTCAGGTACAAGCTGCAAATCTCTCTGTGATTTAATTCAGTTTAAAGTCAGTTGAAACAGCGCTGACTTAATCAGCAGCACTAACGTGCAACCAACAATTCAACAACATTTATCATGGAATTACAGTGGTAACACTACCTGTAACTGTGGTATTTTGTCAGAAATGTAGGGTAATATCTCATATTATTTAATATTTGATGTAGATATGTATTAAATGAGTAATAAAGGCCAAATTACAGACTATTTTTTGTCATAAACTTGCAGTTTTGTGCATTCGTATTTATATTAAATGTGTTTATAGACTAAATACCATAAAGCCATTCTAGGTATAGAAACAATATTTTTACTTTTTACCACGTAGTGAGGTGCCATTTGTGGTTTTACCTGCGGTGATTTAATTAGAGTACTTTTTAATTTAAATAAGAATAGAGTTCTAACTCAGTAATATTTAAATTTCACCCTTTAAAAATGAGGTTGTTAAAAGTTTTACAGATATTGTTTGTGTATAAAATTTACATCTGTGTCCTATCTCAAGCTACTTGTTTTCAAGAAACAAAACTATATATATATATATATATATATATATATATATATATATATATAATAGAAAAGGAACCGGCCCCCAGATGTGTCCACAACATCGAATCTGGCCCCCTTTTAAAAAAGTTTGGACACCCCTGTTCTAGCCATTACTAACAGGTAAAGTAAATATAATGAATATATAAGCTAATATAGTGCATATATTTAGTGAAATGCTCCCTTCTAGAGTTCATTTCTCTAGAGAACTAACATGCTGTGGACACTAAATGGCTTGCCTGAGGTAAATGTAATGCTACGTGAGATATTATTCTCAAGCTGATTTATTGATGTCTTTCCGCGGTTGAAACACTGGTTGAGAGATTGCATATAAACATATCTATAGATCGTCTGTTCTTCTTTTGCGCCTTTTCCTGTTGTAGCGGTTAGCAAACAACGTTGCATTACCATGTGCGCCCCCTTCTGGATTGGAGTGTGGATCTCCTGTGACTGACTGTATTTGTCGTCTGGCTGTATGCACTGAACCATGAAGTCTGTACCGTGATGGTTCAGGACAAATACATGTACCATTACACCCCTACTGAATAATATTTCTGACAAATAAAACATTTGTGTCAAATAATGCCTTGTAAATTACGTTGTTAAATTTATATTGCTGAGTGTCTCTTCACATGGTTGTCTTAAGTAAATTACCTCAGGTTTTGGCCAGAATTGCCTAACCCTAACCCTTACATTCACCCCTCTAAACTGTCATCACGTCACAACACCAATTTATTTAGTTTTACTCTCACTGCTCCAAGCGGGATTTGACTCTGCATCAATCGGAATTGGAGGCGGGTGCACTAACAAGGATGCTAACAAGGACGCTTAAATACTACTGCCTCTAGTGTTGGTTTCTATTGTGCCTCTTGAGGCCATGAGAGAGAGGTTTAGCTGCACAGGTCTCATTAGATGGCCTCTGTTACATCTCACCCCCCTAAATCTCTCTCAAATCAGCATCAACCAGCATTGATCAGCATCAGCTGACATTGGAGGCGGGCATGCTAACAAGGACACTGTTGGCGTGCTAACAAGGACACATCAGTCAGTCAGTTTTGGTAAATTTAGTGTACATTGATCTGTTGGATGCAGACACCTTAATTGAGGTCCTTTTAATTATGATAAGCTTGTAGTTTCATAAGCTACAGTTTCAAAGTAACTTCCCTAAAACTGGTGTATCCCCTGTTTGCCTAATAGTTTAATTATTGACCCAACCATTGAGCTGCAACAATGGAGAACATGGGAGGGGTATGTAGAAACAAGGTCAACATAAGATACTACTGATACCACAACAATACAAGAGCTAAGAGTGACAGAATGAGTGAGCGAGAGAAATGTCAAGTTGGTAACGGGAGACAGACATACAAAAGGACGGATATGGGGGTCAGCGGGTTGACTGAATGATGGTGTTGCTGTGAGTAAGGTCTGCCAGTCTTTCCTGATATTTTTTTTAATTATTATTATTCATGTTCCCCTTTCACCCTTCCTCTTATATATGCTATCAATTAAGCCTAGGTAAGTTTATGTGTGTCCTGGTAAGTGTCTATTTGCTTTTGTCTTCTGATCAAACTGTAGGCTCAGACATAATTGGGTGTGTTTGTCTTTGCTTCACTGAGCGTGAGCCAGTTAATTGGTCTATATCCTTGGAGGCTCATCGATTGGCCAGTCCAGTTATCCAGTTATAGACTTTGTGATGAAGGTGTGGGAGGAACCATTTGATCTTTGTAAGCCGTGATTGGCCGATAGATGTCCACTTTGATGTGGAAAAAAAAAAAAATAGCTTTCATGCCTTTTATCGCCTCACACCAGACCTGGCAACAGCGCTGTAACTTAGAAACCAACCTTTCCCCATCATGCCTCGGGCCTGACATACCTGCAATTAAAGCCACACACATGCAGCAGACTTGACCTTCATTCTGAGCTGGAAATATGGTGGCAAATGCAGGGCATCTGGGGGTTAGGGAGGGATTTTTAGAGCTCTGGTTTGATTTTAAACCCCCTGGCTTTGAACAACCCTAAAGGCTCATGCAGACAAACTCCAGCTGAAACTCGACAACTAGACCGAGATTAAAGATCTAACTGCTCAAACAGAACACAGTATTAGAAATATGAGAATGTGGGCTAAATGTGAGTTAAATACAGGTTATTAGAATATCGCTTGGTATTTTTGTCAGCTGCAAGGTCCAGATTGTGCTGATCGTCGGAAAAGTAATGGTATTTTGAAATGATAGTGGATGGAGGGAGGAGGAGATGTGCTGCAGATATGCAAAATTCATCAAATGACTGTATGCTTCATCTGTCTCCCACTCTTTTTTTCTTTCTCCAGGGCAGGACCGCAGTGAAGCAGCTCTGATAAAGCGTTTTAAGGGGGATGGGGTTCGCTACAAGGCCAAACTCATCGGGATAGATGAGGTCACCGCCGCAAGAGGAGACAAACTCTGTCAGGACTCAATGATGAAACTCAAGGTGTGTGTGTTGGTTGCTTTCTACATATTTATTTATTTATTTATTTTTGTTGCCATTGGTGTTTCTGTATATTGGTCAGTGACATGATTTTATTTTACTAATTTATTCAAAAATACATTAAAAATCTAACTCATACATACAAGGACTTGAATACACCTCTTCTAATCTCTTTACTGTAAATATTTATTTAAAATAGAATATTTAACCAAAACTTTTAGCATAATAAAATAATTTTAGTATAAAAATTTCACTGCTTATTAATACTTGAAAAACTTTTGTCTGCAAAATCAAAGTCATGTGGTGCGACCAATATAAAACAGGAAATTATTTCATAGAGAGGGCCCGTGCAGAGCCTCATAACTGTGTCAATAAGTCTCTTAAAGGGATAGTTCACCCAAAAATTAATGTTCTTGAGTAATTCTTAATTACTCACCCTCCTGCCGTTCCAAACCTGTAAGACTATCGTTTATCTTCGCAACACAAATTAAGATTTTTTGATGGAATCTTACAGCTTTCTGTCCCTCCATTGACAGCCTACGCAACTGAAACTTTGACGCTTCAAAAAGTTCATAAAGAGATCGTAAAACTATTCCATATGAACTGAGTGGTTTAGTCCAAATTTTCTGAAGAGACTCTATCGCTTTATATGATGAACATTGATTAATTTGATTTAGGCTTTTACTCACATATAAACATACATCAACGCACACATCAGTTGTGGTAAACGGAAGCTCAAGCATGTTCGCTTGATGTGCGAGAACCAATGAGGTTCATTCTCGTGTTACGCAGCACGTTTGAGCTTCCTCAAGAACCAATGAGGTTCATTCTCGTGTTACGCGGCACGTTTGATCTTCCACAAGAACCAATGAGGTTCATTCTCGTGTTTCGCAGCACGTTTGAGCTTCCTCAAGCACCAGTGAGGTTCATTCTCATGTGTTACGCAGCACGTTTGAGCTTCCTCAAGAACCAATGAGGTTCATTCTCGTGTTACGCGGCACGTTTGATCTTCCACAAGAACCAATGAGGTTCATTCTCGTGTTTCGCAGCACGTTTGAGCTTCCTCAAGCACCAGTGAGGTTCATTCTCATGTGTTACGCAGCACGTTTGAGCTTCCTCAAGAACCAATGAGGTTCATTCTCGTGTTACGCGGCACGTTTGATCTTCCACAAGAACCAATGAGGTTCATTCTCGTGTTTCGCAGCACGTTTGAGCTTCCTCAAGCACCAGTGAGGTTCATTCTCATGTGTTACGCAGCACGTTTGAGCTTCTGCAAGAACCAATGAGGTTCATTCTCATGTGTTACGCAGCACGTTTGAGCTTCTGCAAGAACCAATGAGGTTCATTCTCATGTGTTACGCAGCACGTTTGAGCTTCCTCAAGAACCAATGAGGTTCATTCTCGTGTTACGCAGCACGTTTGAGCTTCCTCAAGCACCAGTGAGGTTCATTCTCATGTGTTACGCAGCACGTTTGAGCTTCTGCAAGAACCAGTGAGGTTCATTCTCGTGTTACGCAGCACGTTTGAGCTTCAGCAAGAACCAACAAGGTTCATTCTCGTGTTACGCAACACATTTGAGCTTCCTCAAGAACCAATGAGGTTCATTCTCGTGTTACGCAGCACATTTGAGCTTCCTCAAGAACCAATGAGGTTCATTCTCGTGTTACGCAACACGTTTGAGCTTCTGAAAGAGGCTTGTTCTCACTCGTGAAGCTTGTTCAGTTGAGCTTTTATGTTTGCTGATCAATGTTTATATGTGAATAAAAGCCTAATTCTCATTATAAAAGCCGATCGTGTCTCTTCAGAAAATTTGGACTAAACCACTCAATTCATATGGATTAGTTTTACGATCTCTTTATGAACTTTTTAAAGCGTCAAAGCGTCAGTCACGTAGCTGTCTATGGAGGGACAGAAAGCGCTCACATTTCACCAAAAAGATCTTCATTTGCATTTCGAAGATAAACGAAAGTCTTACGGGTTTGGAACGACATGAGGGTGAATAATTAATGACAGAATTTTCATTTTTGGTAAACTAACCCTTTAAAATATCAGATAATTTGAGATTTTTTATGACAAGGTAAGGTTAGTTCAGGTTATAAAATGTCACGTGATGTGACTATATAAACTTTTTTGAAAATATTGAATAAGATGTCACAAAACATCCTTTTTGTGACATCCAGGGATGTCTTTACTTGGAAAGAAAGTATTCATATAACAATATTGCTATCTCTTCTTCCAGAGAGACCTGAAACCTATAATTAACTTTATTTAAAAACAATATGACAAAATGCCTTTGGCAGTCCTCATTTAAATACCCAGGTAAAGGTGTAACTTTAGTAGCTTGAATTAATAAACCACATCCATCAGGTTGGGTAATGAGCCGTGTGAACAGCAGGGGTCACACTACTGTGTGTATATGAGGTGCTCTGTGTATGGATGTGCACCTCTGATACACATCGTCTTCAGTGTATTTTTATTGTACATTCACCATAAATCGCACCCTTTTCACCAGTGTTTAGATTGGTTTCTTGTTGTGTTTGAGAGAAAGGGTAATTTTGCCATCCGATTTGCATGTTGGTCTGATTGGAATGTCCAGACAGTTATTGATCAGAGCTGTTTACCTCTCACTCATCCAGACACATAATCTATACTCATATTCCCATAGTCCTCCACTCCTTAGCAAACAAATGAGTCCCATGGTGTCATTTTTAATCTCTTATTCCTCTCTCACTGTCTTTATGTCTCTCTGTTCATCATGCTGCTGGTGAGGAGAGTTTCAACAACGGTTTGACTTGAGTCATTTCATATAATCCCCATCCTCCCTTGATAATCAGCCCAGGCACCGCTATAAAAACTGTCTTAACATCACATCCAGCGTCTGTCCAGCTTCTCCTCTTCTCTGGACTTCCCCTGGACTGCACAAAGACACTCCAGCAGCACTTAAATGCGCACACTCCCACTTCTGAGTTTGAAATGTCAGAGCTTGTGCTCTTTCCACCATGATCTCCCAGCTACTGGCATTAGAACGGCTCATTCATCATCCCGCCAGCACATATGGATAGGCATAATGGTGTGCTAACATACATCATACGACTGACGGATGCTGCTCCCTGCGCACTCGGAAGGAAGATCAAGAAACGGGCTCATCTGATTGGCGAGGACGGATTACAGTCCTGGAAGACTCGAGGGCTCCAGCTGCTTGGAGGAACGCCCACACCCACCCCAAACACACACATTGGAATGGATTGGACAAATGACGCAAGCTTAATTTAAAAGCCATTTTTGGCTTTGGTTTAACATAATTGCAACTTTATATTTTTCAAATTTGACTTGACAAGTGGCTTATAAAAATTGAGTGTGATATCTTCTTATCACAGTGACGGATTCTGGCAAAGGCGACGTACAGCCATCTGGGGTGGCACTTTTCTCTCCATACTGCTCTTAGCTTCTCTATCACTCTTTTGCAGCAGTTTAACAGAAGGATGGCACTTTCCGTTCCTCCTACCCCTCTTGTTGAAAAATAATTGTGTCCAGTGTGAATAGTGTGTGGGTGAACAGCACAGATTAATCATGTCAGTGAATTACAAAATAAAATTCATTGCTGTTTGGTTTATTCAAAGTGCAAAATATACTAATACGTTCGAACATGTACTTATTCAGTCGCGTCTGTTTCTGTTTATTTGTAGTCACAGGACAGTATGTTTACATCACATTTAGAAAGAATGATAATTTTTACATATTTGCCACCAAAAATACAACCCGAGGAGCTTTAACACTCTCTCCAGTGACAGTCCCAATACAGTTATATTTTCAGTCAGAAACAGAGGAAGCTCCCGAAAAACCGGAGTTGCTTTGTTTTATGACACATGTAGAGCTAAATATGGATATCAGACGGTCCGGTAAGAGACGAGACTTACTGACAGATAAAATAAATACACGATTGTGATAGCCTGTATGATTTGTCTGACTTCTTCAAGCAATCATATTTACCATGTTTACTATGGTAATGGTTAGGATGCATAGTCTTTTGCATCGCATATAAATATTTCTTGCTTTATACGGTGATCAGAATCCACATCGGATCATAAACAGAAGTTATTTCAAACGCTGCTCTCTGAAAGTGAGTTTTGAGCTTAAATGATTTTAAAAGTCTTTAATGCTGATGTTAGGTATATGAAATAATCCACGGCGCTGCCGTCTCCAGACTCAGATAAACTCCGCCTTTGTTCGTAACCATCCGCTTTGGACCAAGGTATTCAGCGGGCCAAAAAACCTTGGCCGTTGGCCCCGAGGAAGCCCAGACGAGGCCCGATCGACTGTGACTGTGGAAACGCACGCCCACCTTTGGCCCGACAGTGGAAACGCAACTATTCATGCTTGCTGATTGGTCGATCCACCAATCATCAAAAGAAGCAGTGATCCCCAGGGGAAAAAAGCTGATCTCCACAGTGGGCTTTTAAGGGTTAACTGTAAAAGTGGATAGTCAGCGTTTCAGACTTTGGCTGATAGCTAATTCAATAGCCTTAAATCTTCAAGAGAAGATGATTTCTCTATATTCTTCTCTCTCATATTCTCTCTGTTCTTTCTCTCAAATAAATTGGCTGCATTTATGCTGTCAAACAATTCAGATTTTTTCCTCTGATGTCTGGCATTTTTTAAATTCGATTTGAACCACTTGGTTTTAAAAGTTTTTGCTGGCATGTGAGGGATACTGGCAAAATATATTAATGATATTATATGTTTTTAACTAGTTCTTCATCTGCATGTAGAATGACATAGTGTGTTAATCTACAGTAAAACACAGTGTTGACCAATTATTTGTGCAAACCACTGGACAGTGACAAGTGGATTCAATTATTTGCTGGAAGCGCAGGCCAGTTTTGTCCACGGTTCGATTGGGTGGTGCAGTTCTATTCACACTTCACACCGATAATGCAGTATAATTTGCTATTTCGTTGCTCTTTGTTCTCAGAACAATGGTTTAATGAGGATACATGGTTTGTGCATATAATTTTTTGGTTTGATGGTTTGATGTCTAGTTTTGAATGACCATCAGTACAAAAAGATGCTTTTTTTTTTTTTTTTTGTCAGCATAATAGTGTAGATATGGCATTCATCAGCATAGACCCTGATGTCTTCAATCACTCCACACCAGCACATATCAGAACCTCCAAGCCAGAACTGGTTGAAAATATGGAGAAAATGAATCAATTTCTTTACATAACAGCTAATGCTCCCCAAGGACTGCAGCAAGTAGCGAAAGCTGCCGTTCCCTGCTCTGTTTCTGTTTTATCTTCATTTCGTCTTTTCTCATGTTTCTGTTTTCATCTTCTTGTCTGCAGGGAATCGCAGCCTCTGCGCGGTCTAAAGGAGAACACAAACAGAAAGTTTTTCTCACTGTGTCCTTTGGAGGGATCAAGATCTTCGATGAGAAGTCAGGGGTGAGTCGGGGGAGTGGTTGAGAGTTGGGGGCAGTGGGAATTGTGTCCTGTCACTACCCATGATCCTTTGAAGCAAGTGTCTGAGCCATAAATACAAATCCACAGATGCCTAACCTGGTTTCTGTTTGTTTCATCTACGAAAACGACATTTTGTGTTTTTCATTACTTTGGAGATGTGTTGAAGCTAATGTCTAGTTGACATCTGTTTTCTTTTCCTCTCATCACTGCGTTGACGAATGACAGGAAAGTGCTATAAAGTAGGCTAGTCAGCATCAGTAAAAACTTCTGTACTTAATTGCATCAACAAACACAAGATGAGCCAGGGCATCCTATTCAAAGACAAATAATTATTTTACATGAGCTTAGCTTGTGACTTAGTCATTTGAATCAGACTAAAGGCCCGTTCACACCAAGAATGATGACAATAAAGATATAATCTATAACAATATCTATATTAGCGTTCACAATGCATAACTGACTTCCTAAACTGTGAGTCATTTCTTGGTTATGTCTCTTTTGGAATTAACTCTTTCCCCGCCATTGACGGAATTTTCCATCATTAAAGCCCAAAGTATACTTTGTTTTATTACGCGTACACTAGTATACATGCACAGTCGAACGCACAGCCTTGCAAAGTGTACTTCATTTGACTCGTACGCATACACAGGAGTTCGACGCATGTGCAGTTTTGATCAATCTCTCGCCACGAGTTACAACCCATGTAAACATCTTTATATTCTTTCATGCTAGAGTTGTACAAATGAGGGTACTTTCTAACCTCTTAGCACAATCTCTCATCTGTGTAGGGCTTCATTGTCGCTGTAGCTTGCATGCGTTCCGGTCTGTTCTGTTTATGCAGTTTTTCTTTTTTTCCTTGTGAATTGACGCCCCCAGGGCACGGTTGCCACCTTGTGGATACACCTGCACGCACATACTCTTTTGATGACGAAATCGCGTCATGCACACTGTACGCTGACCCTCACGTACGTGTAAAATAAAGCAATAAGCCCCAAGAGGAGGTTATTGGGGGGTTTTAGGCACTCTGCTCCGCGTCGTGCATAACAACACCCCTTAGCTGTTATAAATTCACTGTAAACCACGGCTTCACGGGGCTTATTGCTTTTATAAAACGGTTACCACACAATACAAATATTAAAGCCAAAAAATATGTATCAATGCAACTTTCATGACGTAAAATCATGAAAAATCATTAAAAGCCTTACTTCCGCTGGAAAAAAAAATAGTCCCTGACCGTGAACAGCAACAGAAGTTACATTTATTACGCCATTAGATGGCGGCATGGAGACTTGTGAACACGGAACAAGACACGAATGACAAATGCTTTGACTAGCGCTGTCAGTGTCAGCAGGGCACGGGAAAACCCATTAAAATGTTAAAAGGACAAGATCGCAGCGGACATTCAAACGGATATTTTATTATGAACATAGGACTGACCTGAAGGAAAATGCTAAATCTGAATGCAGGTAATGCACTCGGTCGCTCGATATTTCTCTCACAATACTCTTCTACATAATGCAGTAAGCTTTAATGAACAAAATTGAGAACAAACATATGTTTACGTTGCTAAGAGTGGTTGCTAAGACACTCAGTGGCGCAGCAATACATGTAATATGTTTTCGGGATTTTTGCAACGGCTTTAAATGCGGCTCAACCAATCAGAATCAAGGGGCCGGAACTATCCGTTTTAGAAAGTGAAGTAAACTTTGGGCTTTATGAGCCAACGCTTCCCCGCCATTGACGGAATTTTTGGGCTTTCCGTGTTTTCACAGTTAAATGGTAGGGGGCGCTATTTCGCAACTTCTGAAAGAGTACCGAATCTCCAGATCAAAACACATGCAAAAAAAGAGCAGAAACAAGCGATAAACGCATTGCTTATGCACGTTGTAGTCTTCGGGAAAAAGCTATTTGTTCAGAATGTTGCTTTTTTATTAAACTTACTCACAAAATATTCTCAGGGCCATGAAATTTTGTGAAAATTATCAGAAATGCTGGCAGTGGGGAAACTGGATCTCTCAATGATATATTTTAGGTTTGTGAGACTTATAAGTCTCTGGTATTCTGATAAATATATATATATATATATATATATATATAGTAATATATATATATATTACAAAAATAGTATTGATTATTGTTTATTGTAAGAGGTACAATTATAAGGTTGAATCAGCTTTTGTTCGGGAGTTAACAAGCATACTGCTTTTTAAACTGGCTGAAATATTCTTTCAAAACAGGACATGTTTTTATATGGCAAAAATACATTCAGGATTACTAGAGTGACAGCATTAATCTGAAATATTATAATTGATACCGCAATGAACCAGTGTGTAAAAATGTTTTTGAAATAATTGCTCCGCAGCGTCTGTCTGTAACCAGCTGAAATGTGTACTGTCCTTCAAATTTCTGTTTGCACAAAAGTACCAATTATTTCACAGACATAACTCAGAAAAACAAAGCAGAATATACAATTTTGCTAGTGAACATCTATTTTATAGTCTAGTGCTCATTGCTCTTCAAGAGGCCCTCATTTTCTCGGCCTCAAAAGTTTGGGTCGATGGGAAGGATGGTTTCTGTGTGTTAGCGTGCGGTTGCTATAAGCAGGCTTGAGTCTGCTCTACGTCGGGCGGGGGTGAGGCGATCCTTTGGGAGAGGTAAGCTTGTGTTAATGATGCGTTTTAAAGAGAGGAGCGCTCTCCGGGGAAATCAGAGAAGCCTAATTGAACAGACTTCTTAGAATAGAACGACCGTAGCTTTACAAGACCCATCTGCAGGGCCCTACTCCATCTTGATGGAGAGTAAATGGCAATAACAGCCAGTGAATCACACCTGAGCTGGTTATAAACGAAGGAAATAATGCGTATTTATGAAGTATCAGACCGGATCACGTACACCTAAGTACTGTTTCACAGGAGGAGAGTTTGAAAGAGGAGTTCACTTTGTGACAGTTATTGATTTGCCTCTTTCTTTTTTTGTTGTGAAGTGCCATTAAGCCCTTTTGGTTTGAAACCAGTTTGGACATTATTTTTGAAAAGATGAAGCAAATCTCAAAGAGTGTTTTTGTCATTAGTCCCGCATTGATTTGCAATGTTTTTATTTACAGCATTTCACCGAGGTGTAAATACCATAATTTATCAGTTTAATTCAGTTTTAATTATTTGTTTTTGATGATATTGTCATGTAAATACTCTTTTTACATTTGCTTTTTTTTTTTTTCCACTTAAAAATGTTTTATACCACAAAATGAAAAGTATTTTCATCGTTTGTCATATCACTGTTGCTAGAAACATTGTTTTATTGTACATAAGACACTTGGCACTCAATGAAAAGTTATACATAATGCTGCAGTATAAAGTTCAATATCACTATTGATATTAGTTAGTGAAACAGTTTGTGATATCAGTTGAATCAAATAAAAATGTGCACTTTCCACTAAAAAAAGGTTTACATCTAAGTAAATTAGAAGTACTTTTAACATGTATGTTTAACAATGCATGGACTCAGATGAGTTAAAATCCAAGAAAAAGCTGTTTAATTTTACATAAAGTGGTTCGCCCCTTCATGGTGGCCATTTTGAAATCACATGACCAGTTGTGGCTTTGCAGTTTAGTTAGTACTTCCAGCATTTGTCATAGTGTTGCTAGAAATATTGATTTATTCTACATAAGACACATGGCACGTCAGTTTTGCGTAATGCTACATCCACGCCATTAGGTGTCAGTATAAAGTTCAATATCACTGTTGTATCAGTTAGTCAGTCTAACAAAAAGGTGCACTTTACTCTATTCCAAAATGTTTTACACCTAAAGAAATTAGATGTACCTTTAAAAAGTACCATGTTTTAACAAGGTGTGGATGAGTAAAAAGCCTAGAAAAAGCGATTTTATCCTACATAAAGTGAGTCGCCCTTTCATGGTGGCCACCATTTTGAGATCACATGATCTCACATGATTTTGTAATTTACTTCCAACATTTGTCAGTGTTGCTAGAAACATTGATTTATTCTACGTAAGACACATGGCATGTCAGTGAAAATTTTTGTGTAATGCTACATCCACGCCAGTAAGCGTCAGTATAAATTTCAATATCACTGATGTATCAGTTTGTCAGTCTAACACTTTCCACTAAAATGTTTTACACCTAAAGAAATTAGAAGTACTTTTAACAGGTATGTTTAACATGACGTAGACATAATGTAGATGGGATAAAAGCCAAGAAAAAAAAAGAGGTTGGCTGTGTTCGAAATCGCCCCTATACCCTCATTCACTATTCCCTACATTAGTCCACTAATATAGTCCACTTGAAGGAGTGAATGAAAACGAGTGAATTAATTCAGACACTGAGTGTGCCAAAAGGGCTGCCGCTTTCGCAGAGTTTGTGCTTGGTGTTTGAACCGTAGCAAACTGGCAGTTCCAGTAGTAGTGAAAAAATGTATCTCTAACTCTGTCATGAAAACTAAACCTTAATTAAACAACGTAATAATCAAATAAAAATAAATTTATACCTGTATGCTATTATGATGTACCCACATTGGACCAGCGGTGTGGAAAGTGGATGGATGGATGATTCCGCTGCGGGTGCCATCTTCTGGTCAGACGCGGGAATTCATTCAACGTGCGACTCTCACGGTGAATTATGGGTATTCTCTAGCCGTTGAGCGTACATCGGTTGTACACTCGTTATTGCAGTGCATTGTGGGATTTAATGAGTGCACTCGATAACGTCCACTACGATTTCGGACACCACTACAATTGGCTGTCCCCTCAAATAGTGCCCTATGTAAGGGTATAGGGGGCGATTTTGGACACAGCCATTGTTTTATATAAGGTGGTGTGTCCCTTCGTAGTGGCAGCCATGTTGTGATCACATGACCAGATACCCTATAGTTGTGTCCCAAATGACACACTATACACTATGTACTTATGCATTATGTACTCAGCTGTGTAGTGTATGAACTTTATAAGGTTATTTTGTCATTCATCATTGGAGTCTGATAGCCTCATCTCATCTGCTACGTAATTAAAGCTGCGACAGTTGAGTGCATGAAGTGTCCAACGTTCCACTCTTAGTTTTTTCGGTTAAATAATTGCATCATCCAGGTATTTAAAGTGCACTTTTTCTTATTGGAATTTTCAGTGAACACACTAGCACTATGTATACTATAAAATGGCATAGAACAGTGCATAAGTACACAAATTGGGACGCACCTTTTGTCTTTGGAGTTCTATCAAGTTAGTACACAAACACAAACTGCAGATTAACTTATCTCAAACTCTTGAGGTTGGTTTGTCTCACACCAGTCAACTGCGATAGCATTGCATGAACTGGTGGGGGCGGCAGAGAGGCCAATATTGTCATATTATTTTAGAAGACAAATAAGAGCCAGCAAAATACAACTGATCTAAAGAAACCTAAGAGCCAAATAAAAAAATTGGTTCTAAGATCCGTAACCACTTTTTCAGAGCTAAATTATGTTTCAGCTGAAAATATAGATGCAAATAGATGTTGATGGTATTTTATAGAGAACAGCCAGTGTGGCTGATGAATCTTTGTTCAGGGTTCGGTGTTGCACCGATGAGGGCCGGTGATAGATGAGAGGTTACTATGTGAGCACAGTGTGCTCTGTTGTCATGGCGCCAGGAGGTGACCTACATGACAAGGTTTTAATCTGTCATTGATGCGTGTGATCTATTAGCACCATGACCTTTGCTCTCGTTTGTGAGTGTGTATGTGTTTAAGTGTCACACTACAGTTGCATCATTACACAGCATTTATCAAGTTGTACTGCTGTTGGTTTAGCTCTGAAACTAGTGCAGCAATAGTGTTTTAATCAGATGTCAAATGTGAAATTTATATTTTTATACCGGACATAGTTTAAAGGGATAGTTCACCATAATTCAGTCATCATTTACTCACCCTCAAGTTGTTCCAAACCTGTATGAATTTCTTTCTTCTGCTGAACACAAAAGAATATGGGTAACCAAACAGTTGATGGGCTCCACTGACTTCCATATTATTATTTTCCCATACTATGGAAGTCAGTGGCTACCGTCAACTGTTTGGTTAACAGCATTCTTCAAAATATCTTCTTTTGCAGCAGAAGAAATAAATCCATACAGGTTTGGAACAACTTGAGGGTGAGTAAATGATAACAGAATTTTCATTTTTGAGTGAACTATCCCTTTAAATCTGTGAGGGTCACACTATCATTCTTACTTTTTACTTTGGCGAGTGTTTAATTTGGACCCTGAGACTGAGCCAACGCAATGAGCCGGATTGATGCTCTGTCCTCTCTATTACTGGGTCTTATACTGTTTGCAGTGCATGTGCAGGGTTTAGAGATGTTATTGAGTAATAGAGGGTAGTGTGTGTGTGTGAGAGAGAGAGTTGCAGTCTGGGTTGTTGATCACATTGATGGTTTATAAGGTAAGATGACTGGACCATGTCATAGTGGCAGTGCTGGAAGTCATTTGATTTTAGATGTGCTGTCTGCTGCTTCAGACAAAGCTATACTTCATTTATGCACCTCTTTTTTTATTGCTCTCTTTTTCTGTAGCTCATTTCATTCAATTTACAAATGACATAAGTCCCCCCACATGTCTTCTCTTTTTCTGTCATTCTGAATTTTCAGCATTGTGTGAATAAAAGTCTGGATGCCCTAATAAAATACAGTATTTGCCATCTGAGCAGTTTAAATAGTTGAGCTAATCACTAAATAAAATAAAAAATAATGGATTGTCGATGTGGTGTGAAGCTTTTTTTTTTTTTTTTTGTATATCTTTATTCAATTCACATTTATTTTAGCGCTTTTCACAATACATATCGTTTCAAAGCAGCTTTACAGAAAATGCATGTCAACATTACAATTTAGAGTAATCTGTTATCAGAGGTGACCATGTATAAGTAATGTATTTCAGTAATGTACATATAAAAATCACTCAGTTAGCTAACATAATGTATTAATTTTAAGCAAAAACAATGATCTCATTGAAGTAGTTATTTACATGTTGTGAACATAATGAGTTACTGTCATAACTTGCTTTCATGACAATTTTTGAATAGTTAAAGGAACACTCCACTTTTTTTTGAAAATAGGCTCATTTTCCAACTCCCCTAGAGTTAAACAGTTGAGTTTTAACGTTTTCGAATCCATTCAGCTGATCTCCAGGTCTGGCAGTACCACTTTTAGCATAGCTTAGCATAGTTCATTGAATCTGATTAGACCGTTAGCATCTCGCTCAAAAATGACCAAAGAGTTTCGATATTTTTCCTATTTAAAACTTGACTCTTCTGTAGTTACATCGTGTACTAAGACCGACGGAAAATGAAAAGTTGCGATTTTCTAGGCCGATATGGCTAGGAACTATACTCTCATTCCGACGTAATAATCAAGGAACTTTGCTGTCGTACCATGGGTGCAGCAGGCGCAATGATATTACCATTTTTAACCATTTTTAAACGAGATGCTAACGGTCTAATCAGATTCAATGAACTATGCTAAGCTATGCTAAAAGTGGTACCGCCAGACCCGGAGATCGGCTGAATGGATTCGAAAATGGTAAAGCTCAACTGTTTAACTCTAGGGGAGTTGGAAAATAAGCCAATTTTCAAAAAAAGTGGAGTATTCCTTTAAGACATTACTAACAGGTAAAGTAAATATAATGAATATATAAGCTAATATAGTGCATATATTTAGTGAAATGCTCCCTTCTAGAGTTCATTTCTCTAGTGAACTAACATGCTGTGGACACTAAATGACTTGCCTGAGGTGAATGTAATGCTACGTGAGATATTATTCTCAAGCTGTTTTATTGATGTCTTTCCACGGTTGAAACACCGGTTGTGATATTACATGCAAACATATCTATGCATAGATCGTCTGTTGTTTTTCTGCACTTTTTTTTTTTCTGTTGTGGCGGTTAGCAAACAGCATTGCATTACAGCGTGCGCCCCCTTCTGGATTGGAGAGTGTGGATTGCGTGTGACTGACTGTATTCGTCGTCTGACTATATGCACTGAATATGAATACATGTACCCATATTAGACTTTTGGACCCCACTGTTTTCTCTTTTTCTACTTTTTGTCATTTTTTAATATTTTTGTCTTACCACTGTTCATCTAAATTATTTTATTTGTTCATCTTCCGCATGTGCAAAGTAGATAAATAGATTTGGTGCACCTTAGAAACTGAGTACTAGAATTGTATTTTATGACGAGAGAACAAAAGGATGAGCGAGCCAGTGCAAGAAAAATGAAGATGGTCAAAGAAAGAGAGACAGAAAGCACTGGACAGTCTCTTTAGGATTCAGCAGCCTTCCTCACTGTCCTGTTTGTGTAGTTGTTCCAGCTTCATCTGCCGGTCCTCCCCTCCCTCCCTCTCTCTTTTCCTCCTTGGCATTGGCTCTCCCCTCCAGGCCCTCCTCTGATGAAGAGGAGCTGCTTCCTGATTTCATTATGGTGACTCAGTGGACAACCGTGTGCGGCACTGTGACTCGGCTAATCGTATTGTTGTCCCACTGTCTGAAGGCCTGCCAAGACCAGCCACTCGTATTATTAACTCTCCCACAAAGAGGGAGCCCAGATCGGAAGCAGAAAACAGGGAGGCCTCCATCCCACAGCCACCTCCAGCTCCTCCTCAGTTAGGACTGCAGGCCTTTACACCAGCAAAGCCTTTAATACCTAAAGAAAGCTATTCGTTAGCATTCTCATTCATCTTAGTGGCAGTTGCTCGGATCGCTTTCAAAACCAAGTGAGTTGTCTTGCTATCTACTGCCTACATGAGCAGCCACCTTCTGAGGAAGTATCCTGACTGAAATGAAATCTCATAAGTGAATGATTTGGTATGCTCTACTTAGCAGGCAACATCATACATCATAGTACTCATCATGTATTGTGTATGACATTTCATATTTCATTTGATTGTCTGCATCCAAATATGCATGCTAGTAAATAGTAGGCAAAAATCAGTAGCCTATGTGAAAAGAGTAGTACGTCAGAATTCACAGTATTCTGTAAGCAAAACATACCCGGATGACTTACTACTTCCGGTGAGATTCTGAAGTATACATGTAAAGTATATATCCATTGGACATGAGGCCACGGAAGAGGATTTGTGAATGGCAGTGAACTGACACTGTTTGTCACATGACAATAACAACATAACAAATGTAGTACATCCAGATTGCATTCATACTAGACACATCCATACTATATAGAACATACTTTTTAACGATTACAAAGTAATTAACTACTCAAACTGTGTCCCAATTTAGAAGCTGCATTCTTCGAAGGAAATGGACCTTCTACGTCCGCGAAGGTCAAACCAAGCGTTGTTAAATGGGACGGTCTAGCCTATGGAGGATTGCTCTTGTCGCCTAGCAACTGTGACAGCTGCCGTTGACGAGTGGCAGTAATGTTTGTACTGGATTTTTTTTAAAGTTATACTTAATTGTCTGAAAACAAATCAGGATTCACGTCCTGTCTAAATATGTTCACCTTGGTCCATTTATGTACATAATAAAAAGTATAAACTGTCTATAAATTTGCATATTTTTGCATCAAGATACAAGTTTTTTTTTTTGTTTTGTTTTTTTGTACATTTGTGTTGTTAGATATTTGAGTAAGTTGAAACCCAATACTTGCATTTAAAAGTGTAATCCAGCATTTTCTCTCAAAAAAATCCAGTCATCACTGACACGCAATGAGTCGAGGGATCCACTTGTTCTATCCTTCGTGGTCCAGGAAACAAAGGAATCATTTCGAGGCTGCATTTGAAGAAGCCTTCAAAATGGGACATCCTTCATCGTGCTGTTGTGACGCATTCAGCTTTCGAAGGAATTGGGACGCAGCTTCAGAGAGTGTGATTTTTGAATGCAGCCACATTGAGTTTGCTGTTAGCATGCTGCTAAGCTAATCACGTGATACTTAAAGTATAAAAATACATAGTGTACACAAATATTAGGCAATATAATGCATTTTAATTTGATTGTTAACTATTGCTAACTACTTTAGCTATTGTAAGTAGGTTATATTTTCAACCTTTTTCTAGCTTTGTCCACTTTTTTGTATAGCATTTTTCAGTGAGCATGTCGCAATGCTTTGTGAGATTACCTTCTTTACGAATGGATCATGTAATGCTGTCGTAGAAATTGCAGAAAGGATGTGTTTTCTACACATCTGATACCTGCTGTATGTTCTCTTACCCCCACAAAGCATATGGTTTGTGAATCCACAGAAAAGTCATTTTTCAGAATGACTCCAGCTTCTCATATCTAATGTGCCTAAGATGTCAAATTTGGTTTCCAGATTCAGTCTTCTTATATAGTTTCTTAAGTCACAACTAGCATGCAGGGAGAGCCATCTTTGATTCTGAGCCGCTGATTTGCATAGAAATGAGATCTGACCTATGCAATAGAGTAGTCTATTGCATGCAAAAAGCAGATGTTGATGTAAATGACTATAACTGTTCCACTTACTCTAATATCATTAGACAGAATGAGTGAGCAAGTGTGTGTGTGTGTGTGTGTGTGTGTGTGTGTGGTAAAGAAGAGAAGGCACATGGAGTGAGGGCAAGTAAAATGAGCTAAGTGTTTCTTTATTAAAAATTACAATAATAATAAAGTAGGGCTGTGAATTTAATGCATTAATCTGGTGAAATTTAAAAAAATAAAATAAAATAAAATAAAATAAAATAAAACAAAACAAAACAAAACAAAACAAAACACACTTACCCAGTGAATTACTGACTGATATATAAATTCACTTAAGATTATTAAATTACTTTAAGGAAATATAATAATAATAATAATAATAATAATATATATATGTATATATATATATATATATATATATATATATATATATATATATAGTACAATAATATTGTACCATATTGATATAAAAATGCAAAGAGAAAAAAATAAATTCCATTCTTTGTTATCAACAACATTAAGTGCATTAAATATTACATTATGTAAGGGCTTCACAGACTCGGGTTCGTGAAGGAAGTTTAATCAAAACTAATAATTAAATAGAATATAAAAAATGTTAAACTAATTTTAAAATAATAAAAATGTTAATGAAAATGTGTTTGAAAGACAAAATCCTTCCAAAGACATAGCAATACATGGTTAAATGACTCACTGACGGATAATTAAAATAATAATTATTGTGTTCATCAGGAGCTGATTAGATGTGCAGTGTTGCAATGTTGAGAAAACACTGGATTTTTTCTGTAAATCCAGTGATCAAATGACTGAATGTATAAGCGATATGCTTTTTTAGAAAGGAAAATGTAAAACATTAAAAAGAAGAATTGGGGAGAATCAATAATTTATGAATGATTTACTGCCATTGTGTGAATAATATGTAACTATTTAATCAATAAAGAGTAACTAGTCTGATTACTAGTATTTGAAAATGTAATGTAATCTAATTACAAGTACTTAATTTTTGGAATCTGATTAGGTAATCCAGATTACATGTAATCAGTTACTACCCAGCACTGGATATATGTGATTAATTTCATTAGTTAATTAGCATATAATGTAATTATTTTGGCATTAAACTATTTGTAATTTATATTAATTGATTAACAGATACCAACTTTTGATATTTTGGAAGATATATTTGACTAAGAGGAGTCCCAGAGCTCCTGCTGGTACAGTAGTGCAGGTTGGCACTAATAGCATGAGATAAAATTCTTCATTCGTATGGCATTTCAAGTCCATTTTGTGCTGTCAAGAGTTATTAGTCTCTGCACCTAGTGTCTCTCTCTCTTTTCCTGGCCATATGCTGCGTTTTCCCAGAGGCGTCTATGGGCGGCTCATTTCTGAAGTTCCTTTCCAATCCCGCTCTCAGAGGAGTCATTTTGGCTGCCCACCCGCTAGCTTGTCCACCCTTGATCGAGTGTGTGTGGGTGTGTTTGTGCGATTGTATGTGTGTATGTTGGCACCGGTGGCATTTTTGATTAAACTCAGTTCTCTCCTTACTAATTACCCCTCTCTCAGGCCCAGTTGCTATATAGTTGTGTAGTTTCTCTTGCTCTTTTTTTCTCTAATCAAAGACCTGGAACACTCATCATTGCTATGGCAGCTGCTAATTAGTGGATACCTGGCGTCTTGGCAACAGCAGGTTGGGGGAGGGCGAGTCAGGGCTGGTTGATGGGAATAATGACACCGTGTCTCCTTGTCTAGCTCCCACACTGAGATGATTAAATATGGACACACACTACACCACTAAGCGTGTGTTTTAATATAAAGATCGGACTCCTACATGGTGACATGGAACATGTAGAATAACTTCATGTGAATCACACCGTTTTATGTTGTGGTTGAGCCAGGTGCGTTTATCTGTGAAAGGGAGGTCAAAAAAGAACTATTACTTTTGGAACAAGTCAATACTAAAATAATAACAATATAGTTTTTTCTACAGTACTGGTAGTACAAATTACCAGGGCTTGACAATGACACCCGCCAAGTCGCCAAATGCGGATGCACTCACTCCTTCTTGCCACTTTGGCTTGTTGAATTTTATAAATGATATATACATTTTTTTTTTTTTCAATTGAAGTCTTTTAAAAAGGCATTTGAATTAATAAAGGTGCGATGTAATAATAAAAGTGCAATGAAATAATAAAAGTGCAATGTAGTGATACATATCGATACTGAAATATCTGAAACGCTTCCAGTACTCATTTTCCTCAGAATAGATACACAATATAAGCTGCTTTTTCTCACACTCTCATTTCTCCGACAGCGACACACAAACCCTCCTCCCCTCACTCACTCGTTTCATTTGCTCCAGATGAATATTGTTGGTGTTACAGGGCTTGAATTTCGGCATTGGATTGCGCATATTGTGCATAAATTTACTAATTTCTGCAGATTTTGTGCTCACACCCAAAGTGCGCACACATAAAGCCGCCTCTCAGTATTAAATTGTTGTCTAAACAAAATTAAAGGTCAAATACACACAAAATAATGTCAAAATGCCAGTCTTGGCAAGTATTCATGTAAACACAGTCAGTTATGTTTTAAGTGAACACTGTAAAAAAAAAAATAAAATAAATCCCTGTATTTACGATAAAAAACCAGCAGCTGTGGTTGCCAGAACTTTACCGTAAAAAATATGGTAGCAACGTTTTAGGTTTTACGGGACAGCACTTAGTTTACTGTCTATTTTACAGTTCAAAACTGTATAATTTAAAGGTTTATATTGTAATAATTACGGTTCATAACTAAAAAAAATTACATTAAATTCACGGTAAGAAAACAAAAACAAAAAAAACGTATTTCATTAACTGATATAATGTTCATTTACCAACCTATTGAAGTACTAATATCTGTTTTGTACCTTTGTAATACACTGAAAACCACCAAACACAATGGTGATGGGAGTCACATGATGAATCAGAGTTCACCACAAGCAGCTTTTCCACAAGCTGAGAAGGACAATACTAATCTATAGAAGGTGCACACAGTGTCATTCGCACAAACACTAAACACCATCATGGTAACACACATGAAATTTTAAAAATGCAATAAAGATTAATTTAACAACATTAGATGTAACATAAAACCCTAATGTACATAAATGTGAAGTGTCACCCAGGGAATTGTGGGAAAGTAAACTGTAAATTTAACAGTATTTTACCGTATAATTACATTAAATGTACCGTTAGATCTATTACAGTTATTCACCGTATATAGTACGGAAACTTTCTGTAAACCAATTAAATGTTTTTCACTGTAGAATTTTTACAGTCTTTTACCGTTAAAATCACAGTCATTTTTTAGAGTGAACGTAAACAGTTGAGAAAGAAAACGCATGTGTAACAGTATAATGGATCTGTGCGTCAGGTTTTAGTGACAGCAGCCTAATATACCTGCTGACAAATTGAGATAATATTAAAAATATCTACATGCAGTTTTCCCCCATGGTATTGATGTCATAATTGTGGCCAGTGAAAATACTGAATGGCTAGTAACTTTGGAAAACCACTAGCCACAGTGACTGGTGAGTAAAAATTTAATGTCAAGCCCTGCAAAGTACTAAGTCAGTTTGTACCCAACTGTTAGCGTACCCAACATGCAGTATTTTCAGTGGTGCTGTTATCGACTACTGATTTTTTTTTTTTTTTTGTATCTTGACAACTCAAATATGCAAATATATGTGTAGCTGCATAGAGAAACTACCTGAAGGTTTTTGGGCATGCTGTGACTAGAAAGTCCCACAACGCTGTTTGTCTGGCACATTAGCACTGCAAATAACCCAAACAGAATTCGCCCTAGCAAAAAATATTTTATGGTGGTATAAGAGAGCATTCTTTAAACGTTATATGGCACTTTTTGTTTTACAAAATGCATCTCTATTTTCTCAAATCTATAAAGCACCATTCAGAGAGCAATAATCCAGCATGTAATCTGGACTACGTAATCAGATTCCAAAAATTAGATTATTTTACATTTTAAAATACTCGTAATCAGACTACAGTTACTCTTTTATTGATTATTGTTTTACTGTAATTGTTTTTATTTTAAAATGATTTAAAAGTGTAATATTTAATTCACTTCATGTTGTTGATAACAAAGAATGGAATTTTCTTTCTCTTTATATTTTTATATCAGTATGGTACAAGATTATCCTATTCAAATCAATGTGATAAACGAGTTAGGTCAAAAGTATTCTAAAAGTAATCAAAAAGTAGTCAGATTACTTTACCTTAAATGTGTAATGTAATGAATGACGTTTACTAACTACAATTTTTGTAATTTGGAATCAGTAACCGACTAGAATTTGTAAGTAATCTACCCAGCACTGTCTGAGAGTTTAACTGAAATGATTTGAAGAAGTAAAACGAATCACAAATACAGAATGTGAGATTATGGGACAAAAAAAGCTAGAGAGAGAGAACATGATAGCATGGTTGTGAATAGGGCAGGATGCATGAGATGAGAGTATTGAAAGGAGAAAGACAGAGAGAGATATGTGGAGGAAGGGTGATAAATCATGCTAAACTCATTAATGAGATAACGGTGGCTGAGAAATATGAAGGTTAAAGGGTTGAGGGCTCTGGATGTGTATTTCCTGCCACGGCCACTGCAGTCAGTCACATACACACGCATGCATATATGCCTACATGTACGGCACGGCGGAAGTGTCAAAAGGACATTTTGTTGATCAGAATTGACAAGACTGATGCAGAATCGTTCCAGACTGAATTTATGATTTACTCTGTGTTCCTGAAGTTGAGGTCGGCTGACTCTCAGCTCTTCAGACATCAATTCACCTTACTGTGACACACCAGAAATGGAGCTCTCTGTGATTTACAACAAAACACATTCACATATGCTTACAAATTCATCGGCATGTTATGCTCTCTGATGGTTCAGGTTCATATGGCCGTGTGTTGACTTTAGACACTGTAAAGGATGTGTTCATGGCTGGTTTGATGGTACAGATCTGACTTTGATAGGTGACGATGTATTTTACTGTAGCAAAGCTCTGAGCTGCTTTTAATTTACACACAATTCGGCTTACATTCAGTGACGTAACAGTGTTGGTTGGGCAGATTTGTCCTCTGTTCTGTTGTGTTCATTGTTCTGTGCTCTGCTGAGCTTTAACCTTTCTGGATTTCTCACATTTAGCATGTTTAAGACTATTTTTCCAACTATGGGCAGTTTTGTCCCTGTGGACTTTTAGAAAAATTTGGCATCATAGTAGTTTTCGGTGAACAATTCTTAACCTTCTGTGGGGAAATAAAGTCTCTCTCATTTTGATTATAAAAGATGAGTTATAAGGGATAATTTAAGACATTTTCAGCATCATTACTCCAGTCTTCAGTGTCACATGATCCTTCAGAAATCATTCTAATATGATGATTTGCTGCTCAAGACGCATTTCTTAATATTATCAATGTTGAAATCAGTTGTGCTGCTTATTTTTTTCTTTCTTGATACTTTTTTCAGCATACTTTGATCAATAGAAAGTTCAAAAGAACATGATTTATTTAATATCATTCTCTGATAGAAATGACAGAGATGACATTTTTGGAACAAAATGGACAATTTTGTTGAGGCTAATTACACCGCTAACATTTTATGTATTATAATACACACAATTAAATAATATGTTCACATTTTTTGCATAATTTTCAGAAAATTTTGGATCAAACAGTAAATGTTTAAAAAGCCTGGCTTAGATCCTACATATCCAAATAATTTTCGGCCAATATCTAAGCTACCATTTTTATGTAAAATATTAGAAAAAAATAGTTTTTAGTCTGGTTTTAGATCAGGTCATAGCACAAAGTCCGCTCTTCTTAGGGTAGCTAAAGTAAAGACTGACTCTGGTAGCAGTATTGCCTTAGTTTTGCTGGATCTTAGCTCAGCATTTGATATGATTGATAATTTAATTTTAGTTGAACATCTAAGACAGTACGTGGGCATCCAAGGAACTGCTCTAAGCTGGTTTGCCTCTTATCTTCAAAATAATTGGAAACTTTTCCTCATCAGTAGCTTCCATCACATGTGGGGTCCCTCAAGGTTCCATTTTGGGACCAATGTTATTTTCATCGTGTATGCTTCCTCTTTTATGCTGATGACACCCAGATGTACCTGCCCATAAATTCTGGAGATGATACATCCGTTAAATCACTCCTTGAGTGTCTAAAAAATGCTGGATGAATAATAACTTTCTCCATGTAAATGAGAAAAAAAAAAGAAAAGAAAAAAACAGAAATTATTATATTTGCCCCTTGTAGCTGTGCAAATAATATAGCAACAAATCTAGGTCCTCTGTCATTCTAAATACACATGTTAAGAATCTAGGTTTTATCTTTGACACAGAGTTAAAGTTTGACAGACAAATCAGTTCAGTTGTGAAGAATACTTTTAATTGGGAAATATCGCTAAACTCCAATCTGTCTCATCTTTCAGTGATCTGGAGAAAGTAGTTCATGCTTTTATTACTTAAGGTCTTGATTACTGCAATGCTTTGTACCTGGGTGTAAGTCAGTCTTCACTGTCACGTCTTCAGAGAGTTCAAAAATGACAAACACAAGAAAGAGGGATCATATATCCCCATTCTGTCCTCTTTACACTGGCTACCAGTTCATTTTAGAATAAAGTACAAGGTACTTTTGTATACTTTTAAAGCTCTGCATGAACTGGCACCAAAATATGTTTCTGAACTTATAAAGAGTTGTGTTTTATCTAATCCCTTTTAAACTGTGTTTTTTAAGGTGCTTTATAAATAAATTTTGATTTGATTTGATTTGAAAGGGAAGCAAATTAACAGTAAAGGCTTGAGAATTGACGTCCATTATGGAAACTATTACATCACAGGAAGGCAGGTTATATGGCAAAAGATGCTTATAGGTACTCCTGAATAGACAAATCTAAGCAGAACTTCATTTAGCAATTATCATTCATTTCTTTATGGCATATTCTATCATTTCTGTCTCAGAACAATTACCTTCACATGTCACCCTTTGAAAGAGACCTTGGAAGGTTGGTTTTTCAATCTGTAATTCCTCTTCTCTGACTTATCTGTCTGTTTTCACCTCTAAACAAGTAAAGGAGACAGAAAAATGTGTTTTTCCTCCTCCTTCCCTCCTCTCGCTTATGATAAATGGATGACGAGTTGCTTTTCTCTGCTTTGACTTTTTGGACAGGCTTCAAGGCAACAGATGTGAGTTTGTGTTTGGAGAATGAAATATTGAACCATTAGAGCGACGCTACATGCCCGATCCAACCGCTGTCACTTTGTATGTGTGCTCAGTTTCTTTCTCACCCTTATCTCTCTCTCTCTCTTTCTCTCTTTGTACTATACTGTTTTTTGTTCACACTTACACATAAGGACAATTGTATGAATTTAACATTTTCATACTTTCCTACGTTTAACTCTTCACAACATCTGCCAATGGCTGGTGATTTGAGAAAATGTAATAGGCATAAATATTTCTTACTAGCCAATGAATTAATTTAAATAACTTTTATTAATGGATGGATGGATGGATGGATGGGTAGGTGGGTGGATGGATTGGTAGTTGGGTGGATATGGATGGATGGATGGATGGATGAAGGGATTGATTGATTGATTGATTGATTGATTGATTGATTGATTCATTGATTCATTGATTCATTGATTGGGTCGGTAAGATTTTTTAAAAATAAATTAATATTTTAATTCAGCAACAACACAATATAACACAATTATTATGAGCACCAAATCAGCATATTAGAATGATTTCTAAGGATCATGTGACACTGAAGACTGGAGTAATGATGCTGAAAATGTAGCTTTACCATCACATGAAAGAATTACATTTTGAAATTCAGTATATTCAAATAGAAAGCAGTTATTTTAAATTGCAATACAATATAGATGTATTAGAAGACACTAATATATGAGACTTCTTTTTTCATTTCTTTCATAATATTTTCTGGAGGTCAGGGACTATCTGGTGTCACAGAGCAGCACAAAACACCCAGAAAAACATTTGAAAGGCTGCATTTTGTTCTGATGTGTGCTTAGATGTGGATCTGAAGTGTCGCATCAGTTTGAAGTGATGTCATTAAGAGGCTCTTATCATCCTCAAACAGAGTCTGTTCCTCACGGCAGAGGATTGTTACAGTTTCACTGGCTGGCCTCCCTCTGGGCAGGATGGTGTATCGATAGTCCCGCCTGTTAACACCTGCACACACACACTAACGAACAGTCATGATCTTCTGCGCTCAGGCAGAAGATACTATTGAACAGAAAGGGCCTCCATTTGAGGAGCAAGACCAAGTAGATAAAGTCATTCGCTGTATAGCGTGTCAAACAAGACCGGGAGAGGAAATTGAAAGAATTGTTCTGTAAGGCAGACTCATTTGCAAACCCAGATAGTCCTTGTATAATCCTCCCTCGCTGGATAGAAAACAATGGGCGGCACCAAGCTCTGAAGGGATTCTGGGCCTGCTGTCCCTCATCTGCACTGATTTAGGAAAAATGTGTCCTGTTTTGGGACACTTTGTCCTCTTTTTTCCCTTGTCTTTCCGTCTCCGAGCTCAGTCGGTGTAAGCCAACAGCAAAGCTTACACGTAGCCGGCTCCAAAACGATATGAAATAAGGGCTAAAACGTGCACTTTATCTCTAACTATTGGCCCGTAGCTACACAAGGACCTAATGAAGCCGCGGCTAATGTGTGTACGCGTGTGCGCGCGAGTGTGTACGGGAGTCAAGCGGCTGGTTAATTAGCTGTGAATGTGTGGTTTTGAAGAGCTTAGCGTCGGACTCTAGATCCTCATTATCTCTGTAACACCAGCGTTCCCTTTCCGCTGTCTCCCCTCTCCTCAAACCAGTGTTATACAGCAGCACCCAGAGATAAGCAAACACACACACACACACACTTACACATCACCAGTGTTGGACACGTCCCCAGTCGCTAAAACCTCATTATGAGCTCTGTTTGTGTATTGTCATTAAGTTGTATGTGTTTGCCCTCAGGGAGCGATTAAACAGGGCAGGGCTTTTGTTTTAGGCCTCTGTATTTATAATTCTTTGACAGCTGTGAATAACCTGAACCATGTGCCTTTTGAATCATATTGGTCATGGGATGGGCCTGTTCCAAAACAACATAGGTAGCATCCTAAGTGAGATGGAACCTCATAAGTTAGCAATTTAAAATGTTCTATAGAGTGTATGTATACATAGGCTCTTAATGTGAAGACTTGACATATGACTATATGCACGGTTACTTCCTGGTTGTCGTTAAGCCAGCTTGGTCATTTCCAGTGAACTGTTAGCTGTCATTCTGTACTCGCTGTACATCGACACAAAACCATCAATGGTTGACTTGTTAATGCTGTATTTACATTTTAATGCAGTTATCACACTTATTGCCAATAAACCAGTTTTATTGATTGCAATAAAGACTTGAAGCTACTGCGAACGCTGGAATAAGAAACATGGTGTCTGTAATTAGAAACGCACACGCAACATTTTTCCATCACTTCAAATGTTATTTTTAATGTGATGACCAAAATCATTATTTGCTCATCCTTCTGAGATTGTCCCCTTTTGTAAAACCGAACATTTCAAGATGTAGAAAACACTTATATTTTAAAATAAAAAGACATTGATTACCACTATAACCAGCAGATGGCGGCAGAGGAGCACTTATATGCGCATATATTAGCCATTTCCTGTAATAGTTTCACTCAACTTTATAAAATCACTAGGTTTAAAAGTACATTTTGTCAAGGTGAAGTATGAAGTACTCACAAAAACTCATGAAAAACAATAACTTTTCTTGTGAATGAATGAGCACTGCGCTCTCCCTTTATAATCACAGAAGCTGTCAGTCAGTGCAGAGCAAACTCACTGATTTCCGCACACTAAATCTTTAATTTACAGTGTGTTTACGCTTTTTTTCCACACTAAATTCTGAAAACTGATGGTTGAATTGAATTTTGCCAAGGAGGAACACTGAGGGACACGTCTTTTTATGTCATCTTACGTTTGAATAACTAAATTAATGCTAGGCCTGACTATTTAAGTGGCTATGTTTTGATTATAAACTAAGTGTTACACTAGATGCTGTTAAAGCTACCTCAGGACATTGAAGATACTGACACACCAACAAGTGACATTTCACCGTAAGTTTTCCAGCTGGCTTATATTATTGCAGAAGTTCTTAAAGGAATAGTTCACTTCAGAATTAAAATTTCCAGATAGTTTACTCACCCCCATGTCATCCAAAATGTTTATGTCTTTCTTTCTTCATTCGAAAAGAAATTATGGTTTTTGAGGAAAACATTCCTGGATTTTTCTCCATATAGTGGACTTTAACGGCTACCAACGGGTTGAAGGTCCAAATTGCAGTTTCAGTGCAGCTTCAAAGAGCTCTACACGATCCCAGACGAGGAATAAGGGTCTTATCTAGCGAAACGATCGGTCATTTTCTAAAAAAAAATAAAAATGTATATACTTTTAAACCACAAATGCTTGTCTTGCACTGCTCTGCGATGCGCCGCACATTACGTAATCACGTTGGAAAGGTCACACGTGGCGTAGGCGGAAGTACCGCAGAACTCAATCTCATTTTCTCCTCCAACTTCAAAATCGTTTTCCTCAAAAACCGGAATTTCTTTTCGACTGAAGAAAGAAAGACATAAACATCTTGGATGTCCTGGGGGTGAGTAAACTATCAGGAAATTTTAATTCTGAAGTGAACTATTCCTTTAAGAACGTTCTGTGCATATGGTCAATTGATTACAATAAATGGCTTTAGCATGTTGCTAAGCTAACAGTGTGATACTCAGTTAAACATTAAAATACTTAGCTTATACAAATATTGGGTAAAATGATTATATGTTTTTAAATAAACTGAACTATTTTTGTTGATGCTTGTCCATATTGAATGAAAGCTGTAATTTTTTAATATATATAAAAATGTTACACATTTTTAGTTTGATTATCCCCCAAAAGTGTAAACACTGTGTTGCTAGCAAAACATTGCTCTGTTTGAGCATCACAGTAACAATTATATATGTGTGTGTATTTTTGCGATTCTGTTTAGTTCTGAAATTACACACTTTAAGTATATTTTTAATGAACATTTCTCATGGTTTGTCGGCCATATTTCCTAGCTCTGGGGCCTCCAAATTGTTCAGAGAGCATTGTCCAGAGTGGTAAGGACAGCAGAGAAAGCCATCAGGACTTCTCTACCCTGGATTATAAACATTTATACCCAATGAAGCAGGACCAGGGCCAAAAGAATTATTAAAGACATTCACCATCCTGGACACAGACTATTGTCATTCCAACCCTCAGGGGAGCGCGACCAGATCCTGAGGACAAACACAGAGAGATTGAGGAGGAGTTTCTATCCTCAGGCAACCCGGCTATTGAACAAGGACACTTGAAGAGTCTGTAGGACTTTTATGCCACACATAAACACATACATTACACACAGACACAGACATTATCATATACTTTTTGTTTTAATTATTTATGCTAGTATAATATATATATTTATTACGTGTTTTTAACTTATTGTTGTTGCATTGTGGGATGAGAAACTAAAATTATTTCACTACATGTATGTGTATGTGACAAATAAAGAACCCTGAACCATCTTGAATTTTTTTTTTTTTTTTTTTAAAAAAGCTCCCTGCAGTGCATTCTGGGAGGCCTTCTCTGAGAAAGATACATGAGATAATGCTTTGTCCAGAATGTTGTATTATGAAAGCCAACATAACAGTGAACAACATTCACATGAAGAGAATGCGTGTGATGCTTTAAGATGCTAACGTCTAAGCAGGTTGCTAGATTTGGAACAGCGCTAATGTGCTTTTTTCCGAACTCTTAGAAGCATGATGCGTATCATCACCATGGTAACAGTGTCATTGTCAATGCACTAGAGTGACCTCAGAGGTTGTAGGTTCGCTGTGATGACTTGAATGAAAGAAAAGGAATGAATGAAAGCCACAAAAGGAAGCAATCTGAAACGTGCTGCTCTGATGAAGCGTCGCCGTATGGTGTCGTGCGTATTATTGAGCGTGAGTTCTTACGTGTGTGAATGACCTGCAGATTATGGGTCATTATGATGGAAAGCGGCTCGTGTGTTGCGATAACACAGGACTCACTACGCAAGCTCGCGGCAAACATTCCATTCTGTGAGCTAGTTAGAGGGAGGCTGGCGTTGAATAGGCACACAAGTAATTAATCTTTCAAGGATTTTCTATGCTTCCAATTTTAAACTGCCCAGAAGGAATGGAAACGCAGTTATGTGCTGAAGATTTTGCATCTAAAACCCAGAAAAGCACTTGAAAGATTAAAGTCTGCAGTTGGTGGGACTGTTTCATTTTGTATTACAAGCAGCATTCTTGGAAAACAAGCAATTTATTTGCTGGGAAGCCAGAGATTTTCGTTCAAGTTAATATAATGAATGAAATGGAATTTCTTTTTGTGTAAAATAACTGTGTCCAGAATCAAAAACCAGCTAGCTGTGAATGCCGCCACTGATGAAACCAGAGTTGGAGACACCATGAAAAGATGACATAAATTAAATCAATTAGTGAACCATTTTTTGAACTGGTTCATTTCAATGTACAACCCAATTCACGAAAATAAATTGAAAGCTGCTAGACAGATAATATCAATGCTATTTTAAAAACAGCTGAGCTACTACTTTCTGAAAAAGAAGTGTGCTTAATTGTATTGAATGCGTCCTTAATCTTAAAAGTATTTTTTAAAAAAACATATTTGCAGATATAATAAATAAATGGAATAAAAATAAAAACATTTTAATGAAATAAAAGGCCACTTAAAGGGAACCTATTATGCAAAATTCACTTTTATGAGGTGTTTGAACACAGATGTGTGCACAGTGTGTGTACACAACCACCCTATAATGGTAAAAATCCACCCACTCTTTTTTATAATCCCCATAAATCATAAACAGTCTCTCCAAATGAGCAGTTCCAGATCTAATACTCTTACTGTGCATTCACACCGCTGCCGACGAGAGCGTCAAAGTGACAGGAAGTCATTCATTTTCAATGTGAGCCGGCGGCGAGCTCTGGCGAGCAGCGGCGCGGCGCGTCTTGGACGGTGTGGGCGTCAAGGAGAGTTGAAGTCAGGTCAGCTTTATGGTAATGAGCTATGACACGGTTCAGCGGCAACCAATCGGAATGTAGAGGTCCTCCGCTTGAGAGGATTCCAGAGAACGCAGTCGTGTAAACTTTGGTTCCGACCAAACATTAGTTCCCAAGCAAAATGGAGGAGAGGTGGATAATTGCCATGGCGGGTTTCCCAATAATATATGACATGTGTCCCTGTTTACGTACAGGGGCATAAATAAGAAAAATGATGCGTGGACCAAGGTCTCTGACATTGTTTGCATGCTATGTCTGAAATTGCATAGCTGTATGCCTATATATTTACTATATACATACAGTATATATTATTACTATATAAATATATAGCTGTATCCACTATATATTTAAAGGAACACTCCACTTTTTTTGAAAATAGGCTCATTTTCCAACTCCCCTAGAGTGAAACAGTTGAGTTTTACCGTTTTCGAATCCATTCAGCCGATCTCCGGGTCTGGCGGTACCACTTTTAGCATAGCTTAGCATAGTTCATTGAATCTGATTAGACCGTTAGCATCTTGCTCAAAAATGACCAAAGAGTTTCGATATTTTTCCTATTTAAAACTTGACTCTTCTGTAGTTACATCGTGTACTAAGACCGACGGTAAATGAAAAGTTGCGATTTTCTAGGCCGATATGGCTAGTACCATGGGTGCAGCAGGCGCAATGATATTGTGCAGCGTCTCTCACAAATGTCTCCATGGTTGCAAGGCATGCTCCCTGTGCAAGCAGGGGGTCACAAGCGCTGCGTAATATCATTGCGCCTGCTGCACCCATGGTACGGCAGCAAACTTCCTTGATTATTACGCTGGAATGAGAGTATAGTTCCTAGCCATATCGGCCTAGAAAATCGCAACTTTTCATTTTCCGTCAGTCTTAGTACACAATGTAACTACAGAAGAGTCAAGTTTTAAATAGGAAAAATATCGAAACTCTTTGGTCATTTTTGAGCAAGATGCTAATGGTCTAATCGGATTCAATGAACTATGCTAAGCTATGCTAAAAGTGGTACCGCCAGACCCGGAGATCGGCTGAATGGATTCGAAAACGGTAAAACTCAACTGTTTAACTCTGGGGGAGTTGGAAAATGAGCCTATTTTCAAAAAAAGTGGAGTGTTCCTTTAAGCCTAATGACATTTATCATTATTTTCTCCAGCTAAGCAATTTGTTTTCTGCATTCTCTGGAATCCTCTCAAGCGGAGGACTTCATTCTGATTGGTTGTCGGTTACTTTGACGCTTCTGCCGGCGACTGTCTGAACGCACAGTACAGCGTTGTTGGCAGGGCAGCCAGAGCGAATTTTGATGCTCTCGCCGGCAGCGGTGTGCACGCACAGTTACATAAGAGTAGGGGGAAGCCCTGCCCACGACTGCCGACAAAATCTGCCTTATTATCTTAGCTCCTCCCCTACACAGTCCGCCATGTTTATCTCCTCGTCAGAACATTTAACAGCAGCATTCAAGTAAGAAATGTATTCTTATTAAAGCTACTAAAGTTATTCAGTCAAGAGCAGTGAGTGATTTTCTGTTTTTCTTTTGTTTGGTTCATATTAACAGCATATACAGCAGAAGGTACTGTATATTACACTGCTGTCACTTTAATACACAGATCTAATATACACATGTGATTTCTTTCCCTGCTGTTTACGGTCACAGACATAACCGACTGTGTTTGTGAACCTTGTGTGTTTTTGACATAATCTTGTGTGTATTTGACAGTTTAAGTGCATTAAGAAATAAGACGTAAGATAAATCAGTTTAATACTAACAGGACGCTCCGTCTGACAGGCAGCTTTCTGTGCGCGTGCTTCAGATGTGTGTGCTCAGAAAACCATATATCAGAAGATTAAACTGTTATGGCTTTGAAACACATGCAAATAATTAACTTTGATGATGGTGTCAGAGTATTCGAGGCACGAGCTGTACAGGCTCCGCCCTCTTCTGGAAGCAGCAGCTCATTTGCATTTAAAGATACAGTACATGCATGGAAACAGCATGTTTTTCCTTCCACTCAAAAATGGGCATTTACAACATACAATAAATGATCTGTGAGGTATTTTGAGCTGAAACTTCACAGACACATTCTGGGTACACCTGAGACTTATATTACATCTTGTAAAAAGGTGCATAACACACTTAAGTACACCTTTAAAAAGAGCACTTTCTAATAATGTCAAATTGAAAGTTTTACTTTACACTACATTTTAAATCATTATTATTGCCATGCTTTAAAGAAATAATCTTATTTTGATGTGTTGACAAACATAAAGCATATGTAAAGTACTTGATTATAATTTTAACTGTAGCGTGTTAATTGATATTACATTTAAAGGAAATATATTTCAAAGGTACTAAATTGCAACTTCATTACTAATGTGTAATTAGAAATATGTTTATATACATGACATGATGCGTTTCAGTAGAAATTAAATTAAAGTATATTTAGTTTACCATAAATGCTAGCCTGTATTTCAGAGACACTAGAAGTAATTATGAAATTACATATAAAGATGCACATAAATCCAAAAACATTACATTCAGTTTGCACTTACTGTAAGTATATTCTTTATACTAATTCTATAAATATGCTAAAGTGTACTATATTTTCACAGGGCCTGTCACAAAACTGAAAATGTAAATGTAAAATCATCATACTCCGTTTTAAGTGTGAAATCATTAAGTTTGTGTGGGCACATGACATGATAGTTTGATAATGAAAGCTGCCCATTAACCTTATTCAAAACTTTTTAACAAAGCAACCCTCTTTCTCAAAGTTTGTTTAACACATCACTGACAACACTTCATATTTCAGCAGGGAAAATAGCACCTCGCAGTCAGACGGGTTGTCATAAGATGTCATCCGCTGTAGCAACTCTCAAGTTAACTGCCAGACCCATGGGGGTGCGTCTCTCCTTCCCCCCGTGCATTCGGCGTGTGGCGTGTGTATTGTGTTAGTGATGTTTTAATGACTCTAGATGAAGTGGGTGGTGAGGGGAAGATTGCCACTTGCAGTAGATTTCAGCAGATGATTGCTCTTCAGCGGCAGGAGGCTGACACTAGCGCCGAGGCCCTGGTGTTTCAGCCATCAGCCTGGAGGACGACTCGCTCTGAGCTCTTGACCTATTTCTGTCCTCCAGTCACCTCTCTGGGTAAATGTCCCCCTTTATTTCCATGGCCGTTCAGTGTTTGAAGGCCATTTCTGTAGTTGATTTTTTAAGTTTAAATGGATGCTCGGATGTAACTAAATGTTTCAGTGCACACCTGGGTTCAGCTGGTTCAGCTAAGGTTGGTGTAGAGTTTGAACTCAAATTGTGTCAAATAAATGTCAGAGTAGGCAGTAACTTTGTTGTCACACAGGAGGTTTTGGTGCACATCTGGGTTCAGTTGACCATAAACTTCAGTATGTTTGATTTATGTCAGTTGCTTCAAAAGGGAGGTGTGGAGTTTGAACGCCACAGTGATGTGAAATAAAATAAAATAAAATAAAATAAAATATTGAATTTATAATTATAATCTAAATATAATTTTAGTAAATCAATGGAGAAAAATTATACCACTTAATATGATATAATTGTAAGATTTTATTGCTGTATTTTGCTTTCTTTTACTTTATTAAAATCCTTGCTATTTAAATACATTACATACATAGAAAACAGCTGTCTGATTGTGTTTCCAAGATGCTCACTGAGCAAACTGACTTTATTGTGTAGTCTGGAGTTATTTACATTGATAAAAGCATTTTGCAAATTAGGGCTGTTTAATGATAAATTGCAATTAATCGCATCCAAAATAAAAGTTTGTGTTTACATAATATATGTGTGTGTGTACTGCAATATTTAGTTTGTATATATATTTATATATAATTTTAAATTATGAATATGGAAGGCAGTCTGGCGGAAGCTAGTTATTTTACTTCATAACTTGTTAAATATGGATATTTTTCTTACACAAACACACTTCAGAAGGCCTTTATTAACCCCCCCGGAGCCGTGTGGAGTACGTTTATGATGGATGGATGCACTTTCTTGAGCTTCAAATTCGTTGGTCTCGCTTACTGCCATTATAAAGCTTAGATGCGTCAGGATATTTATTAATATAACTCTGATTGTGTTCATCAGAAAGACGAAAGTCATATAAAGTCTGGAGTTACTTACGTTGATAAAAGCATTTTGCAAATTAGGGCTGTTTAACGATTAATTCTGATTAATCGCATCCAAAATAAAAGTTTGTGTTTACATAATATATGTGCGTGTACTGCGATATTTAGTTTGTGTATATAATTTAAATTATATATAAATATTCTTCGTAAGTTGAATACGGAAGGCGGTCTGGCAGAAGCTAGTTATTTTACTTTATAACTTGTTAAATATGGATATTTTTCTTACACAAATGCATCGTTTCGCTTCAGAAGGACTTTATTAACCCCTCAGAGCCATGTGGAGTATGTTTATGATGGATGGATGCATACTTACTCATTTATGATGGATGGATGCATTGAGCTTCATACTCGTTGGTCTCGCTCACTGCCATTAAAAAGCTTGGACGCGTCAGGATATGTATTAATATAACTCCAATTGTGTTCATCAGAAAGAAGAAAGTCTGGAGTTACTTACACTGATAAAAGCATTTTGCAAATTATGGCTGTTTAACGGTTAATTGCGATTAATCGCATCCAAAATAAAAGTTTGTGTTTACATAATATATGTGTGTCTACTATGCATATTTAGTTTGTATTTATAAACATGTATATATTTAAGAAATATTTACATGTATATATTTATATATAATTTATATAATATTAATTTATATAATTAAACGTATATATTTATATATAATTTATATAATTTATTTAAATATTTATTTGATTTTTATATTTTATATTTTTCTTAAATATATACATGTATATACTGTATACGTGTTACTGGAAAATGTACACAGTACATACACATATATTATGTAAACAAACTTTTATTCTGGATGCGAATAATCGCGATTAATCGTTAAACAGCCCTATTGCAAATATATTTATGTGAATTGTTTGAAAGTGTGATCAGTTTACTTTGATATTTTAGTATTTTTTGTGCCATAATTCAGGCAATCAAAATGTTAAATGTCAAAGCTAAACTTCATCTTCTCCTCAAGCTGTATATGCAGCTCTAAAGTACTTTTTTTTGTTTGTTTTTGTCCACAGGTTCTTCAGCACCACCATGCAGTTCATGAGATTTCCTACATTGCAAAGGATATCACAGACCACCGAGCCTTTGGTTATGTATGTGGGAAAGAGGGAAACCATCGGTTTGTGGCCATCAAAACTGCTCAGTCTGTAAGTACTCATACCCAAAATTTGTTGTATAGGCATACACATACCATACGCCGTATGTCCAAAAGTATATTTCAAAACAGTGAGTATATTATGTACTACTGTCTCTTTGCTGTTAAGACAGCTTCCACTCCTCTATAAAGACTTCGTCTCTGTCTCTGTTCACTCCCTCAGTCTGTTTCTGACTTTGCCCCGTGTTGTTGTTTGTTTCTGCTGCTGTTCTTTGTTGTTGCATTGCTCTAGTCTGCAGTGCTGCGCTTCTGTTGCGGTTGCTCAATCGATTTCCATACCGGGTCGAAGAGTATCTGCTGTCCTCTCTCTCTCCCCATCCATCGCTCTCTCACTGTGAACTACAAGTGACCCAACAAACACATAAAGATAAAGGAATGGCAACATGTTCCTGCGCTCGTGCTCCTTTCTGGCTGAAAACTATTTTTACTCACTCCTGCTAGTGTTATGGCTCTCATATTCATTTTTCCATCCTCATGTTGTCGTTTCCTGCTGTTTCTCCCCATCTCTCTTTTTCTTCCTTTTTCTGCCCTTAAGTACTAAGGCAGTATCGTGGTAGAGTGATGGATGGTATTACATACAAATACCATGGTACTTTTGGCTGTTTCTTCAAGCTTCGGACAGCATGTCCCAGATGTTGATTTTAATTAAAACTAACAGATTTTTATTTTATTTTATTTTATTTTATTTTATTTTATTTTATTTTATTTATTTTTACTATAATCAAAAATTGTATTATTTTATTTTATTTTATTTTATTTTATTTTATTTATTTTACTGTAATCAAAAAAAAAAAAAAAAGTCCCTCAATTTTGGGACCATTTCCACCACAATCCACAAACTCCCCTCTAATAAAGTATTTTGTAATATTTGTATTGGGTGTAATTTGCAAAATGTCTAAAAATATTATTTAATTGTGCGCATTTAGAATACATAAAAATATATCTACAAAAATAGCCTTAGCAAGGAGTGGGCTATTGTATTCCAAAAATGATTAAAATGTAATTTGCAGCCCATAATACTATTAATTGCAATGCATAAACTAATAAAAGAGTGAAAACAGTTTTATTTCTAAAAGAAAACAGGGCCAAAAGTGTCCATAGTTAAAGAAACACCCATATATCACAATACTGAATGATGAAATGATTGTATGTTTTATCTAAAAACCCATGGCAGTTAGCATGTCTTCTTCTTTACTCTGTTATTTCATCTCTCTTTTCTCATTTATTTTCCTGTAAACACTCTTTCTTTCTCACATCTGCTCATATTGCATTTCAGTGGAATGAATCTGCTGGAATAGGCAGGAGAAAAGTACCCAAGGCGAGTTTTGAGGGCAAATGTTCGCTTCACATTTTCATCCATGTATTTATTGAGATATTAGTGACGTTTAGGCTGCACTGGGCAGGAGATGCATTTTTAATGCTAACTACAAAGAGTGAAGTTTGATCTGACCCAGCCCTTTCAAATGGAAAGCACTTTGTTCTGTCACCTCTCATATGGAAGATCTGAATCAGAGGTTAAGAGGTCCTTGTTATTGCATTTCTTTTTTGCTCTGAATTTCTTGAAGAATCGTGCAGGAAATATAGCAGATACGGATCCTTATTGAGAAGATCATGTCACTTCTTCTTCTCTCTACCTCTTTGTCTCTATAAATCTGTGTCTATCTGCCTGTCTTTCTGCATGTATTCCCAGGCTGAGCCTGTGATCCTTGACCTCCGTGACCTTTTCCAGCTGATTTATGAGATTAAACAGAGGGAGGAAATCGAGAAGAAAGCTCAGAAGGACAAGCAATGCGAACAAGCTGTTTATCAGGTAACACACTCGCACAAAATACTTCACACTTCACATAAACTCAAAAACCCAAAGAAAATTTACAATTTCTAATGCTCGGTCAAAATACGGCCGCGTATATGTCAGCAGACGAATGAGAGTGGGAGAAAAGAGAAACAACAACAAACTCAAAAGGGAATAATGAAATATGCAATACAAAAGATGAAAATACAGAAACAACAAATTTCTGAGAGGGCATATTTATTATTTATCTCAGAGAATAACATAATTAGACTCATATGAGGCTGGGTGCATGCTGAATATTTATTTATTTTTTTTTTTTCCTTTACAACTGTTGCTTGTGAGATTGTAAATTAATGAGACTCGGGTAAAAAACAAGGCAGACTGTACAACAACAACTGTCTCATATATAACAGTATATGTGTGAATGTGTGTGTGTGTGTGTATATATATATATATATATATATATATATGTTTGTGTGTGTATATATATATATATATGTTTGTGTGTGTGTATATATATATATATATATATATATATATATATATATATATATATAAACACACACACACGACCGGTCAAAAGTTTGGGATGGGTAAGATTTTGAATGTATTTAACAGAAGGTTCGTCTGCTTACCAAGGCTGCATTTATCTACATCAAAATATAATTATTATTTAATTATGTGTATATATATATATATATATATATATATATATATATATATATATATATGTATATATATATATATATATATATATATATATGTGTTTATATATATATATATATATATATAATGTTTCATTTATAACTACACCTGTAAATAAGTGTATTTATTCATATTTCATGCATTTTGATGTATTGTTGTATTTTGAATCAAAATCCAAAAATCGTATTTTACAAACCTGTACAATGACAACTGTCTTATGTATAACATTTATTGTCGGAACTTGTATATATGTATACATAGTGACTAAACATGTAAATTAGTGTATTTATTTATATTTATAAATGCGTATATATATATATATATATATATATATATATATTTATAAATGCGTGTATATATATATACTGTAACAAGGTTTGTGTTCAGGAAAGAAGGAGGCTGTAACCAGCGAATGACCAACGTAAAACTTTAATCAAAATAAACAAACAACAAAATGAAAGTAAAGCAGCAGCCCCTCACGGACGACTGCCACATATCAACATAATAAAACAACAACAACATAAAATCCAGGCCTGGTCCTCTCTCGTCTTTCTCTGTCATCACTCCTCCTTTTATCCTTCTGGAGCTCCTCCATGGGACTCGAGACCGGTGTGGCGCGCAGGTGTCACGAGCCCTGCTCTGCTTGCCACAATAGCCGTATTGTTCTGAATATAAGACAGTGTTTTTTCTTAGAAATACATCTTAAAAAATGGGTTCGACTTATATTCAGGGTCTAGACTTTTACATGTTAATAATACACCAGCAACAATAGGTGGCGCCAAATACAAGCTTATATTCCGTATTGTTCCGTCTTATATTCGGAACAATACGGTACATCTCAACATATTTAACTGAACATCATCAATAGCTGTGCTGTCATTGGTTGTTCTTTTGGCTGTTGGAAGAGCAGTACCAAAGCAGTTAAAAATCTTTTTACTATTCTTAAATTAATCTCCGAGGACAAAACAGTGGCAAAATCTTAGTGCACTCAAATCGCCTGGCAGCTCTTTCCACTTCCGTCTCTCTCTCTCTCTCTCTCTCTCTCTCTCTGTCTGTTGAATCTCAGGTGCATATCTTCAGGGTGATTTCCTTCACACTGCTTTTTCAATCGAAACAAAATCACTCCTTTCGTCCTGTGCAGGCCGCATTTCTGTTCCTATTTTCACTGCCTGATGTTAAAAATGCTGTTTTTACATAAATGACCAAAAATTGGCTTCTTTTTCTTGTCATCATCTTCTCTCCTGTTTCCTTTTCCCTCTACTCTCCTTTCTCCAATCACCCCCTCTGTGCGATCACTCCTGCAGACCATTTTGGAGGAAGATGTGGAGGATCCCGTGTATCAGGTAACACTTTGAAATAAATCGTTAATCATTATGTCTGCCTGAACGTACGCTGTCAATTTACTGTGCCTCTCACTGTCACTTTACACAGGGCTCCCTGCTCAGTAATATGCGTTTAATCTCATTTACAGAAATAAATGATTCCACTCCATTTTCTCTGCTCTTTCCTCACTCCTCCTGAATTAATAAGTCTTGTTATTTCATCATTTCTAGATAGAAATAAAGTGTGAATCATCGCTGTAATGTGTTGTTAACTTTTCCTTTTCATGAATTGGGAATACACTGATAAAACTCTGATGCAAGAGCGATTCTGGGAGCCTCCTTTATTTTGTACTGAAAACAGACAGCTTTAACACATCTCATCTGGGCTGCGTGTGTGTGTGTTTACATGCATTACATTGCCTTTTCGTATTGTCCGGTGTGCATCATAATGGGAATGACCTAGCCTTCTATGTATTCTATGGAATAGATTGTGTATGATTGGAGTGTATCTTTAAATAGCAAGACTGGACATCCATTTTCTGTTAATAAAGTACCAGAGAAATGAGAAAGATTGCTTCTAGGCCTAGCAGTTATCTTAAGAATCAATCATTACTTGCAGTAGTGCAGACCTGATAAGCATTATCAATTTGCTGTTAAGAGGGCTAGAGAGGAGACGAATTAGCCAATGGCTAACTGTGTAACAAAATGAATTAGCCAATGGCGACAGTAGTTTGTAAATGGGAACGACTAAGCCATTAGATCTAATGTCACAGAAAATGGAGACGATTCTTCCATTAGCATTAATGTGGTCGTGAATGGACAGGAATTAGCTATTAGCTAGATGGTTGCTTGCCAAAAATCGCTCTCATCTCTATGTGGTCCCTGCGTTATGGAGGAATATATCACAGATATGGGTTTAAATGGGTCTGCCATTCCTAAATTAGTCCTAAAACTAGCATCTCAGACCAACACTGGGCAAGTTTTGTTACCCCTGCTAAGCTAACATTAGCGTGCCTCGCTAAAGAAACATGCAGCATTGTGTTTTAGACTGTGATTTATTTCTCCTTAAAGGATTAGTTCACTTCAGAATGAAAATTTCCTGATAATTTACTCACCTCCATGTCATCCAAGATGTTTGTGTCTTTCTTTCTTCAGTCGAAAAGAAATTAAGGTTTTTGAGGAAAACATTCCAGGATTTTTCTCCATATAGTAGACTTCACTGGGGTTCAACGGGTTGAAGGTCCAAATTGCAGTTTCAGTGCAGCTTCAAAGGGCTCTACGTGATCCCAGACGAGGAATAAGGGTCTTATGTAGTGAGACGATCTGTCATTTTCTAAAAAAAAATAAAAATTTATATACTTTTTAACCACAAATGCTCATCTTGCACTAGCTCTGAGATGCGCCACGCATTACATAATCACGCTGGGAAGGTTACGTGTGACGTAGGCGGAAGTACCGATCCAGTGTCTACAAAGCGAACGAGCAAAGACTAAGTCAAATGCCCTTTACAAAAAAAAAGGTAAAACAACGATATCGGATGATTTTGAAGTTGGAGAAGAAAATGAGATGAAGTTTTTCACCCTACAGCGGTACTTCTGCCTTTCCAACGTGATTACGTAATGTGTGTCACATCGCAGAGCTAGTGCAACACGAGCATTTGTGGTTAAAAAGTATATAATGACCGATCGTTTCGCTAGATAAGACCCTTATTCCTCGTCTTGGATCGTGTAGAGCCCTTTGAAGCTGCACTGAAACTACAATTTGGACCTTAAACCCGTTGAACCCCAGTGAAGTCCACTATATGGAGAAAAATCCTGGAATGTTTTCCTCAAAAACCTTAATTTCTTTTCGACTGAAGAAAGAAAGACATAAACATCTTGGATGACATGGGGGTGAGTAAATTATCAGGAAATTTTCATTCTGAAGTGAACTATTCCTTTAATGTTGTAAAACTCATAACATCAACCTGTTTTCAGGTACAGAAACAGAGAAAAGAAAAAAATAGGGATAATGAAATTTTAAAGGCAGAAATCAGACTGAATATAAGCATGAGGCATGGGTCAGAAAGAACATCTCGTAATTCTTCCCTCCGAAATGTTTTTTATTTGTTATTATGGTTAATTTAAGTTGTCTCAAATGTAGAGAGTGAATATTCTCCTCTGCATTGAAACTATAGTTGTAGTTGCAGTGAAAGATGAACCATAACGCTTTGCTAGGTTAGTGCATGCTGCTAAAGGTCAAGATGATAAAACATGATGCAGCTTCATTTAGTCAGGCAGCCATCCGCTGTCCCTCAAGGCTGCGGGGGTCACTGCGCTGCTCCTGGGGCCGCTGTTGATTCTGTGTGATCAATCAGTCTTCTTCCTTTTCTCTTTTCTTTTCGCACTCACCTTTGTTCCTGTCCCTTTGCCTTCTTATCTTCCTCTGCTGCCGATGTTGTAGTACATTGTATTTGAGGCGGGACACGAGCCCATCCGTGACCAATCAGAGGAGAGCATATATCAGGTACACCACCAAATCTTAATAATGGTACCTTTTAACTGATAATCACTTAATCAGATTTCAATATTAGTTTGCAATGAAAACTATAATACATGAGCACCACTAGTAACAATTTAATTGTTATTATAGTATTAAACATAAACAATTTAGAGTAGCATATGTCCATGCAAAATAATATTTGTGGGGGATTTGAAAATGTGACAATATACTACAGTTTTTGTTTTTTTGTTTTTTGAAGAAATTTGTAAGCTCTAAATGAGAAATCTGCTATTTTAAATTGGACAAATTCCATAAAAATGTTAATAATAAATTCATATTTTTCTAGTGCTGTCAAATGATTAATCGCAATTAATCGCATCCAAAATAAAAGTCTGTGTTTACATAATATATGTTTGTGTACTGTGTATATTTATTATGTATATATAAATACACACATGCATGTATATATTTAACAAAAATATATCATTTATATATAAAATATTTATAATTATATATAATATAAATATACATGTATACATGTAATTATTCCTTTAATAAATGCATTCATGTGTGTGTTTTTATATATACATAATAAATATACACAAACATATATTATGTAAACACAGACTTTTATTTTGGATGCGATTAATCGTTTGACAGCACTAATTTTTTCATAAATTATTATATTAATTGTAATATGTTTTATAATGTTTCATTGTAAAATATGATTAATACATATTGTCAAATACATAATTTACAAGTTCTGCTCAAAATTGTTTAATATTGAAATAAATATTTACTATTTAAATAAATAAATAAATAACAGCATAGTTTCTCTCATATTTTTCATAGTTTACAAAAAGTAAAACATTGTCAGTGATTACTTCACCTAATTAATATTCATGGGCCAGGCTGATGAGGTTTCATTTTTTTTTTTTTTTTTTTGCACAGAAATTGCTAGTAAATTTCACAAATAATTACAAATAAATGTCAAACAGCATATATATATAAAAAAAATAACCTTGAAATTTGGAAGTAGAAAGACTGAAATAATATTTTCTTGTAAAACATATTCCAATAATCTTTGTTTTATTTACTCCGAAAAATTGTTTTTACAGTGTTTTAAAATTTCTGTCGCTCTCCACTACACAGTACAACAATAATACATCGAGCTTAGGTCTATCACTAAAAGCTTTCATGGACTAACACAGGTTTTAATTATCAAACAGCCAATAGGGAGCCTCTAAATAAACCTGCATTCTTCTTTAAATAACGCTTCAGAAGAATCCCGGGATTTGATGGTGCAGCTCCTGACAGCTCCACTGTGTAGCTGCCAGAGTCCCACCTGTGAATTAGAACAGAGTGCTACGGCAAGCCACACTAATTCAGCGTGACGGCCCTTTCAAAGATTTACACCCCAGCAATGTTTCGTGCTCCGAGCGCCATGACCAAGACAACAGCAGGTGTTGTATCCTCAGGTGCTGCTTTGTTTTGTCACCTGTGGCTTGAGTCAAAAAGAGACGCTGCCAAGCTAAACAATAAACACATCAGTTCCCCAACACTTTGCCAGTTTGTCTCCTCCACAACTTTTTACAGAGCCGACTTAAACGTCGCAGTCAGTTCAGTAGCTCTGTGAAAGCTTGAAACACCATCGGGGACCAAATTATACCCTCTAACTATTCAAATATCTGCACGGCTCTCAAGCGCTAACCTGACACTTCACAAACTCCTTCACATGTTGCTGACATCAGGACAGATATCGGAAACTCAGGAGCATGAAAGAGACATCTGCTTGCTGTCACATCATTAGGATCAGCTAACACCTGATCTCATCTCATATCAAACAAAAAGCCAGATTGGCCAAGTCAAATTGAATCTGCGTGAACATCACTTTTGATCTTTGCTAACAGAGATGAAATAGGAAAACCTGAACGAACAGAACAAGAGATTTGTGTTCTCTAGATGTCCACTGTCAAGACTGAAGCTATATAAATGGCATAAATTGAACCAGTGAGTCGTGGTTATATTGCGGAGCGCCACACTCTAAAAAATAATGTGTTGGCTCAACAACAACAAAACAGTTTGCATCAGTTTTTTTGAGTTTTGACAACTTTGAGTGAATTTTCGTTCAACCAACAAGCTACATTGAGTTAGAGGAACTTAATAATCTGTAGCATAAACACAATTTTTTAAGTTGATTACTCAAAAAAATTAAGTTGCTCCAACTACCAGAGTTGTAGACCAGAGTTAATCTCATCTATTTCAGTTCAAATCAACAGCTATCATAGCACATGCTAACACAACTTATTTAACGTGTATTTAATGAAGATATTACTTGTCACTGGCATTAGCGCAGTCATTGCTCATAGAGTCAATAGTGTTTACCTTCATGTATCTATTCTTCATCACAATGGTAACCACAAAACTTCAACATTACAGAAACTCTTTTAAATGCCAAACATAACAGCATTAAACATTAACAGTTCTTTCCAACCCAATCTCATGGCAATCCGTACATATTTTACGAGGTGGCTAAATCGTACGAATTCGCAAAACCTCACTCGTACGAATTCATACGTTTTTTGCTAAATCGTACGTATTTTATGAGTTGCCAAATTCATATGAAATCGTACGAGTGAGGACTTTGTATGAATTTGTATGAATTAGCCACCTTGTAAAAATATGTACGAATTGGTCATGAGATAGCGTTGACCCTTCACTAAAAATAAATTAAGAAATAAATAAACACTTCAACATTTATTCTCCTTATCCAGTCCTATGCAAAGCATGCTGGGAACTAGGAATCCACTGGCCGATTTCTGAAGTTATCAAGACTTCGTTAAGTTACTACAACCTTTTTTTTTTTTTTTTTTTAAGAGCCAATTAATGCAGAAATTTGAGTTTAAATTACAGACGATATTAAGTTGATGTAATGATCAACATTATTATGTCAACAGAACTCAACAAAATAATGTTTGCAACTTAAAAGGTTTAATTAAAACAATAAATTAGAATTTTTAACTTGCAACCATGAATTTATTCAAGTTGTGGTAACAGGTCTCCTGAATTACATTTAAGAGTGTATGAAAAAAATCAGGGAATTTAAAAGAAGAAATGTTATATATATAATGATATCAATAGTGAATGCACAGATTTCATACATTTCGAGAACAGAAATTGAACATTGGATCAAGCCAGGTTTGAAATTCTTATTCTATTTTGTTGACAAATTAAAGTTAAAGGTTTTACATAGGGGATTTTGGATATCCCCTTTTTTATCATTCCATAAATCAGAAAATTCTATGGAAGCTTTTTTCTGTCCATGAAATAAAAAATAAAAAAGGTAATTGCGACTTTTTATCTCAAAATTCTGACTTTTTTTCCCTCACAATTGCGAGTTATAAAGTCAGAATTGTGAGATATAAACTCACAATTCTTAGGAAAAAAGTCAGAATTGTGAGATGCAAACTATTTATTTTTTTAATTTATTTAGTGGCGGAAACAACAGCCAGAGAAATGTTACATAAATCATATTAATGTTATATAAACAACCCTCTCTATAAAAACCTTCAAAATAGATATGAAAAAAGTGCTACTGAAGTGGAGATATTTTGCTCAGTGCAGGAGAAAAAAACAACTAATTTGTAGAAAACTGCCTTTAAACATATGCACTCTAATTGAAATGTACGGATGCAAATAGATAAAAGTGTAATAAAATAAACATGTGCTTGTGTATTTTGAATGTTTTCTTTACACTAGTCTGAAAAAAGGCAAGTTATGGAAGCAATATAGCCCTAAATCTCAAAATTGTTTTGCTTGTATAGTATCTTCTCTTAATAGGTATAGGGGAACCCCAATTTAAAGAAAAACTTGCTATCCAACATCTCTTAACCTTATAGAACAGCACAATACAGCATCTCATAGCTAGATAAGTTGCTTAACCAAAGCTAACACTATGTATCAAAAGTAACCTTGACCTCCAGAGGGCCCCTTGGGTCCCATGTAGTTTTGGCTCTGGTAAAGTTTGGATAGCTGAGCGTAGGGAGCTTTCCAAAGTCTGCATGGAGAAATTACTCTGCTGTGAGAGGAAGCAGCAGGTCTCTCCTCTGCCCTTTCTCCAAATGAAAGAGTGAGAATGATTAATCATTGCTGTCGCTGTGTGATCTTTGAATAAAAGAAATGGAAAGATCACTTCAAGTGTACATTCAAATAAAAACACAGCGGTAATCAGTCTCTCAGCAAGAGGGAAATTAAGAACAATGGCAAATTAGAGAGAGAGAAGACATGAAAATAACAGACAAAGAAAGGATCTGCATCTTTACTAGCTATCTAATTTGAACATGAAAATGATGGTACCAAAGTATATGGATTTAGAAATTCTTCAAAAAATCAATCAAATCAAATAAAAAAATAAATAAATAAAATCAAATCAAATAATAAAATAAAATAAAATAATAAAATAAAATATTTATCATGCAGACTATACAATTATATTGATATTATTTTAATTTATTTTATCTAAAACATTTATTATAAATGCAAATATATTTGTTATAAATAATACAAATATTTATCATAAAGAAATAATTATTATTGTTATTATTGAAGCAAAATTTTGATTTCTACTATGCACTATATTCTGCATCTTGCACTTATATTATTAATTAAAACACAACACATTATACACTGATTTTGCTCTCCAGGAAGCATAAAATTTGCATTCTGCATTGACGTTGTAAAATCTCTTGCTGAAATCTGAACTAATGGTAACTTGTCATGTTAACTGTGCATTTGGCTGGGCTCCCTGTCCACACCAGGTCCCTACCAGCCAACAAAAGGAGGGAGTTTATGACGTCCCAAAACGACATCCAGTGAGTGGACCTGTGTGTGTTTGTTCATGTGACTATCCTGTGCCTCTCTCTGGCAAACTTTTCAATATGTAAACCACCAAGCATCAAGCATGTTCTGCTCCCTGTCTCAAGTCCTGTGAGGAGTTCAGCAGCACTCATTCCCCGGCTTACAGTAAATCGCATAGACTGTGCACTCTTAATTTCCCCCCGGTGTTTGTGTGTTTTTGGCTGGTTGTGTATATGTGTGATTTTGTGTTCATTTTATTTTCTTTGTGAAAATCTAGCTGTTATTGGTGGTGGGCATTGCGTGATTGGTCGGTTTTGCATGATGTACGCTTGTCTTCACCCCATGATAAGGACAGCTGGTGCGTTCATGATGGCATCCCAGTGAATCAAGTTAACAAGAAGGTTCACCCAAAAAAGAAAATTCTCATGAATCATATATGACTTTATTTCTTCCACGGAAAACAGAGATTTTAAAGAATATGTTCATTCTTTTTCATGCAAAAACAGTGAAGTCAAGTTTTAAAAAAGGATAAGTGTGGTCCATATGATTCATGCACAGTATCAGACAGAAATGCAAGTAATTATTAAAGAAAAAAAAGAACATAACTCATACGGACCATTTTTACTATATTTCCATGATATTTTTATGGAAAAGAGCGACCAGAACAGTCTCCAAATATGTTTTCTTCTTTTGTGTTCCAGGGAAGATGCAACAACAACAAACAACAACAAAAAAAGTTCTTCCTCAGTATTTTTGTCTTGTTTTCTAGTACAAATATCTAAATATACTTAAATCAAGATACATTTACTTGAGAACCAAAATTACTTTCTAACATTCATGGCAGGACTAATTCATTAAATGATGATGAAATTATAAAGACAAATAGATTTTGCTTTGTTGTTTTGTTTTTGTTTTTGTGTGTTGTTTAGTTTTTTGCTTTGTTTTGTTTTGTTTGTTTTGCTTTGTTGTGTGTTGCTCTGTTTTCTTTTATTTTGCTTTTTGTTTTTTGTGTGTGTTGATTTGTTTTCTTTTTTGTTTTTGTTTAAGTTTTCTTTTCCTTTGTTTTGTTTTTTGTTTTGTTTCTGTTTTGTGTTGTGCTTTTTTCCTTTCCTTTTGTTTTGCTTTGCTCTGTTTGTTTGTTTTGCTCTGTTTGTTTGTTTTGCTTTGTTGTGTTGCTTTTAGTTTTTTTGTGTTGTGTTGATTTGTTTTCTTTTGTTTTGCTTTTTTATGTGTGTTTTTGTGCTTTTTTTGTGTGTTTTGTTTAAGATACATTTACTTGAGAAGCAAAACATAAGAAAAAAAGATCAAAATGAGCTTAAGTGGATTTAAGCTTAAAACAAGAAACAATATCTGTCAATATGGTCAGGAATTTAAACAATTCAAAGTAAAAACAAGATTATTTTTTGCCCCATTGGCAATTTTTTTCTTGTTTTAAGCAAAAACTCACTCCATTTTGATACTTTTTTCGAAATATCATAAGTCATATCTTTATTTAAGAATGTTTAGATATTTAGAAAACAAGAAAAAAGCACTGAGGAAGAACATCATTATTTGCAGTGTTCGAAACAACATGACAAAACTTTAAATTTGGGTGAACTTCCTTCAGTGCCACATCATGAATGTCTGTGAATCATGCATGATTTACAATTAAAAAAAAAAAAGTCTGTGTATAGCGTAAATGGTTTGACAGATAAAGTCATTTAAATGAGAGATGGCAAACATTCTTCTAAAGACCACCTTAATGTTTGAGTTGTGCTCATGCATCTGTGACCGTACTGAAATGACAGTTCAACTGGTCTACAAGTTGCTAGCGAATTTTGCTCTCTCTCTTTAAATGGTGGATGATCCCTTGTCAGGCCATTTGGCCTCAACATTAACACTCTGATAAAAAAAAAAAAAATGGCTGATCTTTTCATGTTCTGGCCAGTGTCTCTGCTGTCTGTATCTCTCTTGTGTTATAGCTGCTCTGTTCATTCAGTCTTAGCTCAGCTAAATGCCTAAACCTCCACACAATCACCATCAAAACACATACAACCCCAGCAAAGTCCCTCGTACCCTGGAGTTGGTTGAGTCTGTCCTCGATATTCAGTTGTTTAGGTCACTCCAGACCTGGAAAACAATGTTTGAGTTGGATTTTCTCATCTCAGCCCTCATGTCACCCTGTGCCGCTGTCTGGCATCTCTTCCTCTCACCTCTTCCATCATGCTTTCAAACACCTACTCACTCTTTTCTCTTTTCCTCGCACACATTTTCAGCCTTCTTCCTCTCTCCTGTTTCAATCTAAGTCGTGTGGCCTCTTGATCCTGCCTTCCCCAGCTTTTTCATTCCTGTCTAAGCAAAATCTGCACAGCTTCAATTCATGAAATAACTCCTTCGGCTCTATGGAATTGGCTTTTGAACTGTTAGGCGTTAAATCTGTTTTGTGTTGTGCATCTGCACATACATTGTGGGTCTGCATTTATATTTTTTGTTCTTTTGCACTTCTTTGATTTTTTTTTCAGCCACACATTTTAGGGGCAGATTCACTAAGCAGTTGCTCCACTTTTGTGTGCAGTACAGTATTTCAATGCAATGAAAACATTGTCAACACACTTTTCTATAGTGTATATATTGTGTAATGTAGATTATAATTATAGACTATTAAAATTATTAATATTCCAGTAAACATTATTTTTAAGAGACATTTATGTACATTTTCTAGCATTCATGGCAGGACTAATTCATTAAATGATGATCAAATTAAAAGACAAATAGATTTTGTTTTGTTGTTTTGCTTAGTTTTTTCCCGTTTTGTTTAGTTTTTTGCTTTTTGTTTTTGTATTGTTTTCTTTTGTTTTCTTTTGTTTTGCTTCATTTTATTTTGTTTTTGTCTTTTTGTGTTGTGCTGTTTTGTTTTCTTTTGCTTGGCTTTGTTTAGTTTAGTTTTTTATTTAGCTTTGTTTTGTTTTGCTTTGTGTGTTGTTTTATTTTTTGAGTTTTTTTGGCTTTGTGTGTTGTGTTTTGCTTTTTGTTTTTTGTGTTCTTTTTTGCTTTTATTTTCCTTTGCTTTGTTTTTAGTTTTTTATTTTGCTTTGTTTTGTTTTTTGTGTTCTTTTTTGCTTTTATTTTGCTTTGCTTTGTTTTGTTTAGTTTTTTGTTTTGCTTTGTGTGTTTTGTTTTTGTGTTGTGTTTTGTTTTGCTTCATTTTGTTTTTTGTGTATTTTGTTTTTGTGTTTTTGTTGTGTTTGTTTTGTTTTTTCTTTTTGATTTTTTTTTGTTTTGCTTTGTTTTTTGTTGTTCTTTTTTCTTTTATTTTGCTTAGTTTTTTTGTTTTTTGTTTTGCTTTGTTGTGTTTTGTTTTTGTTTTTGATTTTTTTTTGTTTTCGTTTTGTTTTGTTTTTGTGTTTGTTGTTTTTTGTGTGTTGTTTTGTTTTCTTTTGTTTTGCTTAGTTTTTTTGTTTTTGTGTGTTGTTTTCTTTTCTTTTGCTTGTTTTGTTGTTGTTGTTTTTTCTTTTATTTTGCTTTTTGTTTTGTGTGTTGTTTTGTTTTTGTGTGTTTTTGTTTTGTTTTTTGTTGTTTTGTTTTTTGTGTTGTTTTCTTTTTGTGTTTTGTTTGGTTTGTTTAGTTTTGTTTTGCGCTTTTAATACATTGTTCAAAAGAAAGAAAAAAAATTGCAGTATGCCAGATCATGGTATTCTGCCAATCCTTCACAACAGAAATGGGCAACAGTGTCATGCAAACTGCGTTTAGCATATACTTTTGAGGAGTGTTTTCACATTAATTAATTTCCATATTTCCTTTATTGAATCACACGCTGAAACAAAGCAGACAGTGTGCACAAATAAACAACAATATCAGTCGGTGCCATTTATTCTTAGTGAATTCCCCCCATTATACTGTGCCTACTAAAAAATTGATTTTGGTAAACAGTATTTGCTGAAGCATTGCTTTAATAACTCTTTGGTGTTGTTCTTTTTTTCTTGTACCTCTCCACGTATTATTAAATTTCATAGCTGTGCTTCTCAGTTGGTTTCATGCCTATGGCTATATGATCAGTGAGACATTAACTCTCCGGCCGTAATGAAATGGGCAGCAGTAAAAGCACACAGGACACTGTGAAGATAATTATTCTCTCCGAGGGGATGGCTAATTGATAGTCTTTTGAAGTGATGCTGATAGAAAAGTAGGCTGATGGATTGTGGCAAAATAAACGCGATACTCGTACAGTTGCATAAAATACTAATATTTACTCCCAGCGCCGTTCTAAATGTTGCCATGGAGACTGTTTAGTGTAAATACTGTAATTTCAGTTATGGAATGACAATACATCATGTGAGTCATACTTCCACAGGAGAGGCAGCTTGTTATAATAACAGATAAGAAGGTGGTTATCAGCACTCGTGATATCCATCAGTAATAAGGTGTCAGCAGCATGCAGGGTGCTTTGACTGACACAGTTCATCACTATAGGGCCCAGCTGTCATCTTTCCCATTATCCTCAATGGTGATCCCCAAGGGTGTGTAAAGAGATTGATTGGATGGCATCTCTTGGGCTGGTAATATTACAGCCGTTTAATTCAGCTACTGGCCGCAGTATAGAACGGCAGTTCCAGCTCAATGACCTTCAAAATCAAACAACGTGAAACGAACACCGTCACCCTGGAAACATGACAGGAACAAATCAAATGTTTTTTCCTATTATTCGGCCTCATTCGTGAAACACAAGCAGAATGAATTTGAGTGCAAATTGTTTGTAGACGTAGATTGCTGCGTCATTCAGAAGAGAGAAATGAGTTCATGTTTTATGAATGAAGCCGTTTAATAGTTTCGCAGCTTCAATGTTAGACAGCTGAACTGATCGTCATGGTCTGCAAGTGAAGAAAGCTACACAAACCAAACCTTGTTGATGCTTTCTCTCTTTCCCACTCTGCCTCTTCTTTCCTTCATGTTTGTCCATTCACTCATAACCACAACATTTGCAATTATAATGTCACTAGCAGTGGTTTATTCCAGCTTACTTTTCTCAGACGCCTCCCGTGGCCATACTTTGATACACCGAACAGCAAGCGCTAACTCAGAGAGGCTTTCAGACTTAACCATCTCAGGTGTCAAATGCTTCTGCAACCCACGCCACTGACCTGGAGTCAGTTCTCACTTGATTTTATTGCATGTTTTACATGTTTGTGTTTTTTGTTTTTCTGTTGGTCCAGATGTTGTGTGTGTATCTGGTCTTACTTGGTTAGCCTGATAACTTTCTTGATAACATAATCCATTGCTATCTTTTGTGTCAGAAATCAATATGAATGTCTGTCAGTCACCTTCTGCAGATCATGCACTTTAAACTTTTAATAATTTTCATTTTTATTTAATAATTTTATAGATTAATATTTTAATATTTGTTAAATTTTACATATTATATTGTTTTATATTAAAGTGGGATTTTAAAAGGAACACTAAATTAAAATTGTAATGACATTTATATGTATCACATATTGCACCTTAACTTACTATGAACAATACATTTATTAAGAGCATTTATCAATCTTTCTTATCATTCATAAACTAAAACCATGAAAAAAATGTTTTGTTATTTGAAATAAAATAAACGTTCGTTAACTGAAATAAAATCAAATCAAATAAATAATAAAATAAATTAAAACAAAACAAAGTTAAACTTATTTCAACTTGTGGCCAAGGCATTTCAACATTTCTCTTTTTTTCCATCATTAATAAACTAAAACCATGAAAAAAATGTTTTGTTACTTGAAATAAAATAAAATTTCGTTAAACAAAACAAAACAAATAATAAAACAAAACAAAACAAAATAAAACAAAAAGTTAAACTTATTGTATTTCAACTTGTGGCCAAGGCATTTCAACATTTCTCTTTTTTTTCCATCATTAATAAACTAAAACTATTAAAAAAAAAAAAAAAAAAATTGTTACTTGAAATAAATATAAAATTTCTTTAAATAAAATAAAATAAATCAAAACAAAATAAAATAAAACAAAACAAAATTAAAATAAAATAAAATAAAACAAAATAAAATAAAACATAAGTTAAACTTATTTTATTTCAACTTGTGGCCAAGGCATTTCAACATTTCTCTTTTTTTATCATCGTTAATAAACTAAAACCATGATTTTTTTTTTACTTGAAATAAAATAAACATTCGTTAACTGAAATAAAGTAAAATAAAATAAAACAAAAGGTTTTTTTTTTTTTTAAGTTGAAGTACTAAAATAACTACAATTAAATTAACTAAAATAAATAAGAATAAGAATAAATAAGAATAAATAAATACTATCTATAGACATATAATTAAAAAAAAATACTGACACTTTAACTGAAAATTAAAATAAAAAAATTATGTTGAAATTAACTGTTGAATGTTGTAAACACTGAAATGTTTTCCACCTTTTTTTTTTTTTTTTTTTCTTTTTTTTGGGGGGTGTTCATGTGAAGTAATGTAGTTCACTAGGTTTAACAAATGGAACCTAATGTAAAGTGTTACCAAAAAAATAAATAAATAAATAAAAAAATATTCCTTCCATTATATCTCGCTGAGGACACCAAGTGAAGAAAAAAAAATATGTACATGACACCCCTTTATCCGGCTAACCATATAAATCATGTTCGAAGAAAGACTTCTTGGTGTTCTTTTCTATTTCATGGTCTACCCATCCTCTCCTTTCCTATAAGATCCTCTCCTCGCCTGTGTTGCTTTTTCAGCAGCACAAAATGTAAGATGGGAGCAGCTGCTGTTCATGGTCTTTTGCTCTTGCCATGTTATCTCAAGGGACGCCCATTTAAACACATTATTTTCCCATTAAAGCCTGCTGGCAGCTGGTTAAAAATCATTTTTTTAGTTTGATTCCTCCTTCCATCAATTACATTTTGGGGCTATGGGGTGGGATGCGAGTTAGCGAAGATAAATACAGTTGGTTCTTGCATTGTGTTTGCCTCAGACCTGTTGAGAGATAATATGGTAAAATGCAAAAAGCCATGAATTGATAGTGAGGTAAACATGTGTAACCTCACCTGTACAGGTAAAGTACCATCTCATCTAATCACACTTCACCTTCCCAAAACAGACCTCATTTTACCTCATTTTCTCATTTCATCTTTCATCTAACACCATGTTATCATTGCAGAACAAACGTAACGAACAGATCGATCTCTTGGATCTAGACACTGACCTGTTGCTGGTCACCCAGGTAAGGTGGAAAATGATTGGCCGAAGTTTCTCCACACCTGCCCTCGGCCTTCCCATGATCCTCCAAGCTGTTGTTTTGATTGCAAATGACCTAGAAAGCTCCTCTATAGCTATAAAGTAATACGTAATGCACTATGGCCCATTCTAGACTCCAGCAGAGTCCCTGTACAGGAAAGTAAATGTCACGCTATCCACTATGAACAGTTTATTTCCCTGCTAAATCCCCTGTCTCTTGCTTTTTACCTTTTCCACTAGTCTCCTGGAAGTAGTCTACTTATTCATACCTGACCTTTCTCTTTCATAGTCAAATGACTGAGCTCTTATAGACGACCCTAGTGTGACCCAGTTGAATAGGTTGGATTTTGTGTTCCCATGAATTAATAAGTGTCGGAAACCATGTGCGCAAGATTTTACAGTGGTCTCAAAGGTCACGCACACGGTCGTATTTTTGTGTGTGCTGTTTTTTAATTTTTTAAATTATTAGAGGCAGATGAGTGGAGACAGTAAATGCCAGCATAACATCAGAGAAGAGAGAGCAATTATTCTTTCATAAAGAATAGCCCTTTTGTAGATGTAGGTGTGAAAAAGTGTTGCATTTCAGGAATGAACCCTGTGGTCTGGCCTCAAGCAAATGGATGAACGAAATGTTTTTTAGAAGCAGTGTAGAAAAGCTTTTCTGTCATGCGCCAGTCACTTTAAAAAGCTCAAGAAATGCTCAGCTGCTCCCCGCTAGCAGCACACTGTGTTCCGTTTCCTGATAAACACACTCAACAAGGACACAAGACCCACCAATGTTCAGAAACAGGAGTGTAGCTGCCTTTGGAACTGTGCTGCTCATCTTTTAGACATTTCTAAGGTTGGCATCTGACTATTTTGGTAATAATAATAAATAAGGAAGGAAAAATGGCGGCTTTAAGAACAAGCAGAAGCCTCTGCACTGGACTAAATGGACGGGCAAATAGTAGTCCTACTCTGTTAGCACTTGCGTTTCTTTTAGCGAATTAGTTATAAAAACTACTAAGAGAACATTACTTTGCCTAGTTAATATTCATGAGCCAGACCTGATAAGGTTTATAATGTGTCTTCCTCTGGTGGGTGTTGTATGCCAGGTCCTCTAGGATTTCACAATCACAGCAAACTCAACATTATTTGTGAAGCTTGCATTTTTGTCTTATTTCTGAAAACTAAACAAAAAAAAAACAAAACCTTAACCTGAGAGGGAAATATTGAGTAATCAAAATCCATACTTCCAAGCCCAGACAAATTAATCGATGTATGTTCAGCTGTTCTGCCATTTACTGCAGTGTAAAGTGAACATAGATGGACCCGACCAGAACCAGAACTTTGACACTGTTAGGCAAGTTTCAATAAGTAACAGTTGATTATGATTCTTGGTGGGTTTTTTACTGAAAAAAAAGGGATACATCTCAAAATATTTACTCATTATCTTCCTTGAAATTAGGAAGGAAGGAAGTAGGGAAGGAAGGAAGGAGGGAGGGAGGGATGGATGGATGGATGGATGGAAGGAAGGAAGGAAGGAAGGAAGGATGGATGGATGGATGGATGGATGGATGGATGGATGGATGGATGGATGGATGGAAGGAAGAAGGGAAGAAAGGATAGAAGGAAGAAGGGAAGGAAGGATGGAAGGAAAGAAGGAAGGAAGGAGGGATGATGGATGGAAGAAGGGAAGGATGGATGGAAGGATGGAAGGAAGGAAGAAAGAAGGGAAGGAAGGATGGAAGGAAGGAGGGAGGGAGGGATGGATGGGTGGATGGAAGGAAGAAGGGATGGAAGGAATGAAGGAAGGAAGGAAGGAAGGATGGATGGATGGATGGATGGAAGAAAGAAGGGAAGGAAGGATGGATGGATGGATGGATGGAAGGAAGGGTGGATGGATGGATGGATGGAAGGAAGAAGGGAAGGAAGGATGGATGGAAGGAAGAAGGGAAGGATGGATGGATGGATGGATGGAAGGAAGGAAGAAGGGAAGGAAGGATTGAAGGAAGAAGGGAAGGAAGGAAGGATGGAAGGAAAGAAGGAAGGAAGGAGGGATGATGGATGGAAGAAGGGAAGGATAGATGGATGGATGGATGGATGGATGGATGGATGGAATGAAGGATGGAAGGAAGGATGGAAGGAAGGAAGGAAAAAAGAAGGAAGGAAGTATGGATGGATGGAAGGAAGGAAGGAAGGAAGAAGGGATGGAAGGAAGGATGGATGGATGGATGGTTGGATGGATGGAAGTAAGGTTGGATGGAAGGAAGTAGGGAAGGAAGGATGGATGGATGGAAGGAAGGAAGGAAGAAAGGATAGAAGGAAGGAGGGAGGGAGGTATGGATGGATGGATGGATGGGTGGATGGAAGGAAGAAGGGATGGAAGGAAGGAAGGAAGGAAGGATGGATGGATGGATGGATGGAAGAAAGAAGGGAAGGAAGGATGGATGGATGGATGGATGGAAGGAAGGGTGGATGGATGGATGGATGGAAGGAAGAAGGGAAGGAAGGATGGATGGATGGAAGGAAGGAAGAAGGGAAGGAAGGATAGAAGGAAGAAGGGAAGGAAGGAAGGATGGAAGGAAAGAAGGAAGGAAGGAGGGATGATGGATGGAAGAAGGGAAGGATAGATGGATGGATGGATGGATGGATGGATGGATGGAAGAAAGAAGGGAAGGATGGAAGGAAGGAGGGAGGGAGGGATGGGTGGATGGAAGAAAGAAGGGAAGGATGGATGGATGGATGGAAGGAAGGATGGATGGATGGATGGATGGATGGAAGAAAGGATGGATGGAAGGAAGAAGGGAAGGAAGGAAGGAAGGAAGGATGGAAGGAAGGAGGGAGGGAAGGATGGATGGATGGATGGAAGAAAGAAGGGAAGGAAGGAAGGATGGATGGATGGATGGATGGATGGAAGAAAGGATGGATGGAAGGAAGAAGGGAAGGAAGGATGGATGGATGGAAGGAAGGAAGAAGGGAAGGAAGGAAGGAAAGAAGGAGGGATGATGGATGGAAGAAGGGAAGGATAGATGGATGGAAGGAAGAAAGAAGGGAAGGAAGGATGGATGGAAGGAAGGAAGGAAGGAAGGAAGGAAGGAAGGAAGAAGGGATGGAAGGATGGATGGATGGAAGAAAGAAGGGAAGGAAGGATGGATGGATGGAAGGATGGATGGAAGAAAGGATAGAAGGAAGGAGGGAGGGAAGGATAGAAGGAAGAAAGGAAGAAGGGAAGGAAGAATAGATGGATGGATGGAAGGATGAATGGATAGATGGATGGATGGAAGGTAATAAGGAAGGAAAGACGGACGGACAGAAGGATGGATAAATTTAAATGAATGTAAATTACTGTTGATGACTGTGTTCATGTCTGCGTGCTGTACATGGTCGGTAGGTACAGGAAGTCGTCATCATCTTTTATCATTTTTTATATCATTCTTATAGCAACCCACTATCATTTCCATAATTCACCTTTTGTATTCAAGCCACTGTTTGCCCAAGGTAGATGCCACTATTCTCTGGCCAAGACTAGACTGTCATGGCAGTGAGTGCTGAGGTGAAACACGTCTGATTTTATGCTGGTAAATGTTCCTCTTTCATCTGCAGAATATCAACCAGTTAGAGCTTTTCGGAGACATGTCCACTCCTCCTGATATCACGTCCCCCTCGGTGAGTGACTCCAAATGGAACGCTGGCATACTGCACAGTGTATACTGCATACTAATTAAGTAGTGTGTAAACAGTATGCCATTTTAAACATCTTTATAGTTAAGAGCAAGTGTAGTTTTTTTTATTTGGAAATCTTCTGTTTAGACTGCTATGATTCTCCTCCTCCACAGACCCCAGCATCTCCGGCTAATACTCTGGACCCCACGCTGGCCCACCAGACTCCATCCGAACTGTTCACCCCCTTCAACCCTGCCTCTGTACCCTCAGGTAGGAGAAAATGTTGTGTGTGTACAGGACAAAATAATACCAAGAAAATAGATAAAGGAGACATGGAACAGGGCGGATGTAAATTAAATAATGTGTCTGTCTAGTTCCGGCTAAATAAGATGTCCCGTCCTCCTGCTGTAGAATATGAATGCTCTCATTACTGGCTGCTGTACTGATCTGCATGATAAATGCCTTGCAGAGGACACAGTGTTACCTCTACCTGCTCTAGTGCTACTCTGTGTGTGTGTGTGTGTGTGTGTGTGTGTGTGTGTGTGTGTGTGTGTGTGTGTGTGTGTGTGCGCGCTTATATCTGTGAGTGTTTGATGCCTTTTTAACATGCACATCTGTTTGGGGGTCATATCATACATTTTTATTATGTTATTTTTTCCCTGATGTCCACTTAGTCAAGGATTCTTGCACCACAAAGGGACAATATTGTTTTTCATCACCATTTTCACCCCTCTCACTTGCTCTTTGATTAAATTAAACAGAATATGGCATCTAAATATAGTAGATTATTAAATGAATGGTTAGAATGAAAATTCTGTCATATTTACTCACTCTCATGTCGTTTTAAACCTGTATGACTTTCTTTCTTCTGTGAAACACAAAAGAAGAAAAATCTCAGAGGTTTTCTCCATCCATTGAAAGTTAATGGGGTTGAATGATGTTTTGGGCCACATTGACTTTCATTAAATGGAAAAAAGTTGAAGCATTCTTCAAAATATTTTCTTTTACAATTATGTTTTGCAGAAGAAAGAAAGTCATACAGATTTTAAAAAACATGAGGGTAATAAATATGACATAATTTTTGGGTGAACTATCCCCATGCAACAACTTTGCAGAATCAACATTAACACAGAACCTGTTAACATATCCTTTTTGTACAGCAGAACAAAGAAATTCATACAGGTTTGGAACTACTTGAGGGTGAGTAAATAATGACAGAATTTTCATTTTTGGGTGAACTATTCCTTTAAAATGAAAAAATAAATAAATAAATAAAAAAAGTGAATCTAAAAGCTTCTAAACGTCAATTTTTCACTGTAAATTATAAGATGATTATATTGTTTTGGTTTTCACCTCCAAAACTGTACATTTAACAGTATTTTACTTTAAAATTTATTGAATTGTCCCAGTAGATCTATTACAGCTTTTTATCGTATGTAAACCCTAATGCTCAAAATAATTAATTGGTTTGAGTAGGGCAAACTCAAATTAAACAAATTAGTTCTATCAAATTAACTTTTATGAGTATTTAGAACTTTCTTTCTCTTTTGAGTTCACGAAACTGACACATTTTAAGTAATCTGAATTGTTTCATTGTTTTAAGTTTTATGAACTTGTTTCTTTTAATTTAGACTAACTTAAATTTACCTGAAACTGGGCTGGGATTTCTATTTCCCAGCATGCTTTGCCGTGACACTCAAAAGGGAGAATAAATGATAAAATTAAGTGTTATATAATGTTTTTTTGTGCAAGATTAATGTTAAGTGGGGGTTAAATATTGTATATTGCCGTACTCTCTCAGATGCTATGCTAATGTTATCAAAGCATTGCGTTACCAATTAGCATTTGCTGGATTAGCTAGTTATAGCTAGCTAAATTTCCACTACTAAAAATATAAGTTGAGATTACATGATAATTTTACGTTAAATGTATGAGTTAACTTATTAAAACATTTCAAGTTAAGAGCAATTAAAATGTATGAGTACAAAATTGAAATCTGCCAGTTCTGCTTACTTAACATTTAAATTTCTTAACTTTTAAAAAATTATGTAACTGACTACCTCAAATTTTTTGAGTTTTGCCAACTTATTCAGGTTTACAGTGTATATAATAAGGAAACTTACTGTTAACCAATTAACAAGTTTTCACCGTAGCATTTTTACAGTCTTAGTGAACTCTATATTGTAAAGCGCCACCACTTTAAATTCTACAGGAACACTCACGTCATGATATTTGAACCAGTTATTAAAAACAAATAGCCCTTGTGAATTGACTTTGCTCTCGCTGGGACATCTGTTTCAGCCAGATTGACTTCCTCTGAAACAGTAAACAGTACAGCATTGATATGTGTGGAATCAAGTAGTGTATCATCTGTCCCATCTGTCTTCAGTTCTTTCTCTCAGTCAAACTCCCCTCTGTGTTGTAAATTCATAAACACCAGGCTTGACTCCGCCATACCTGTCCTGATGGGATTCACACAGTTCAGTTATGATAGCATGAGCGCATTTTTCACCATTGTGGAATCATTCTGGCTTTTTTCAAGTGATCGTTTTTCTCCAGAGTGTTTTAGGGGGTCTGGTCCCGCTGGGAGTGTATTGTAAGTCACTTTGAATGACACTTGTGTGCTCAGTGGCATGTCTAATGGAACATGAATCATCTGAACGAGTATACACTGCTTAATAATGATCTTGTTTAAGAAACGTATGAGAAGCTGTGCTTTATTGTGAACATATTCTCTATATATGTTCTATATTTACAATATAGCATTACTTTGAGCTTTTAAAAAGCAGTTAAAAATAAAATAAAATAAATATAACATTTTCCATTAAAGGGGTCATGATATATATTTTTTTATTATTATTATTTTAATATGTTCCTTGAGGTACACTTATAATGTTAATGTTCACTCTTCTATTTGTCCTGTTGTCGGGAGACTCAGTGTGTGGAGTACGTCAGAAACCGAATAATCTGTTTACTCTATCCAGTGTAGACAGCATCAGTGATTATAATGGGTTATATTCGCGTTTGACGTGACGCAAATAGAATAGCTCACATCCAGTGTAGGCAAAAGTCAGCTGTTAAGCGACTGAACGTCAGTGAGCAGGGCCTGTGGTGCAATGATGTATAACTATTTGTCGATGTCTTTCTCTGGAGGCAGTCATATGCAAATTTATTTGCCTGTATGACATCACAGATCCCGCAATATCAAAACAAGCTGTTTTTGGAGCTTGATTAAATAAATGCTTTGTTTATAATGAGGAGGACGTTTTAAGCTATGAGATTTGCAGGACGTTTTAATGGTACAAAGACATCTTATATGTCAAAAGATCAAGGCAAAATTGATTTCTCATGACATGACCCCTTTAAAATGTATTTTATTATAGGGGTCACGAACTGCATTGTTTTATAATGTTTCCTTGGGTGCACTTATAATATTAGTATGATTTTTACATCAAAAAATGTCATAATTTAGAAATAAAAGGCCTTTTTTTTCTACCCTGATTTTAGCTCTCTTATTTGAACGCTTTTAAGGGGTGTGTCTTCTGTTAGACTTCAGTGTAAACGCCCACTGCTGTGATTGGCTGACATATTTGCATATGAAATAGCTAAGTATTACTCTCTCGAAAACTTTTAGTATACTATTACAGCTCTCAAGGTTAACTAATCGTGAAAAAAGTTGATTAAATTTAGGTCTATGGCATTATATTTAGATCGTGGCATGAAAGGTTGCAGTGATGAACATTGTAGTTGATCACAGATGTTGTTGAGCGCATGAAAGTAGTGATCTCAATGTCTGCACACTAACGAATGCTTTCATCATAACTAACAGCGCAAACATGATGTAACTAAGAGATTCATTGAATAAAACGGGAGTTTTGGTGCGAGTCCAGAATTCAGTCACTGATAAACTCGCACTGTTTGATTGACAGCTCCAGTGATTGTAAAAGGAGCGTTCTTTGATCGCTTTCTATATATAATTTAATCACTGTTTAAATAACAAATTATTTTCATCCTACTAAGAGAAACAATGTGAAGTTGACCGTTTAGTCACTGGTTTGATTTACTGACATGTAGACAAATAACATCTGACTGCACGTTACATATCAGATCAGGCAATAGAATTACTTACATGTTGTTACATTACTGTCGAGTCCATATCGTAAAAGTCTGTTTACAAAGCCTCCGCCGAAATGTGATTGATTTACCAAAGAATACATAGTGAAATGTACCGAATACAAATAAATAAAGCTCAACTGAGACATTCACATTGTTGAAAATAAATAATATTCCTAACATTAGGATCCTTTGAAAGGTAATGTTATTTTTAGACCTGTATCGCTCTTCTCTCCTCCGCATCTAACTAACACGCCAGTGGGCGGGGCTAACATTGCGATGATGAAGTAGGCGTTGACTTCTTCTGCGGAGGCAGTGTTTCACCTATCTATGATAGGCACATTCCGGGATGAGTCGTTCGCTGGGCCTGGTGTCAATAAAAGCTTTTATTGGACTAACAAGGAAGTTTTCAGTTCTGAAACGTACAGGATATTCTTATAGTACGATGACCTCATATATATCAAAAGCTCAAGGAAAAGTTGATTTCTCAATTCATGACCCCTTTAAACACTATTAATCAAATTCATTTAGTGTGATATAGTCCTCGATATGTCCACAGGATACCAGAGGTTTTGCTTTCCATGCATGCATCCTGAATAACAGCACATAATTCTGTCCTATTTGCCACTGGTGGATCTATAGCTCAAAAATGACTGCCAAGGGCCATCATAGACCAGTGCAGGGGTGCATTGCTGTGATGAGACAGCCCATTGCTGCCTGACTGAATGATGGACATGTACAATTTTCTTAAATTCGCATATAGAACTTGTCCAAGCATTCCTCTCACTGGTCCGTGAGACAACCACAAACCGTTACTGCAATTCCATGGGAACACTTCACAGCTGACAGGATGGATCCAGGGTTGTGTTGTCTCTTCCAGCTGGAAACCATCATCAGATCCATCATGTTACCTTGTGTCAAATGTTCTCATCTCTACATGAGGTGCACAGCTCAATCACATTATGTTAGCATTTTAGTTCCCCTAACTCCACAACAAATCCATTTCATGGTGTTCAGAACAGAACATGAATAAAAATATAAAGTTGTTTTCCTTTATAAAGTATAAAACAATCATAAATTATAGTGGCATTCATTATAATCAACATTTATTATAAACGGCAAGTCTAAACAAATTTATATGCGCTATGCAAATAAGCTTGGGCTTATGTACCTCGGCACAAATCAAAATGTGTGTGCTTTGCGCATGTTTTGTGTACTTGACTTTAATTGCATTGAATAAGTTACTTTGGAAGGTTAGTCACAAAACTTTTCAGATGATTAAAGAAAAAAGTATTCCAGAAAATACTATAGATTCTTCTTTTGAATTTCTAATGGCAACACCTATACAGAGAAGCTGGTTTTTAGGTCATTTTTAAAGAAAAAAGGAACATCACATCTTAAACACGTTCCTATTGTGTCAGTAACCCAGCTTCAGCTGATCTTACGCCTCTATGGAATATTCCGGACACGCTCTCGCAGTGCGTGTGGCATGTCATAGAGATAAGATACGATTTGGAGTTTTATTATTTGAATCAGCGTTACTCATTGGAAAGAAAGAGCAAGATGTGTAATGAAATAAACCTCAATGTGATATGAGTCAGACTGTTGTAATGGCCTCTTTTAAAGGGCGTTGCTATTCATTAAGCCCAGGCCTATTGTGAACAGTAATTACAATAGTTCATCTGAGTCATAAAGACCGTTTTCATTATGAAAATCTAGGTCATCTTTCCCAAGTCATCAAGAGATCTATGGCTGCAGCCTGAAAGTCCTTTAGTGAATGCTAAAGGTTACAGCACAAGCTCGTAATGAGGTGTGCGTGTTTTCAAGAGCATTTTGGCGGTAAATTCACTTTTGATAGTTTGAAGAGCTCTGTGAACTGAAAGTCTCATTGTCTCCGTCCTTTAGGTTATGTGACGATGGGAGCCGTGCCGCCTGCGTGGGCGCAGCAACAGTTTGCCGCTCAGGCTCCATTAGCGTTTGGCGTCCAGTCCCCGGTGCCCGTTGCGCAGGTTTTACCGGGCGCTCAGCCTCTGATCTGGGGTCAAGCCAACCTTTTCCCTGCCACCCAGCAACAGTGGGCCGCAATGGCAGGGGCTCACTTTTCGCCTGCCGCTTTCATGCCTGCCCAGACAGTAGGGCCACTTCCTGCTGCCATGTTTCAGACACTGGCTCCTATGCCGGTGCCCGCGTCCTGCGAGACGCCTTCGGCGGCCATGGGCGGAGCCGTGGCTGGAACCTCGGGCTCCACGGCCTCCAGCCCGCAGCACGGAGAGCGCACACTGCAGAGACAGGCTAAGATGAGCAAGGAGATGTTTAAGGACTTCCAGATGGCAAAGCCACCAACCATGCCTGCCAGGAAGAGCGAGCAGCCTAGCCTGTCCTGCACCACAGACGCTTTCTCCAGCTACTTCAGCAGAGTGGGAATGGCGCAAGACACGGACGACTGCGACGACTTCGACATCTCGCAGATGAACCTCACGCCTGTCACCTCCACCACACCCTCCACCAACTCACGTGAGTAGGACGCTTCAGATATATGCTATGATTTTGATTCGAATTTGGGGCTGTTTATGTAAATGCGATTATTGGAAATAATAATAATATAAAAAAAACTAGTTTAAAACTAGTTTGACGTGTTCAAAAGTCCTTAGAAATTAAATAATTGTATTCATGCTGATTTCATATGGTTTTGAAACACTAAGGGCCCTATCATACACCCGGCGCAATGCGGCGCCAAGCGCAACGCAAGTGTTTTTTACTAGTTTCAGCCCGACGCAGTTATCATTTTCACGTCCTGTGCCACGTTGTTTAAATAGCAAATGCATTTGCGCCCATTTGTGCACCCATGGGCGTGCTGGTCTGAAAACGAGGTGTGTTCAGGTGCGTTGTTGGCGCGTTACTATTTTGAGGCAACTGAAATAGACTGCGCCATTGACCAAGTGAAACCTGGTCTAAAGTCAATTGCGCAATATTTGTTTTCTTATTTAAAGAGCGCATTAGTAATATGCACCTATAGGCGGGTGAACAACGTGCGTACATTCTGCTTATTATACACCCAGGGAAGCACAGCAGTACACAAACATGCCAAATATTAAAAATAAAATAATTACAATGTAAAAGATTATTATTGTATGCATAAAGATAAAAATGCTTTGGTGCAATCCGGCTTTTCCCGTAGATGGTCTGCTCGCGCTCTTTAACCTCGTGCACGAGCAGATCCGTTTCCTCACTACAGACGCGTTCAGTCATTCCACTTGCAAATTCCGCCTTGTAAATAGCGAATACACCATGGCGTGAGCGCAACTGGCTTTTAAAGGGAATGGGAGACGAGACTCTGGTTGGTTTATTGCAAGTTACGCCCAAAACACACCCATGACTCATTAAGAGAATTGGGACAACCCTTTCAGACAATGTGCACAGACCATTTTTCCCATCCTTAAACTAGCAAAAGTGGATTCAGACACGCCCTACGTGCATTTGCGCTGTGCGCTTTAGACCATGCGCTTAGATCGTTAAAATAGGGCCCAAAGTATCATTAAGTTGTAACACATGACATTTTACAACCTCAACTAACCGTGCCTAGTATTAAAAGGGTCAACTTAGTATTTTAAGAAACTTTTGATCCACATAGGACACTTTTTGACAGGTTTTAGGCTTACATGCATAAGTTTAGTCACACTGATCATAACTAGTTCACACAAATCCCAAAATTCATTCCCCTAAGTACAAATTTCTCCAGTTTCAAGGCAAAATATTTACTGATTAGGGATAAAAGTGGGTTTATTATTATTATTATTATTATTTGAATAGGCTGAAGTTAGAATAAAGCAGAAGTCTCCTCTATTGTGATGTACATCCAAGTGAAATGGCTTTTCAAACTAACAAAAATGAAATGTAGGCGTGACTTGATTTTAAGCCTTGCCTGGTATTAAAGGTTCAAGTTATTTGATATTTCAAGAGACTTATTTACACAGTCATGATATAATTTCCTTTTTTTTTTTTTTTTTGCATATTTGTGCTGGTTGCGTCACATGTTTTTGGTTTGGCATATAAAAGTTTGTTGTTGTTGTTGTTTTGGTTTTTTTTTAATATCAAGCATTGAACCAGTATTTTTTCAAGAAATAATAATAAGAGATTATGCCAAATTACATAATATCATCACATATATATCAATAACGGACCCTTTCTCAATACAAAATATGGCATATTATTTATAAAAAAATAATATTCATTGAACAATAATATTTAAATTAACAACAATAGCCATTATAAAAGACGATAGGAAATAAACACAAGCAAACAATTCAGTGAAACGTACAAAAGTACCACTCTAGTACAGGATTTAAGTTAAATATAGCCTAAATATAAAGTTATGAAACTGAATTTTCCCATTAACCCAAATCGATTTGCTCTGGAACAAGTAATAGATTAATAAGACCAAAGATTGCCTGTTTGATATACCCAAAATTAATTACAGTCAAACCAAAATTTATTCAGACACCTTGAACATTTCATTCATTAATACAGTTTATTCACTATAGTTTAAATAAAAAAAATGGTATTAAAATATGACAAGATCTGAGTTAAACTCTGTCAGAAAAAAAATTAATCTTAATTATGTCAGATAACACTTAAACAAAATATGGTCAGGTCAAAGTGTCTGAATAATTTTTGGTTCCAAATTTTTATCAATTTCACTGGTAGTCCACTGTATGAAGAACTTTTGGGTATAATATGTCACAGTTTACTTTATTTTGCTATCCTCACTTACATAAATGAACTATAGTGTCCTGCACCCACAAGTAAAAATATATCAAAAATGTCTGAAAAATTTTTGGTTTGACTGTATATCTCATGTTTAACCACTATCTGCATAAGAGCCAGCGGCAAATTCCAGAAGGACTGGCCGAGATGAAGCCGTTCTCTGCGGGTACATGAGTGCTGGACACCCGCTGATGGCCTGGAGCTCACATATGCGAAAACATCTAAACAAAAATTGTAAAAATTGTAAAATCTCTTAAAACTACATTCCATGACACAACAACAGTAGTATTTGTAAAAAAAATATGGTGGATTTGCTCGACCACCATGACAGCGGAGTGATACAAATGAAGAAACAGTTTGAGTGCTGATACTGTTGGAAGCTCTCAGCCAATCAGATTCGAGAACCAGAAAGAACTGTTGTATATGTATATGCTTTTATCAAAAATGTGTTACACTGCACTCAATTACATTTTGTTAGTTCATGCATTACTTAAACCCATGACATTGGCGTTGTTAGCATATTGCTCTACTGTTTCAGCACAGGAATGCCTCCACGGCCACAGGACGTCAATTAACCTTTCACTGATGTCTTAATTATTTAATACATGTTTAAATAAATTATGTCAGATAATGTCTAAAAATGGTTAGCAACAACTTCCATTTTTTCAATAACAAGAGTTTATGGCAGCCAACAAGATTAAATGATTATATCTTGGCAACGGTTTGAAAACATAATAATTATCTTTAGAAAGCTGCAATTTTCCTTTTTGCTTCACTACATAAAATTAAAAATGTTTTCTGGGTCAAGTGACGCAAATCTTGCAAGTTTTCCTGAATAGATGTTCTAGAATGATGTGAACTATACTTCTCTCTCTCTCTCTCTCTCTCTCTCTCTCTCTCTCTCTGTGTGTTGTTGGTAACGGTTAGGATATGGTTTTATATCAGGAATGTTGTTTCAGGACCAACAGAATCACATTATCCAGTAGCGCCATAGACCAACAAAGAAAACGAATCCCACATAGAAGAACTTGGTATCTCACCACATGCCTTTCTCTCTCTCGCCTCTTTCATCGCAAGCCCTTAAGAGTGCTGACACGGCTAGACAGGCTTTATCCGTTTCCTACTACAGAACTTCAAACTCGCACCTCATCCCGTCTTTCATCAACACATCCTTTTTCACTCAGAGGTTGAAAGGTGGGCTTTGATGCTGTTGCCCAGAAGGCATTGTCTTTAGTCAGCGTGAAAATGACAATTAGTACTGCGGTGGGGAACGACGGCGGGGGAAAGAGAGAGTCAGTCACAGGCCCAGCTGTGCTTCTGGCGAGCAGTGTAATTATCACTGATCTCTAGGGAGCCCTGCGCTATGTGTTGGGCCTGTTTGGATCCACTCGCTCCTGTAGTGCTAATTATTGCTGCGATGGAACGCCACACCGTCGCACGTTTGCACACAAGCAGGCCCTCCGTGAGAGACATACTCATTTATTAGGTGTCAATAAGGGATTTTGATCCACAGAGGACACTTTCTGACGGGTTTTGGGCTTAAATGCATACGTTTAGTCACACTAATCATGACTAGTTCGTGCATAACCCACAATACATTCCCCTAGGTAAAAATCGCTCCAGTTTCGAGGTGTAATATCCACTGAATGGCTCAAAAAATGGCTCTTTTTTTTTTTTTTGACTTAAAGGTACACTGTAATTTTTTTTTTTTTTTTTCAAAATTTAAATAATGATTCAATACATCATCATTCCTTCTTTCAAACATGTTTTTGTTTTACTGTGATTCAATATGGTAAGCCTTTTAATGTGTTAATATTTTAGACCTAACAAGATGGTTTTGGCGGGAAATTGCATACATACATCACTCGCCCTTGCGTGTCTCGTAATATCCGTAAATAGAGAAGTTGCTCCGGCTACTTTGACGCGTGTATGGTGTGGGAGTGGCATAGGTTAGTTGTCACAATTCATTGTAAAGCATTATCTATTGTGAAGGGTCATTTATATGGCTGTTGTAGCGATGTGATGGATTGGAAAAGAAAGTACCTACCATGTCTATTAATGGGTATAGCTAGTCAGCTAGTCAGCTTATGATCCTTTCCATCTAAACTGGTTATATCTTTGCCATGTAGTGAATGTTTTATGAGCAGTATAATAACCATGTTCATCTGCACAGTCACGCAGAGCCGAAGCACAACCAAAACAATGTTCTTCCGCAAAATGCATGTTTTCAAGTTTTGTTTTTCATCCGCTAGAGGGACAAAAGTTACATAGTGTACCTTTAAGTAACAAACATAAACCACATAACTAACCCAAACCAACAGGAAGCTCCATTTTAGCTTCATTCCACCCAGTCAGAGCAGATCAAACTTTTTTTAATATTTTGAGCCGATTTTAGAACATATTTTGTTCTCATTTGTCATGCGTTTCTTAACAACGAGGTGCCTGTTTGATTTTAACCATAATGTCAAATCCAAAATGCAATCTCTGACTTCTGACGTGTTTAAAGGGGACCTATAATGCCCCTTTTCACAAGATGTAATATAAGTCTCTGGTGTCCCCAGAATGTGTCTGTGAAGTTTCAGCTCAAAATACCCCACAGATCATTTATTATAGCTTGTCAAATTTGCTCCTATTTGGGTGTAAGCAAAAACACATCATTTTTGTGTGTGTCCCTTTAAATGCAAATGAGCTGCTGCTCCCGGCCCCCTTTCCAGAAGAGGGCGGTGCTTTAACAGCTCGCGTTTCAGTTGCTCAACAACAACAAAGCTGGAGAATCTCACGCAGCTAAAATGAGGATTGTCAGTAACGGTGTTCAGCCTTACATTGTTCAAACCGGAGTCGGACACTGATGGAGAGACTCAGGAAGAAGTTACAACTTTTAGAATGAAACTGGACGTTTCTGAATGGTTAGTGGATAAATTTATGTAGTTGCTGTGGAGTTGATTCAACTCATCAACTAACACATGATGTCATGTTAATCTTTTGTACAAATCCAGCATTGAATTGACCCTCGTTTGAGAAGTGGGGCGTAAAATAACGGCGTGATAACAATACTCTACTACAACAACTCTTCCTCTTCTCTAAAGATGTCACCAACCCAGGAAGAAGCAATTTCTGTAAAATAAAATATCTCCCTTTGCATTGAGCTTTGAGCGTCTTAACTTTGAAGATGTTGTCTATGCTCAAACAGCAACATTACAAACTAACTAAAGCTAAAAACGTAAAAAAAAAAAAAAAAAAAAACTTACAGCATGTTGAATATACATTCTGTGAGTGTGGGTTCCCTGGGAGCCAGGCTTATTGCTAGCACCATGCTAGATCTAAAATAGAACTACAAATTATTTTTTCACATAAAATAAAAATAAAAAATCTGTGGCGGACAACTATGTTCCAAGTCTTCAGAAGCTATTTGTTGGTTTAGTGTAAGATACAGACTTATATTTAAGCCATTAACCGATAACCTTCTTGTTTGGTTTTGTTTCAAAGAGAGTAAAATTCATACTGTTTTTAGTGCCACCCCGTAGACATTTCAAATGGAAACTGCAACAGTAGCTGCAGAAATGCATTTTAGCATATCTACTTTATGTTTAACATAAAAACAGGTTAGGTCATTTTTAATTTAAATGTGTAAGACACTTCTAGTTATTTTAGCTGTTTGTAGCTGTATGCTGCTTGATGTTGCAAAATGGTATTTGTCATCATATTATTTTAATTTATTATCATAATCATAAACTGGCTGGTGTGTACACAAAATTTTACCATTCACTTCACTTTGTTATTCTTCTAGTTATGGCGTCTTTCACATTTACAGGAAATAGCTTACATACGTGTTGAAAAATAAATTGGATACATAGTCATGTTTTTTGTCATGAGACCAAGTAGAAAAAGGCCCATTGTAAACTTTAAACGAGAATTAATGCTTTACATATTTGAGTAAAAAAAAAAAAAAGGCTGAATGCAACTACTGTCAAGCGTTGCTACACTAAGCTGTGAGAGCAAACGGTTTGCTGAAGCAGTTTAACGTTGCATGAGCGCAAAAAGGAACATTGTTTTCATGTATAATTGATCACAAATGAGCCTCGTCTTTAATGTAAGTGTGAAAATTTCAGTGCCCTTCCTGTCAGACTGCAGCAGATATTTAGTTATTCTCCCAGCGGGTGAAAAACATATTTGTACCTTCTTAGCATCGCCCAACAACACATCAGACGCTTTAAATCAGCTAATGCAATAAACAAGTGTAAGATTTACTCTGTCTGGCCTGTTACTAACCATAACTCCTTCATCCTCCCTCTCTACAGCACCCACCCCGGCCCCCCGGCAGAGTTCTCCATCAAAGTCCTCATCCCACGCCAGTGACCCGCCCACCGATGACTCTTTTGGTGAGGCAGAGGGCAGCCCTAGTCGAAGCGGGGAGGAGGATGCTGTAAGTACTGTTGAACAGGATTGTGGGAAATGTAGTTTTAAGGGTTAAACAACATTTAAACTTGGGTACTTGACACAGAATTTGTACATGGATTTTTTTTTAATCAATATCAAGATTTTAGGTTGACATTTATATGCGTGTATATGGCAAAATGTATATTAAGTAAGTATTTTTGTGGGCGTCAAAATTCCAATTCATCAATATCAGATCTGATCCCACATATTCTTTTACTACACAAAATACTATCAGAATCAAAACCTAAAGTTTAAGTTTAGTTTCTTCTATCAGCACTAACTTCTGTTTGAGGATACAGCAGGAAAAATTGAGATATAAACTAGTCTTCTGTTTTATAAAGATATGTTGATGTATCGCCTTGGAAATGAGCCATTGTCTTATAGGTTGGCTTCTTTTTAGGGTCCTCTACCCTGCCTGAGCCACTATTGGGCCCATTAAGGTGTTAAATGAGCTTGCGGAACTATCAAGATGGTCATTATGACCTTAATTAATTGCAGATATCATACACATTGCAGACTTACATGATTAATATTGTTAAAATATAAATACATATTACATATCCTGATGAAAACTGAAGTATTAAAATAGAGCCTGAATCTCCCCTACTGATTTTAATATTTATGTTTCATCATGTGCATTATTATCTCATAAAGAATGTAGCACCTCAAAAAAGATAATTACCACCAATTTTTAGACTAATTACGTAAAAGAAAAATTATTATTTTTTTTTATTTTAGTTGGTTCATTTCACAAAGCTAACATGGCTTCCAAAGACTGAATACAGCCAAAGTCCCTTTCAAGGAAAGTCTGTTCACTCGGCGGCCATATTTGCAACGCCTCCGGGCAGCTATTTCAGGCATCCAAGACCAAGTCCCTATCTATTTGAATGGGGGAATCCTGAAATCTCAGAAACTGCTTGGCGAACTCACAATTAAATAACATATTTCAAATCAGCAACAAAATCTGACATGAACTGTCCCATTAAAAGTTGTTTCTTATGCTCAAATAGCATTAAAACAGCTTATTTTTCAGGCTAAACTAGCCAATGCGCATGTGCAGTCCTAAGCTTCTAACGGCAGCTGCAGTGACGCAATGACTTTTTCAATCAGCGATTGGCTCTTTTACTTAGAAGGCAGGACCTATTCCGCCATATTGCGCGTTACAGTTTCTCCCATTCATAACTAATAGGAATGAACCATCTTTCTATATCTATAGTGTTTGATATAGCAGACTGGCCATATAAACCTCTTTTATGATGCTTTTGTATCCTTTTTGCACCCTGAAATTATTGTAAATGTAGTAAGAGTGACCAGAGTGACATTATTAAACTATTTTCCTTCTCATAAAAGGTGTTTGTATGGCCTGTCTGCTGTATTCAGTCTTTGGAAACCATGTTAGCTTTGGGATATGAACCAACTAAAATGTTCATGAGAGTTCAAGTAGTGATTTTCAGTTCATGGACATCAGATTTTTTCACAGTTCACAAAACTGATTTAAATGATTCATTCACAGATGGGACTAATCCAGTTATCAAGTTCAAGTCAGTGATTCAGTCATAGTAGTTTACATTATGAATAACAATAAATCTGCAATATGGCTTCAGAAGATACATTGAAATAACAAACACATCATATGGCCTAGCTATTTATGATGCTTTTATGTAATGACGTGTGAGTGAGTAAACGATGACAAAAATTTCATTTTGGGTGAACTGTCCTTTTGAAGGTCGCTTGAAATGCAGTGAAAACACATCAGTGGTGACGTCCACTGTATTTCATAGACACACACACTCTCTCTCTCCTGATCTCTATCAGATATGACTCATCAGAAAATGCCATGGAAACCCGACTAGTGCTCTTTCTCCTTTCTTTCATATTTCAGCTGAACAAAAAGTTTAATTAGTCCTTGTGTGTGTCTCTCTCTACTGAAATGGCATTGTGGGCCACACTCACTCACTCACTCACTCACTCACTCACTACACACCCACATACATCGTGATGAGGTGTTAAGAGTGCAGCTCCAGAGGGAATATTCATAAAAATCCAAAATGCGTTAGTCCGAAGCCTTTCATGCGAGAGCACAATACAGGATCCTTTTTAACAGTGGGGTTTTTACAGCTCCGGTAATGGGCACATGTGTGTGGGAACCTATGAATACATCAGTCTGGGGGTGGACGAAGATGGACTAATATGGATGGATGGATGGATGGATGGATGGAAGGATGGATGATGGATGGATGAAAATAGTGATATGATGGATGGATGGATGGATGGATGGATGTATGGATGGAAATAGTGATATGATGGATGGATGGATGGATGGATGTATGGATGGATGGATGGATGGATGGATGGAAATAGTGATATGGTGGATGGATGAATGGATGGATGGATGAAAATAGTGAGATGGATGGATGGATGGATGGATGGATGGAAATAGTGATATGGTGGATGGATGAATGGATGGATGGATGAAAATAGTGAGATGGATGGATGGATGGATGGAAGGATGGATGATGGATGGATGAAAATAGTGATATGATGGATGGATGGATGGATGGATGGATGGATGAAAATAGTGATATGGTGGATGGATGGATGGATGGATGGATGGATGAAAATAGTGATGTGGATAGATGGATGGATGTATGGATGGAAATAGTGATATGATGGATGGATGGATGGATGGATGAAAATAGTGATATGGTGGATGGATGGATGGATGGATGGTGGATGGATGGATGAAAATAGTGATATGATGGATGGATGGATGGATGGATGAAAATAGTGATATGATGGATGGATGGATGGATGGATGAATGGATGGATGGAAATGGTGATATGATGGATGGATGGATGGATGGATGGATGAAAATAGTAATATGATGGATGGATGGATGAAAATAGTAATATGATGGATGGATGGATGGATGGATGGATGGATGGATTAGTATTGGTGATATGATGGATGGATGTATGGATGGATGGATGGATGGATGGATGGAAATAGTGATATGGTGGATGGATGAATGGATGGATGGATGAAAATAGTGAGATGGATGGATGGATGGATGGATGGATGGACGATGGATGGATGAAAATAGTGATATGATGGATGGATGGATGGATGGATGAAAATAGTGATATGATGGATGGATGGATGGATGGATGAAAATAGTAATATGATGGATGGATGGATGGATGGATGAAAATAGTGATATGATGGATGGATGGATGGATGGATGAATGGATGGATGAAAATAGTGATATGATGGATGGATGGATGGATGGATGAAAATAGTAATATGGTGGATGGATGATGGATGGATGAATGAAAATATTGATATGATGAATGGATGGATGAAAATAGTGATATGACGGATGGATGGATGGATGAAAATAGTGATATGATGGATGGATGGATGAAAATAGTGATATGGTGGATGGATGGATGGATGGATGGTGGATGGATGGATGAAAATGGTGATATGATGGATGGATGGATGGATGGATGGATGAAAATAGTAATATGATGGATGGATGGATGAAAATAGTAATATGATGGATGGATGGATGGATGGATGGATGAAAATAGTGGGATAGATGGATGGATGGATGGATGGATGGATGGATGGATGATGGGTCGGTGGATGGATGAAAATAGTGATATGGTGGATGGATGGATGGATGGATGGATGGATGGATGAAAATAGTGATATGATGGATGGATGGATGAATATTTTCTCTTTTTTGCAAATTTACAGCACTGCCTATGCTTCTGTTCTTACCGTTACAGGAAAAAATATGTGAACTATTGGATTTACTGTGGATTTCTTTTTCCTGCTGCTTTATAAAAGCTTATTTCCTGTCACTTGTGTCATTTTCCTTTCTTTTCCTTTCTTCTCTTTCTATGCTTCTCTCTCTTTTTCCAGGCTGGAGACTCCCAGCAGTCTCCGGGTGCGAGTGAGCCTCAAGCAGAGCCTGAGAGCTCAGAGACGGACAGTCCTCAGGTCGGTAGCTAGATAGCGGCAGGTCAGGGTAGGTATCTGTCCTCTTTTTTTCCCCTCTTCCACGTGTCGGCCTGCTCCAACCATGACGTCACGTCAGCACGCCTTCACCCGTCCTCACCACCATTACATAGACCCACACATCGTGGCCGTGTGTTGTGGTGCTCTTTCTTTTTTCTCTTTATACTTTACACTTTTTTTACTCTCTAACTCTCTTAGGCTGCGTTCACACAGTCAGTGTACTAACAGGTGTGACTCTTGATTTGTCCTGTTTGTGAACTGGATTCAATCCTCTGTAACCTATGAGATCTTGATTAATGTCTGTAACCCAAGTTATATGATAACCATGGTTTAATGACAGTATATATCAAGGCTTGTTGTGTTTTGTAGCCTGCATTGTGTCTTGTACTGTTCATTTTCATTCTGAACTAGGAAATTTCAACCATTTTATGATGTCTAGAACCCTTAAATATGATAGTCCACTTGTGAGGGACTCCCTTACTATAAAGGCAGCTAAATATTAAGAGTGATATTATAAATATTTCAAAATAATTAATAATTGTCTTTTATAAAGTCTACTACAATTATTAAAGTACAATATTTGGTAACTTTTTTTAAGCATCCATTAAGTTGATAGCATATTTAAATTCATATTTTTTCAATGGGATGAATAAACACCAATAATCAGAAATATTGTTACAAAGCAGCTTTACAGACAATATTGACTGTATGCATGTAATTTTTTTTAAATTTTATTATTTATTTATTTATATTTAAAAAATGACTGACTTTTGAACAGTAGTCTGTGTAAATATATATATGGCCGTTTTACCAAAAAAAAAAAAATCTCAAATAAGTAATCTTTTTATTCATCAAACTTTTCTTAAAGTTAAAACTATGACTGTATGGAAGCTTGTTTCAGCCACAAAATGAAAAAGAAATAAATTACAAAAAAAAAACAAAAAAACATGCTGTGGGCACTAAATGACTTGCCTGAGGTAAATGTAATGCTAAGTGAGATATTATTCTCAAGCTGTTTTATTGATGTCTTTCCGCAGTTGAAAATTTTTATCTCACAATTCTGACATTTTTCTCAGAATTGCGAGTTATAAACGCGGAATTGAGATAAAGTCAGAATTGTGAGATAAAACGCTACAATTACTTTTTTTTTTAAACTCCGTGGCAGAATCAAGCTTCCATAATGACTGTCAATAGCATAAAATAATTGTGGAAAAATTATTTATGGATTTCTGACTTTAGAAAGCAGAATGAAAGATTTAATTTTATTACATTTTAAAATCATAAACTCGACAGCCTAAAATACATTTAGTAATTTCCTTTTCAGTCAAATTTTATTCGTATCAGCGTAACTGTATTTAGCACTCCAAACAGGACTGGCAAGTGTATTCTGCTACTGTGTGAATGTGGCCTTATTCTCTGCCTTCAGTTTCTCTCTCTCTCTCTTTCTCTCTCTCCGTTTCTCATCTCGCCGTCCCTGCCTGCTGCTGCAATCACTCTTACGCTGGTATGCATCTCATGGGAATATGGTTTATATGCTTTTATGGTGTAATTTTGTATTGTTTATGACAGAGTATGAGTGAGTTTGTGCGTGTGTCCCTTTAATCCCATAAAGCTTCCTGATGTGTGTGAGTATCAGTGCTTTTGAACTTATTTTTTAAACAGAGGTGTTGCATGGCATACCCATGAACATCATGAATGATCCACATCTAAGTATCTGTGTCATGTCATATCCTGATATACAAAATGAGGTCATGAATGTTTTATACTGTCACTCATCACAGCAAAGCACACAACATACAGAACTGATCTGAACCGAAGTAAAACAAGGTCTGACACACAAACTGCTACATATAGATCATTTTTTATCTTTGATTTCTGTCATTGCGACTAAAAGCATGAAATAATGCTGGTGCTTTAAACACAGAGGAGGAATATCTATAAACAACCTCTGCTCTTTCATTTTTATCAGCTTTTTTAATGAACAAACAAGCAAAATGCCATTCTTTTTCTGTTTATCTGTCTACAGGTTATGTAATACTAAATTAACACTGAGCCAGTTGGCCGGTAACTTTCGAATTGCAACATATTACACAACTTAAACTGAATTGCATGAATGATAGCCCCAAACAAAAGACATGCAAATAAAAGACAAGACTACTAAAATAATATAAAAAGTGTCTATTAAAAACATCAAGTGGTTTTTATCTCAAAAAATGTGTGTGTGTATATATATATATATATATATATATATATATATATAATATGTATACAATGTATATATGACAAATAAAGTCAGTCACAGGCGATTCACACTCAAATCCAGAAGGGGGCGCATGCGGTAATGCAACACTGATTGCTAACCACCACAACAGGAAAAAAAGTGCAGAAAAGAACCGCAGTTTCAACCGCAGAAAGACATCAATAAATCAGCTTGAGAATAATATCTCACGTAGCATTACATTTACCTCAGGCAAGTCATTTAGTGTCTACAGCATGTTAGTTCACTAGAGAAATGAACTCTAGAGGGAGCATTTCACTAAATATATGCACTATATTAGCTTATATATCCATTATATTTAGCTTATTTATCCACTATATAGTGTTGATTATTATATCTAAAAATAAGCAACTGAATTTAATAGTTTGGGCTCTGTTGTTAATTTTAACTTTTAATATTATAGTAATGTGCAAAAAAGGGCTCCCTGTATAGTTTACAGAATTAGCTGAGAGATTTTTTTTTTATCCTTAAGAAAATGTGAATTATAATTGAATCTGTTGTCTAGACACAATTTGTTCAATAAACCACTGTTTAATAAATAAGAAAAAAAAAAGCAGCAATCTTATGTTTGGTTTTCTCCCCCCTGCTCTACCGAACCCGTACCGAACCATGACTTCAATACCGAGGTACATACCGAACCGTCATGTTTATGGACCGTTACACCCCTAATAGTGTTCAAATGCTTTTCGGGGTCACATGAAACAAAGTAGCACCTTGATTTCTTTTTAAAATTTGAAAAAGAATTTCAAAATCAAAATGGCCTGTGTGCGGATGAGGGAAAGTGAGCGATCGCTCTGTGGTACCTGTCTGGAGGAGACATGAGCTCATCAGGATGAATCATTAATGAAGGGCTCTGGGAGCCAGAGGCTTGTTTCTCTGACTGTAGGAAGACTGATGTAGCAGCCTCATCTCTACCTGCCTAATGATGAATGAAGCACTGATCCCCACTGAAATATTAACACACCTACATACACCCCCTATAAACACACAGACTGTAGAACAGATGTATCTGTCCATTACTGTAGAATAAAGGAAAACAGGCTCCTGGTTTAGTAGGTAAAATTTTACCAACATTTGGATGTGATTTTAAAACATCTTACAGAATTCTTGAGAGGTTTTATCAAAGGTTCCTGTCAGAGTTCTTAAAGAGGCCATATTATGCCCTTTTACGAAGTGTTGGTTTTGTTTTTGGGAACTATTAGAATAGGTTTTCATGATTGAATGTTCAAAAAACACATTATTTTTCACATATTTGACATTGTTGCAGCACCTCTCTTCCCAGTCTGTCAGTAACGCTCTGTTTAGTTCCTGTCTCTATAAAGCTCCTCCTTCCGAAAAGTGCAATGTGCTCTAATTAATCAGTTGAATCAGTGTGTTGTGATTGGTCAACCGCTTCGAGTGTGTTTCGGAAATGTCACGTTTCAGGGAGTTCAGAAACAGTGTGCACTGATATAGAGAATAACTCCCTTTGGTGTTGATTTGTCCTTTGTATGATCCTGGTATGATATTGTCTCTGATCATAGTTACAGAGCACATGATGAGCTGATCTGTCCATAGTAATACTCTGTTTACTGTGCTTGAAGGAGTATGGCTGCATGGGTACTGTGCGGTTGGCAGTCATTGCCAGTGTAGGATTATAATACAGGTTGACTGAGCATGATGTTGCTCTGTACTGTCTGCACGGCGGTGATCAGGAACAGTAAGTGTTCTCGCTGACATTGACCTTCTGTTGGCATATGAGCCAATAGCAGTGTTGCCAGATCTCACTAAAAAAAAAACAAGCAACCTGAAAAAATGGCTTAAAATAAACAGTAGGTTACATTGCATTTTGCTACAAAAAAGTCTTTTCAGTAATTATACTTGTTTATGACAGTAAGTCAAATGTCAATGAATAAATTGGTCTCATACACACACATCTATGGACAGGATAGGGAAAAACAGATTTCAAAGGATCAACCAACTACAGTGATTATTAATGACATTATGTCAGAGAACAGTGTGGTTGGAACTGTAGGGGGGATTTGACAACTGCAATTACTTGTCTATCAAACTTCATTTTGCTAAAGGGGCCAAGCTGAAATACACAACTGGAAATAAGATGAATAGAATATGTATCTGTAAGAGGGTCTATGGAAGCTTGTTTCTGCCACTAAATAAAAAATATAAAAAAATTAAAAAAGGTAAATGCGACTTTTTCTCTTACAATTCTATTTTTCTCACAATTGCGAGTTATAATGTCAGAATTGCAAGATATAAACTCACAATTCCAAGAAATAAAGTCAGAATTGTAAGATATAAATTGACAATTGCGAGCAATAAAGTCAGATTTGTGATATATAATCTCGCAATTCTGACTTTTTCCTCTCAATTCTGACTTGTTTTCTCAAAATTCTGACTTCTTTTCTCAGTATTGTGAGATATAAACTCGCAATTGCGAGTTATAAAGTCCAATTCTGAGGGGGAAAAAACATTTTTCTCACAATTGCGAGTTTATATCTCACAATTATGACTTTATAACTCGCAATTGAGACTTTATATTAGGCAATTCTGACTTTATAACACAACTGCAACTTTATATCATGCAATTCTGACTTTATATCACAATTCTGACTTTATAACTCACAATTCTGACTTTATAACTCACAATTGCGAGTTTGTATCACACAATTCTGACTATAACTCGCAATTCTGACTTTGTAACTCAATTGCGAGTTTATATCACACAATTCTGACTTTATAACTCTAAATTGCGAGTTTATATCACACAGTTCTGAGAAAAAAAGTCAGAATTGTGAGATGTGAACTCGCAATTGCCAGAAACAAAGTCAGAATTGTGAGATAAAAATCGCAATTTTTTTCATTTTTTATTCAGTGAATGGAACAGAAAAGCACAATTTAGCACAATTTAGGCTACTAATTTTATTCCCGATTTGAAATGTATTATTGGAACGTTACATTGACCAACAATTTTGGCAATTTCAGTCTTTCCCCATTAAAGGTACAGTAAGCGATTTCTGAGAAGTGCTGTTGAAAGTGGATCAGACCGAGTAGCACAACAAATTTGTAACTAATCAGCAGTAAGGGGCGTGTCCAATCATGATGGGGGAGAGAGTGAGCAAGAGGGAGATTTGAAGAAAGACTGTAGAAAGAGAGATGGCTGAGAGACATTACGAAAAAGAAAAGCTCAGAAGAATATCACTGGAAAAAGAACTAACAAACAACTCCTGCTTGTTATATACTCTTGTGTACTGTATGTTCATTTTTTTGTTCTTCCTTGTCGTTCGTTCGTTTGTCATCTTCAATTTCATTTTTGGCAAAGCATTATTTTTGCTTTGCTTCAGCTATAATAAAGAGACATCCACTCTTGCATTGTGTGTTTGTGCGTTTGGGGGCGGAGTAATGAAGGGAGGGGCGTGTTTGTTTGGGTTGATGTCAAATATCAAGTGTTTCTCAGAAATTGCTTACTACTCCTTTAACGTAGATAGCATTTTACTTGCATAACTGAAAATAGCTGCCTGACACGTTACCAAAAGGGACTTTGCTTATAAAAAGTAGACATGTCAACACAGTCTTTTTTCCATTTCACTCAGCAGGGTTGACTAATCTATTTATCTTGCTCTACCTCTCACCTATACTTAGTCATCCATTTCTTCCTTCCCTTCTTTATGTACCTCCTCCCACACTCCCTTTCACTTGGCCTTCCTCTTTTTCAGATCTTTTTTTCTGTTCCATTCATTCTATCTTCTGACTCTTTCTCTCATTCTCATTTCTGCTCTCTAAAACACTTATCCTGTCATTTCTCGCCCCATGTGTCCGTTCGAGTGCCCACGGTGGGAGGAAAGGTCTGTAAGTGAGTGATAATTACTGAGTGCATTCTGATTCAGAGGTTCTGATTTCAGACTCTAGGGTTCTTAAGGCCGCAGTCTGGACACACACTGACCGGAAGCTCTGTTGTACCTTATCTAAGCCTTCCTTTGCTTCTTGATGCTCTTTTTTAAAATAACCTTTTTATGACGAGAGAATTCACAGGGTTTTATGCTCATGAAGTGGGTAGTTCTGATGCAGCCAGTCTGCAATTATTGAATATAAAGATTAAAAACATATATGAGGTGGTTCTGAGAGCATGTCCATTGGAGGTTGAAGACAAGGCTGGTCAGTTTTAGTCACAGATTTTGACACTGTTTCCAGTCTTTTATCTGTTGAGCAGCTGCTGTGGTGTAGCTTTTGGTGTCATGGTGTACGTTTGTGAATGTTGTGGTTTTCAGAAAGACCTCTGTTGCCACCTGGTGTTGATTTGGAGGAAATGCTTGTTTGATTTATATCACAGTCATGTTGCCCACATCTGATCAAATTTTCTCCCTTACATGTGACACATGCAGACCACTTTTTTTTTTTTTTTTTTTTTTGATATTGCGAACAGTACAAATCACACTGACTGAAAATTTCAATTGTGATCTGGGTTACTTTCATATATAAGTAATATAAAATATAAATTATATTTACACACACACAAACTTGGTTTTCTATTTTAATATAATTTAAAATATAATTTATTTCTGTGAGGGCAAAGCTGAATTTTACAGCATATTAGAATGATTTCTGAAAGATCATATGACACTTGAAGACTTGAAGATTTTCTGGCTGAAAATTCATCACAGAAAAAAACTATATATATATATATATATATATATATATATATATATATATTAAAGTATATTAAAAGAGAAAACCATTATTTTAAATTGTAATAATATTTCACAAAATTACTGTTTTTTTTTTCTGTATTTTTGATCAAATAAATGCAGGCTTGATGAGCAGAAGAGACTTCTTTCAAAAACAATAAAAATAGTAATGTTTCCAGTACTGTATATTAATATATGGCTCTGTGAAAAATAAAAATTTACAATTTTAATAGCCCTCAAAAAATGGTCACTGGCAAAACATGTAAAATATAATACAATTTTAACAATAAATATGTTGTTAAACAAAAATACACACACACACACACACACATATATATATATATATATATATATATAGTCCGTATAGATCCCAAATCTGATAAGTATCCATTTTATTCTATATCTATTGGATGTATTTTTATATTTATATAAAATAATATATAATAAAAATGGTCTCTGACTTAACATCTATTATAAATTAAATAAATTTTATTTACTTAAATAAAAAAACACAGAATACACAGCTATTTTTGAATGGCCTTTAGTGAAAAAAAGATTATTTTTGTGTCCAGATAATGTAGTTACAACTTCTACCAGCAGGAGCAAATGTGTTTCCCCATCTGAGAGATTTGTCATTTATATTTCAGTAACCCTGCTCTGTTTGTGTTCAGGGGAAGGACCCTCTTTATGCCCAGATCAACAAGGGGAAGAAGTGAAGGATCATGGGAACTCTGCACAGACGTGATCAGCGCTGGGGGGAGCAGGAGACCAAAACACTGGAGATCAACTCTCTGCCCTGTGTGTGTGTGGTGTGCGTGTGTGTGGTGTGTGTGTGTTTGTATGAGCGCGGTCACTCCAGCCTCAATGGTCCACTTCTCCAAGCAGCCATCTCTCTAGAGCCGCCCCGTCCCCCTCACGACTTCCTCCGTTACTCCCTCCGCAAGGATCGAGAGGGACAGACTCTCTCCATACCACTTTGTTTCTTTCTCACTGTGTTTTCTGCACATGACAGCAGGGCATTGTGGGTGATTTCAACCTTACAACACCCCTCATAGCCTTATGAGCCCAGCTCTACAGCTTCATTCATGCTCTTCGTCCTACTTCCAGTTTCCGCTCGTCTGACTCTCTATAGAGACCGCATTACGGGAAACTCTCGAGAGGTGCCTGTCGGACCCCTGATCACGCATCCGACCCACCGTAATCCATCACAGAGCGGATCCATCTGTGATTTACGCGAATCATCCTTTTGGGTTTGTTTGGTTTTTATTCCTCGCCCACGTATTTGAGATTCTGCTGCTAGAAAGCTATGCAGAGCTAAAAAAATAACAACAACTCACTTTCTGTCTCGGATGGAGAACAGACACGAGGAGCGACTTTTGCCAAATCTCAAGATTTCGGAGCAGCTGAATCTGACTGGGGGACTCGAGGGTACGAACATTGCAAAAACATGTGATCGAACTGTTCCTTCTCTATAGCTTTTGTACAATACTAATGAGAAAAAACAAAAACACACGATGTTGAAATGGATTTTTATTTTATAAGTCAAGTGGAGCCCTTGAAGTCAACTTTAGATGTGTTTTAGGGGTAAACATGGCTTTAAAATCTGATCGTTGGTTTGCCAAACTCATTTTGTAAATAATAATAATAATTATTATTATTGATAATAATGACGACAATGACGATGACAAATAATAATGATGATAATAATAATGGTTCTGATTATAACAGTGTTCATTCCATCCTGTGGACTTCGGTGCCATAAAATAGGCTGGCCTTAGTGATGCAAACTCCTCATGAAACCCAAGCAATATTAAACATGTGTCCCAAACTCCCAAGCAGTTTACGTTGCTTTCTCAGTCTTTTGATTTCAGCTGGATGTGGAGACTGTCTTTTTAAGTGGCCTGAAACAAACCCCGAGAGACTGTTATTATGTATTTTAATGGCTGAAAGGGTCCAGTGGTAAATAGACGGTGTCATATTTATGTGATTTCTTTTGGTTTGTTGTCAAGATGAAGCTGGTAACTGTGATAGAGGAAGACCAGAGCTTCTCTCAACGTGTATGTCAATGCAGTAATCTCAAATACGCATGTACACAAAAACATATGCATACATGTTCATGCAGACACAAATTCACAGACCTTAAAGTCAATAGGACATCAAAATGGACTCTGTTTACTTTTTTAATTCACCTTTCTGCACATTTATCAGTGTATGTTATTCCAAAGAGAAAATGTCTTCTTCTTCTATCCTCAAAGTGTTAAGCTTCCTTTTTGAGTAACATAACCAAGGCCGAACAGCAGATATATTGACACTAATGCTGGTAATCTAGATTTTAAAAATATTGTTACTATTGGCTCCAATCCGACTTTTTACAATTCAGTGAATTCCTAATGAGAATCCATGCCCCTATTTGTTGAATATCCTCTTTTACTCTGAAATGTGTTACATTAAGACTAAAAAGGGTTGCGAAGGCTGTTTCATGTTGACTTTAGGGCCGTCTGATCACATTAAAACACACCAGAATATCTGTCTGTAATCCAACCTCCAATAAGAGAAAATCACCATGAATGGCATCTGTTTTCATTGCATCTGAAAAGATCAGAGCATTCCATTACTGTGATGACAACTTCCTCCTATTTTATGGCCAGAGTCCCATTTTAATTTCAAATAAAAGCAATTTTGGACCTTCAAGATCTAAATTTTGAGCGTTAAGAAGACGAGGGTGAAAATCAAGGTGAATGGGAGTCCTTACAATTTCAGAACATTTCTATTTTGCCTTTACCTCAGCTAATGGTTTGGTAATGTAAAAGGACACATTATTTTTATCTTGATGATAATGACATTCTACAGTGGATTTTTAGAGCATTTTTTCTTTTCTCTTGATTTACGTAACTCACCATGTAATACTGTTACCAATAAACACATCCCAAAATGTTTCTTTGCCTCTCTGCCTTTGCAGCAAAATCTCACATATTTAACGGGTAGGGAAAAAAAATCTCTAGAAAAAATATGTTTTATTCTACGTAAGTGTGGTCCCCTCTCATGTTTGTTGCCATATTTAGATCACATGACCAGCTGAATACTACTCTCTTGCTAACCCCCATTATTGGATACTTTAGGTTAAAAGGATGGTTCACCCAAAAATGAAAATTCTGTCATCATTTACTCACCCTCAAGTTGTTCCAAACTTGTATGAATTTTCTTCTGCTGAACACAAAAGAAATATTGAAGAATGTCGGAAACCAAACAGTTGATGGACCCCATTGATTCCCAGAGTGTTTTCTTTTAATCCATACTATGGAAGTCAACTGTTTGGTTACCCATAATCTTTAAAATACACACTAAAAAATAATGTGTTGGCTCTACAAAAATAATAATAATAATAATAATAATAATAATAATAATAGCGCAACACAATAACGCAATAGTTTGCATCATTTTTTTTTTTTTTTTTTGAGTTATGATCACTTGTGTGAATTCAACAAACGTTCAACCAACAAGCTACATTGAGTTAGAGCAACTTAATACTTTGTAGCATAGACACGAATTTTTAAGTTGATTACTCAAAAAAATTAAGTTGCTCCAACTACCAGAGTTGTAGCTCTGGAACCAATTAATCTCATCTATTTCAGTTCAAATCAACAGCTATCATATCACATGCTAACATAACTTATTTAACATGTATATTTAATGAACAAGATATCACTTGTCACTGGCAATAGCGCAGTCATTGCTTAATAGTGTTTACCTTCATGTATCTACTCTTCGGTAACCACAAAAACGTCATTACAGAAACTCTTTTAAATGTCAAACATAACAGCATTGAACACTAACAGGTCTTTCCCTTCACTAAAAACAAATAAATTAAAACTTAATTTCAACATTTAATCTCCTTATCCAGTCCTATGCAAAGCATGCTGGGAACTAAAAAATACACTGCCTAATTTCCGAAGTTATCAAGACAATTTCATTACATTTCTACAACTTTTTTTTTTTTTTTTTTTCAAAAAAGCCAATTAACTCAGAAATTTGAGTTTAAATTAGTAGTTAAATTAGTTGATGTAATGATCAACATTATTATGTCAACAGAACTAATTTAATTAAAACAATAAATTATCATTTTTAACTTGCAACCATGCATTTATTTAAGTTGTGGTAACAGGTCCACTGAATTACTTTTTAGAGTGTATCTTCTTTTGTGTTCAACTGAAGAAAGAAACTCAAACAGGTTTGGAACAACTTGGGGATGAGTAAATGATGATAGAATTTAAATTTTTGAGTAAACTATCCCTTTAAGGGGAAAAAATGAATCATGAGCATGAACAGGATATTTCTAAAATATCAACTTGCTTTCGTGCACTGCTGCATCCACACTACTAGGTGTCAGGATAAAGTTCAGTACCACAGTTGTATCAACCAGCGAAACACAATCTAATTACATTTGCCATCCTTAGTTTGCTTTGCTTTATATTAACACAGCTACAAAGAAACCATCGAATCACCACTTGTTACTTCAACTTAAAATCATACTAGATTTGGAAAAGAAAAGAGAACATTTTTCTATAGCTGAAATGCTGTTTCAGATGTTAAATGATCTAGCCACACAATCTAAATGAGATTCAGACTGTGTATTGAATCACTGAACTGGATCTTTGCCAGATAAATGAGCACATTTATGCATTTCATTGAACACACCACTCAAATTCACTCTTGCTTATGGGGAAAATTAATACATTAGGCCTGCTTAGTTTGTTTTCTGTTTCACTGGAATTTGTTTCAGGAGCAGTTAATGTTCGTCTGATCACATTTTAACAGCCTTCTTATGTCATGAATGAGTGCAAATCAACATAATGTAAGGAATGTCACTATAACCTATAATTTGTAGGTCACAGGTCAAATGACCTTGAGCATATTTTCTTTCTTACAGTAGTAAGATTCCCTCTTTCTCAGGGTATGGAGAGTAATTTACCAGGTTAAGAACTGGTTTCCTTTTTTCCTGAGTAAGTTACTGCTTTCTGATTGTTTTGACTACTTGTCCAAGAAAGGCAAATGCTAGATGTCATGTGGGAACGTTTTCACAGGGTCCATATATATATATTGGCCAAAATGAGGGTTTGATATTCATTCATAGCATTTCATTTCCCAATATTCATCTCAAATAAGTGTTAATAAATCCACACTGATGACTTGGTCCTCATAGTGTGATGAAATGCCCCACTATAGGGTCAGTGAGAGCTAAATTAACTTATTCTTTTTCCTTAGCTTTCAAAAATAAAGCCACCTCAAGAAATATTCACTTAAGTATAAAGTGTGACAACTAGCCCCGGTCTCTTTTATTGTCAAATTTCAGCTCTTCAGAGGGAAAGCTAACCAACATGTCTTTTAGAATTTAATTTAAAGCAAAAGCACTAACTTTGTTTGCAGTCAACAGATTAGATTCTTGACGAGGGAGAGACACTTGTAACCACAATATTGACTAATACTTTTATGTTTCTTCCAGCCTACCTGGTGTGAAGACGTAATGAGAGTTTGATTTTGGTTGTTTGACAAGCTGTGCCTTCGTGGATTTCAGTGGTTCTTGACTGACTGCATTCTTTGAGAATGAAAACAGTCCTTTGCTGGCATTCAGTGAAGTGACTTGTTTGACGTGACATTCTTTTATCTCGTCATTAGCACATGAACACGCTCATCCAACCTCATTCCAGTCTGAGGGCCAATGGGCGAGTTCTCGCTTTATGTGCCATTTATCCTCTGACAACTGCGACACAACACCATTTTATTTGTACATGCTGGATCATTGCGAATCATAAAGGAATAACTGAATGGATTATTAATTATGAGGGGTTGAGGAAAGAGAATTACCTCTTTTTGATGAACTGCTGGAAACCTTTGAGTCAGAATGATGGAACAGGTGAGAAACTGTGACTTGAATTTTATTCTATTATTAGCAACTTTTAAATGTGATCTAGGCTTAATTTTTTCCACATAGATTCCTCAAACACAAATTAATGTATACATTAAAATGTAATATTAGACAGTTGTGAAGAAAATCAAATTTTGCTCACAAAAAGTGCAAAAATGACCAAGATAGAATGCCTCATTTTGGTAGTACAATGCTATTCTTTGAAATACCATATGAATACCATATATATGGTAATCCTTCTGTACCATGGTATTTCTATGGTGACACTTTATTTTACAGTGCCGTAATTACATTGTAATTACTCAAATAAGTACTGAGTACTATTAATTACCTACATGTACTTATTATAGAGTTAAAGTTAAGGTTAGGGTTTGGTTTAGGGTTAGTTATTTGTAATTATGCATAATTTACTGTTATTACTATAGTAAGTACATGTAGTAACGTGTAACTACGGCACTGTAAAATAAAGTGTTACCCTATCTCTTTTGTGAGACTTTCCTATACTTATTAATTTATTGGCAGTTTATCGATACCAACCATACTTTTGATGGAAATAACCAGAAGTTTCTTAATATAGCTCGTGTTGATTTTCACCTCAGCTTACTGATTTCTACCAAATGCTATTGTACATTTTGACATTAACTAGTATGGTTTTGACTATTAAAATGTACAGAATTTGATTGGGCAATGGTAGCATGTCATCACATAGCCTTCAGATTCCTGAAATGCAAAGTGGATGGTGTTGTGTAGTGCTACAAAGCAGTTTATTTGTCAAGCTCTGAATTATTGCTGACAATACAAACCTATCATAGTGCAATGTGAAGTTTACTTTGATATTTTTAACATTTGCTACATTTTATACATCAGGATGAATCAATAGACTTTAAAACCCTGAAGGCACGGTTCCAGGGTGAAAATGGTCTGAAGATCCAGACTAAACCTATCATCCCAGAGAAACCCAAAACCATCCCTCAGCCGACAAAAGCCAGCAATTCTTTAATCTCAACTATCAATGCTGTTGCGCAAAATGGGATGCATCACGCACCACGAGTAGTCTTCAAAGATGACAAAAATCTCAGTCGCCAGCTCTCTCCACCCTGGGGATTAAAGACTAGAGAGAACCAGCCCATCAATAATGCTGAACTGCAGGATAATAACCAGAAGAAGGAGGTTAACACTGTAAAGCAGAGTCTGAAAGACAAGAAGCTTCCACTGGTTCTGCCAGTGGCTCCAAAAAAAGCTGAAATACCAGAGCCCGAATCCAGCCCACTTACACCTGTGTCCGTTTCACCATTCAAAGTGTCAACACCCAAAAAGTTTGTATTTAGCCCTCAAAAAACTAGAAAAGATGAATGTGAGAAGACAGGACCTGTGAAGGAGGTAGACGGTGCCAAAAAATCTTTGAAGGACAGGAATCTTCCACTGGTTCTGCCAGTGCCTCCAAAAAAATCTGAAACCCCAGAGCCTGAAAAAACTAGCAAAGATGAGAATGACAAGACAAACACTGTAAAGGATGTCAACATTGCTAAAAAGTCTCTGAAGGACAGGAATCTTCCACTCGTTCTGCCAGTGGCTACAATAAAAGCTGATACCCCAGAGCCTGAACCCAGCCCCCATACACCTGTTTCCATTTCACCAGTCAAAGTGTCCACACCCAAGAATTTTGTATTTACATCTCAAAAAACTAGCAAAGATGAAAATAAGAAGCCAGAAACAGTGGAAACCCCAACACCAGCTAGTCGTACCCCTGCTCCAAGTCAATCTGCTCCTGCTGGCCCATCTGTAACAGCCATCCCCCCTTCTGAAAGTGTACCTGTTGTCCCTAAGGCTGTTGTCCCTACTCAGACTTCATCTGGAGCACCACCTGCCCCCAGCATTCCAGCCCCAAGTATTCCAGCCCCACATATTCCGACCTCTGCCAGCCCTGAGCCAAAGATTCCTGAACCAGCCATTCCAACACCAGTCATTCCCTCTCAAGCTCTTCCTAAATCAAAGACTTCTAATCCAGAAACCTCTACTTCAACTCGTTTTGACACTGAACCTTTTAAACCAAATATAAATATACTCTGTTTATCAGAATTATTTCCTCCCCCTGAAGGAAGTCCACCTCCAGAATTCACTGATATTCCTCCCCCTGTTCTTTATGAAGATTTTCCCGATGGAGACTTTTCTGAGCAAGCTATACCCACTCCAGCGATCCGTACGTTTATCGACCCAGTTCCCAGGAGTCTAGTTGTCTCCAGGTCAGCCTCCCCTGCCCCGTCCACCCCTCCGGCGGTATCTCCAGAGCCCTTGGTGAAGCTCCTAGAATATACACCTGGTCCAGACTCCAGACTTACAGTCTCAAGCCCTCCTCCAGATGTTCATACTCCAGCTGCACCTGTATACGTGGTACTGGAGAATGCAAAAGCTCTTACTGACAATAAAGCTATTAACCCAGAGAGGACTAAGGAGGACCAGTCCTCATCCAAGCAGCTTTCACCCCTCTCAGCCTTGGCAAGAGCGGAGGAGATGGCCTCAGTTAAACGGACACCAAATGATAGCCGAATATTTAACATTTTGGAGAGGGCTAAGAGAAAGAGCACAGTGAACCAGTTGGCTACCACACCTGAAAACACAACCCCACTTGAGACAGCTACACCCGAGATTCCTCTGCCTGAAACTCCCACACCTCTGCCTGAGACTGTCACAACTGAGGTGACTCAACCTGATCTAGCTACACCTGAAAAAGCCTCACCACAGCTTGTCACAGCTGTAGAACAACTACCTGAGGAAGCCCCACCTGTACCAGAAGTGTTTGATATCCCAGAACTCCCTCCAGTTGACTATGCGGATCACTCTCGGGTGCCACTTACCCACCCACCTGAACCTGCCAAGGTTAATGGCCTTGATCACAGTAAGTACCCATTTTAAGCTGGGTTGACACTGTGTGATCTTACTCACAATTTTGCTGTCTTAAGATCAATTTCATCCACCGTAGAAGGCTATTCTTATTGTAGGGCAGTCTTGTTTCAATAAGTGTGGCATTTTCTTCAATAAGTGTGGCTTTGCTTCAAATGAAGTCAGTTTCAGAAAATTTGTGCAGTGCTACTGTTTTAATCAACACAAATCACTTTTTTGATTAATTTTTCACAAATGTAAATACCTTTTAGCAATGGAAAACAGTGTTTAAATGCCTTTTTGATTGAGTTAGGTGGATTCCATACTTCAGGGAGGGTTGGTATGCAGGATATGTAAGTCTATTGTGGCTTGTGTTGGGCAACATATCTTTCATAATCAGTATGACAAAGAATAATTTGTCCGTAAAAGTAAGACATATTGGTTTTAGTTTAACTAAATGCCAATTACGCTTACATATATTATCGTAAGTAATTGTTGTAATAAGACCATGTTGCTCAGAGAAAATAATTGTTTCCATTTCAGCTTAGATTGAAATGACATCCACCGTCAATTATGTGGTGTTAAATATGATTATGTCACCTAAAATTATTAAAAAGAGAAACATTCTAATTTGTACCATCTCATGTATTTGATCAGGCTTATTATTTCACAAGTATAAGCATCACGGTTCCTCCATTTTCATTCTATGCTTCCTCGACCTTGCATTTTCATTGGCTTTGCAGACATAACTCCGCTATCTCTTCCTCATGCTTCTTTCTGAGGTGTATGGTTTTGGTTTGCATGCAAAAAATGCATGCAAAACAAATGCATGCAAAAATTTACTGGTAACACTTTATTTTGATGGTCCACCTTAGATATTCGACTAAGTATAAGTAACTATAAGTAACCCTATGACATGTAGTTGCAAAGTTACTAATGTCTAAAGTGGACCATCGAAATAAAGTGTAACCAATTTACTTAATTTTCTTAACAATAAAGATATCCAATAAACAAGATCAGTTTACTTGGCAAGCAACATTTTAAAGGCACAATATGTAAGAATTTTGCAGTAAAAACCACTAGGCCAGTGTTATATATTTTGTTCAGTTGAACTTACAATATACCAAATGTTTCCAACTATTTGTAAATCCTGAGAAAATCGCGATTTTAACCAAGGACCTGGGACGTGTCCGGGAGTTGCCTGTCAATGGCGTCATATCCGCGTTACCCTCGGTTTCCGGTTTTATTTTGTAGAAACCATGGAAACACTAAAGACACTTTAATATATTACATGTTTTATTAGACAAGGGAACAACTGTTTGGTTACATTTATAGACAGAAAACGAATTATTGTTATATAGCTCAACACGTTTAGTCTTATTGTTTAAATCTAGTTCTCTTGATTTTCCGAGAGTACCATGCTTTACCATGCCTCAGAGAAAAACACTATTTTGTCAAGTAGCTAAGTAATACAACATTTTCTCCATCATACAATACGTTTTAAAATTAATTGCATGCCATTTATCAACACAAGCCACCCAGCATTTATTAATATGATATTCTAATATCGATCTAGCTTACTGCAGTGTGTAACAGTGTCTCACAGCAGCTGCCGAGCGAACGCACAGAGTAACGTTATAACATCATTTTCAACACAGTCAAATGTATCTAATATGATAAACAGCGCTGTGTTACCTCATACACTTGACCGGAAGAAGCAGCGCCGGCGACTGCGGCATAATAAAAGTTCCGCTGCTCTCGAGGCGTGTGTCGCGTCCGTCTCTCATTAGGAATCACTCCAGCGGCCTCGTTGAGCTCCAACATCACTCGGCCCTGCTCTGCTTCATACTACAGTAACGTTAATAATCTCATCCATGAACATGATTTCTGCTCGAGTCCCATCTCGATTCTTTTCCACTGGCTGAGGTGAAGACGACATTTCCCAAGATTCCGCGCTCAAACTCTGCGTCATCAAGCTACGCCTTTGTTTTGAATAGGCGACCTCTAGTGGCGAAAAATCGACATTGAAGCTTTAATTGAGCTTCTATTTATATATGTCTTTAGTATTTTTTTCAAAATGGTGGTGGTCCAGTGCTTGTCCATTCTAAGATTTATTCTCTTGTTTCTGCAGGGGTGGTGACAGTGGTCAAAAATGTGCATCCCCCTCCCCCACCACCTAGGAAGGCTCTGCCAGCCACACCCAGTGTGGACCCCCCAGTTGAGAAACCAACTCAGTCTCCTGCCAGAGACCTCCGGATTCCCACAACACCATCTATACCTCTAGAAACACATGGTAACTTTCTCAAGCTGTTTCTAAAACAGTGTTTGTCCACTAAATGCATAAACAATTTTTTTTTTCTTCATCAGAAAATTCACTACATGACAACTCATTTGAAGAGGGATTTTATGAAGATGTTGAGGAACCTGAGGCTCCATCAGTTTCTACCTACAGGCCTCCATCACTACCATCATCAGATTCTAGTTCCAAAAGGCCAGTTTCAGTTCACGAGGAAACATTCCTGAAACAGAGCACAAAACAACAGGTGAAAGAAGATATGTTTCCGAACAAGCGGGATAAAGACATTGTGGATGTGGATTACGCATCTGTGAACTCTGGCTCTCTAAATCCAGACACTCAAGCTGCTGTGCTTCAGGACTCGGTGCGAAGCTCACCTGCCTTGTCTCCATCAGGGTAAGCCATGATGATTTAGTGTGGCCACAAAAAAAAAGGCTTTTGTGTATGTGCTGTCTGTGACATTATTGTTATTCCAACTTTCCTCCAGGACCCTTGAAAGAGGTCACAATGTTAATGAAGAACACGCAGACAGTAAAAGGGGCAAAACACAAAAGAATAAGAAACAGAAAGGACCTCTAAAGAGTAAGTGGAAGAAGTCTTCTCTAAACTAGGCTAATGCTGTTGTGAAATGTGTCTTTTTGTCTTGTTTTCCAGTAAAAGCTAACAACAGAAATTATATATACCATCAATAACATAATATATATATATATATATAATATATATCATATCATCTTCATTAAAACAAGATCAAATTTACTTGAGAACCTAAATTTTGAAAATAATAGGGCTTAATTATTTAGACATAAACGAATGCAATTTACAATATGGCTTATGCTTAAAACAAAACAAAAAAAAAAAAAATAGTTTTCTATTTGATGTAATATTAATATCATATATATATATATATATATAATCTCTAAATATATATATATATATATATATATATATATGCACATACAGTTTTGCTTCTCAAGTAAATGTATCTTGTTTTGATTAGATATTTTATAGACCCCAAAAAATCACAAGTGTGTATATATACATATATAATTTTTTTTTTTTTTTTTTTTTTTGGTGCAGAGTAGTGGTTCATGCTCTCAATATCTCATCTCTGATGACCTTCTGACCTCCATAGAAATGATAAACACACAGGATATTGTCATGTCAGTTTATTTTAGATTCTCTGTTATCTTCAAAGTATTCTGCTGACTGACGTTATGTTTTGTATTGTTTGCAACTTAGATCCATATGCTGATGCAGCGGCTGCAGTAAGTTTTTTTTTGTTTTGTTTAGTTTTTACTAGTAGTGTAATGACCGTTGAAGGGCTTAACGTTAATGTCAGTGACAGTTAATGTTTGCAATACTAATAATCCTACTTCGTGTAGCATTATCATATACGTTTTGTATCTTCTTATTGCATGTTTTGTTGTTGCAATGATCTGTTCAAACATGTTGCTGTCTTCAATTAAATCACCTCACCTTTTAGGTGGAGGAGGCTCCCAAGAAAGGCTTGTTCTCCAGGTTTGTAGCAGTGTTTAATTTTTCGCAATATTAATTTAAACTGCATCTGCATTCCCAAAACAATCTGACTGAAACGATGCAAAACTTCAATCCTCAGGAAGAGCTCAACAAAAGAGGCAGACGAAAAAGAACTAAAGAAGAAAGAGAAACAGCGTGAAAAGGAAAAAGAGAAAGAGAAGGAAAGAGAGAAGAAGGAGCAGAAAGAAAGGGAAAAGAAGGAAAATGAAATGAGGAAAAAATTTAAGGTATTTTTTTCCCCCTTTTGGACAGTATTTGTATGTGTTTGCACCAATAATTTTGCATGATTATTGCAACTCTCACAATCCATTCCTTATTACAATCCACATCCCGCTCCTGAGGTGCATTTACCATCACTAAAATCCGATTATTTTAATCAAAAGTGAAATGAGCCTTACATTTCAATTTCTCGCTAACAGCAAGAGTCCTTTTCTAATGCACATGGCAAGTTGAGTAAGTGAAATGCACGTTCATGTAACTCTAATGATGTTTAATGCAGATCACAGGCCAGGAAGAGGCCATGTATCAAGTTAAAGTGATCGAGGACTGTAAGGGCCGTAAAAACGACCTGCCGGTGAAGGTTGGAGACACCGTGAGCATCATCCGTACTGACAATTGCCCTAAAGGGAAATGGCTGGCTAAGGACAGCAACAACAAATGTGAGCAAATAATACACACAAATTAATTGAATGCCATTATATGCATATCTTGGCACACGCATAATTAGCATGACGCTAAATGAGTATTACAGATAAATGAAGTGCAGAAAATAAGCTTTGTTATGAATTTACCCCGATAAGGACTAAATGCCTGAATAGATCTGTCACTAAGCAAAGACCTGAACGAGTCCTTGAGGTTTGACTTATCTGTTAGACTGTGTATGTAAGAGCTTATCTCATTTTTCAGATGCTTCTGCTGGAATGCAGATTGGCAATGTGCTGTGTGTTGTTTTTCAGACGGTTATGTCCCAGTGGAGAGTATGGATTTGAACATCAATGGAATTATGGAGCTGGGGAAGATGACAACAGCATCTAACAGATCCAACGGCAATGGACACAAAAACACAGAGGCCACCAGTACAAACAGCAGGTAGCCATTGAAACGATTATAGGTTTACTGCAATATACAGTAGTAATGCTATGCTAACATTGCGTGCTGAAAAGTGTCTTGATCTGCAGTTTACAAATGAAAGATTTTTATTTTTATTTTTATCTGTATATTTAGGACCTCAGAGCATTATGACGTGAACCATGAGAGCTGTAAGCACCTTCTTTGATTCATTTTTTAAAGTAGCAAATGTTTTATTTTTAATTTTATTTATTTATAATATGTGTTTTGTGTGTTTTACACTGTCTTAACCAGCCACGGCCATAATAAGTAACAGGATGTTTTATTAATAGCTTTCTACTTCATCATACTAACTAGCCCCGCCCACTGTGAAATTTCATTGGTCCAAAATCCCACCCACACAATATACATCAAACATTCTCTTCACTTTGACTGTACCATAGTAACAGGTGTAAAGAAAGAGTACCTGAAAACCATGCTTAAGCAAAAGAAGAGACTAGTGTTGTCAAAAGCACCGGTACTTCAGCACCAAGTCTGGACTGAAATTTTAAAAATGTTACGATACCAGCATTTCCCCCTAGCATTTTGAGCACTGTTGAGCAGATTCTTAAACACCTCTGATTGGCCATTGTGTTCACAAGCTCAACAGATATGTCTGTGATTGGCTACAATGATCAATGCTTCAAAAACATGTTGTAAATACACTGTAAACCCGAATACTCAAAAAAAAATTGAGGTAATCAGTTACATCAAATCTTCTGAGTTATGATGTTAGCGATTTTAAGTAAGCAGAACTATCAAGTTTTGAGTTTGTAGTACTCATGCATGTTAATTGCTCCTAACTTGAAGTACTGAGTTAGCTAACTCATACATTTTGATAGCAATTAACATAAAAGGTTTAGTTAATTAACTTTTTTTATTTTGAGTTCTTGCAAATCAAATGAGTTATTTACTTCACTGTAAACCCTAATAAGAATATTCAGAAAATGCCAACTTGCTAATTTGCTAACATGTTAACAATAGCACGGTATAGCGCTTACTGAATGAGTACAGCAACTTAAAACATGTAACTTACCTGCTTTCAAACCAAGCAGCATGCTCCACTTGTCACCATGATGGTAACTCTCCAAAAACCCACATTAACAGAAACTCTTCTAAATTAGCATAACAAAACATTAATCACTACTAAATCTCCCTTACCATTAATCTTGCACACACACAAAAAACAAAACATTATATAACACTTAATTTTAGCATTTACTCTCCCTTTCGAGTGCCATGTGCAAAGCATACTGGGAAATAGAAATCCCAGCCCAGTTTCAGTTAAACTTAAGTTAGTCTAAATTAAAAGAAATGAGTTCATACAACTCAAAACAATGAAACAGTTCAGTTTACTTGAAATATGTCAGTGCTGTGAACTCGAAAAAATTCTAAGTATTCTCATAACAGTTAATTTAATTGAACTGATTTGTTCAATTTAAGTTTGTCCTACTCAAACCAATTAAGTATTTTGAGCGTTAGGGTTTACAGTGAGAGACATCTGTGACACTCTTCACTTAGTGCTTACACAGATACACATAGAAGCGTTTGAAAGCAGGCATCTGTCAGCGTATCCATCTATCAGCGGATATATTAGGGATCCGCTGATAGATGCCTGCTTTCAAACGCTCCCGTGTGTATCTGTGTAAGCGTTCTGTGAAGAGTGTCAGAGATGTCCATTTACAACATGTTTTTGAAGCGTTGATCATTGTAGCCAATCACAGACATATCTGTTGAGTGCATGAACACAGTGGCCAATCAGAGGTGTTTAAGAATAACAGCGCTCAAAATGCTAGGGGGAAATGCTGGTATCGTCACATTTTTTAAATTTCAGTACCGACTTGGTACCGAAGTGCCGGTACTTTTGACAACACTAGTAGAGATACCTTACAGTAAAAATTATGTGTACAAACACTCAAGTCTCAGTTAAGCTCAAGTGCTCAAAAAGGGCATAAATAAACCAGTATCCTTCAAAAAGGTCTCTTCAATATAACAGATAAATAAAATAATGTTAAGTCAAGTCACCTTTATTTATATAGCGCTTTATACAATACAGATTGTTTCAAAGCAACTTTACAGTGACAAATAATGATCAGTGATGCAAACAGAGGTCAATTCTACTGTAAAGCAGCTCTTAAAAAAAAGACAGTACTGTCACTGAAGTCGGTTCAGTGTTGATTCAGTTCAGTTCAATAACTGTGTAAAAAAAAAAAAAAAAAAGATACTTAAGTACAGTAACTCGTTTACTCAAATACTTTACACCACTGGTTTTTTGGACACTACTTTGATTGTAATACCATTATATTATTAAAGTATTTTGGATTACCATCTAAAAATCATAAATTATTAGCGGACTATGGTATTATAATATCATCTGATAAAGTACCATCAGTGAACCATTGTACCAACACAGTTGAAGGTAATGTCTGTGGTTTTTGCTGTTTTGGGTGGTTATAATACAGAGTACAAATCCCACAGGAATTAAAATTTGTATGTATTTCTAGCAAATTTTATGGAAGCTTGTTTCTGCCATGGAATAAAACTATTTAAAAGATAATTGCGACTTTTTATGTCACAATTCTGACTTTTTTTCTTGCAATTTCGAGTTTACATCTCGCAATTCAGAATTGCAAGATATAAAGTCAGAATTGTGGGATATATACTCAAAATTGCTAAAAAAAAGTTTGAGAGATGAAGAGTCGCAATTACCTTTTTTATTTTTTATTCAGTGGCGGAAACAAGCTTCCATAAAATTTAAATAGTATGTTTGCATCTATAAACACTTTTATTTTTTATTTTATTTTATTTCCTCAGTCTCAGAAGACAGTGAGGAGTGGACAGCTGATGATGATGACCCCGTGTTTGGCTCTGCCAATGAAACCTCACACATGTAAGTATTACCTTGTGTGTTAGTATGTTCTCTTTTATTTGTACTCAGTAACACAACTTGACAGTTAAGCTATTGTATTGTTTACAAGAGGTGTATGTTCAATCTTTCAGAGGGCTGAATCAATCACTGGCCACACCAGCTCAAGGTGAGTCACTGATGATACATGACTGAAAAATGTTCACAGAAAACCAACATTCCAAGAACAGCCAGAGATCAAAACTCTGGGAAAACTGTCATTATAGCTACAGAATATCATTCACTTGTTCGTAGTCATTTATGGAAGCCTATTTCATAAAAATTAAAAAAAAAAATTAAAAAATCATAATTATGACATAAAATGTTGAAATTATGAGCAAAAACAATTATGGCATTGTAATAATTACATGAAAAGTCATAATTATGACAGTCATAATTATGACAAAAAAGTCAAAAATTTTATTAAAAAGTGGAAATTATGAGCTAAAAGTAAACTGTCATTAAAAGTGGAAATTATGAGCTAAAAAGTGAAAATTATGACAAAATTCTAAATTGTCATAAAAGTCATAACTATGACGAAATTTTGACAGTAAAAATTATGAGCTAAAAGTACATGACATTAAAAGTGCAATTATTAGATAAAAAAATCAACTTTTTGTCATCATTTTGAATTTTTATGTCATAATTATTTCTCAGTATCTCATAATAATTGGTTGATTCATTCTTTTGTCCCTGTATTATTTATTTATTTATTTTTTTCAGGTCCTGTCGAGCCAAACGAAACTGATTCAGCTTACATGAGCGTGCAGTAAGTTCTATTCTATTCTTTAAAAATGACACATACTGTACTACCTTTGATCTGAAATAATCTGTTTTACATTAAGAACACAAGAATAATCATTTGTTTATTTTGCTATGCAGACCAAAACCGGAAGCCCTTCAAAGACTATCCACATTCTTTATGCAACCAACACCCTCTCAACTTCCCCTGCAAGACAAAAAACCACTGTACGACATCCCTTTACTTCTTGTCTGTTTCTTTCGAATTCACTGAAGATCACTTACTGTAAATGATAAGATTACAGGATAGCAAGTAATCATGGTTTCTCTACTTCCTGTTTCCTTATATGGTTGTTTGTGCATAAAGAATGCCAGAGCCTAAACCAGGTATGTTTTGACTCACTAAACCTTAATTATATAAACACTCACATCTACCCACACTAACTTTTTTTCTCCGCTTCTGGTTTCATCTGTTAGCACATGAAGAGGATCCTGGCAGCTTGTAAGTATTCTCAAAAATATGTGCAAGTTCTCAAACGTAACACAGACAGTCATTTATGACATGCCTCTCTCCGCAGGAGTATGCGGTCAGACTGGTTTTACATGAATGTCTGAGATGGTTTTCAGAAAGCATGTCTCATTCCCCCAGCCTGTGCAGCATTGCTGATGACCTGATAATGCTAACTGCTAACTTGTGGTGGTGTTGTTGTTGTTGTGTATTTCCTTTAGACATAAAGAGGAAGATGATTTAGATGTCTCACAAATCCAGTTTCTTCCTCCTCCGGATCTGTATGCAGACATCATAGCTGGAGACTCCATGCCTATTTACAGCAAGTACGTACATGAACACATGTTGACCTTTTGTGACAACATGCCCCAATAGCAGAACATGTTGTTGCAATATATAGGGTTAGTTGTCACAGTGGATCCATTAACTCTTTCCCTGCCATTGACGAGATTTTATGTAATTTATGACAACGCTTCCCCGCCTTTGACGAGCCATTGCGGCAGTCCGTGTTTTCACTGTTATAAGGTAACACCCTCATGTCACCCTCCTGTCATTCCAAACCCGTAAGACCTTTGTTCATCTTCAGAACACAAATTAAGATATTTTTGATAAAATCCAATGGCTCAGTGAGGCCTCTATTGCCAGCAAGATAATTAACACTTTCAGATGCCCAGAAAGCTACTAAAGACATATTTAAAACAGTTCATGTGACTACAGTGGTTCAACCTTAATATTATGAAGTGACAAGAATACTTTTTGTGTGCCAAAAAAACAAAATAACGTCTTTATTCAACAATATCTAGTGATGGGCAAATTCAATACACTGCTTCATGAAGCTTCGAAGCTTTACGAATCTTTTGTTTCGAATCAGTGGTTCGGAGAATGTATCAAACTGCCAACTGCGTCTATCACTTTTCCTTTTCGGACTACTGCAGGTTTTTGGAAGCTATTTTTGCAGCTCGCCATTCTAAATTAAAGGATTTGGACAATGACTGGTGATCTTTTAAATGTAAATGACATTAATTAGGTGTCATTTACAAGGCGGAGAACTAAAACCATTCAGCTGCACGCAAGTTCAAGATCATTTGCGATTTATAGATTTCACATCTGAAAGAGAGGTGTACACACGTTTTCTGTGCGTACGTTCATTCTATGAATCACATGTACGCACATTTGAGAAATGATCGTAAGATCAAATTTAGGACGGTTTCTGCGCAACATTTTATAAATGACACTAATATTTGTGTCAGGACTTGCTCTGCAGTCAATCACTGAGCCATTTCAAGTTTTCCTATTCTTTTGTTTTCTGCCTGCGGTAACTATGAGTGAAACGTCACTTCACAACTGTGTATCAGACATTGCCACCTTGTGGAATAAAGGTGAACTGCACTTATTCAGTCATCAAAGATTCAATTATTGTTGGCAGAAAAAATATACTTACACTAACACACCTCAGGTCGTTAGCGACCATATGCAATTATTTTTTACAAAAAATGAATGGGAAAACAGTCATTCTTCATTCTCAGTCATTTTCTTGTTATATTGTTTACAATGAATTGATAGATGAATACTAAGAAGTCTCATGTCTAACTTTAAAAAATGAATGAGGAGGAGGGTACCCAGACAGCAACATAGTGTCGGCCCAGATCCGGCCCACATGCGAACCAGATGTGGGCTGAAACTATGTTTCAGACCCGAGGTATGCGTTTAAGTGTTAGGCTAATGTGATCACCCAACATTCAACAGCATATACTAAATCAAACCTGCCCAACATTACAGAGAAAAATGTCGAACCCACGAAGAGGTATACGACAGTGCAAGCTTTGGGGGTGTTGATGGACTCTGATAATTCATGTTTTGATCATTGTTCTGAATTCTTTTGACATATTCACTGTTTATATATTCATACAATAAAATATTCTGGGAGCCATGGAAGATTAAATAAATTATATACAATACTTACAATACAATAAAAGATTTTTTTAAATGTTAAACAATTCAGTAATAATAACAGTAACAATCTGAAATATTAATAGAATTTTAAATAACTGTTTTCTATTTTAATACATTTTATAATGTAATTTATTCCTGTGATGCAAAGCTGAATTTTCAGCATCATTACTCCTGTCTTCAGTGTCACATGATCCTTCAGAAATCATTCTAATATGATGATTTGATGCTCAAAAAACATTTCTGATTATTATCAATGTTGAAAACAGTTGTGCTGCTTAATATTTTAGGATTCTTTGATGAATAGAGTTAAAAGAACAACATTTATTTGAAATAGAAATCATTTGTAACATTATAAATGTCTTTAATGTCACTTTTGATCATTTTAATGCATCCTTGCTGAATTAATTTCTTAAAAAAATAAATAAATAAAAAAACATGCTAAAATTGCCCCAAAGAAAATGAGCAACCTTTTATTCCTGCTTGACTTTTAACATTCAGTACAGGCTTTAAAAACTTTACCCTGGTCATTCCTGACCTCTGGCTTTTTTATGCTGCATTGATGTTTACTGACATTTTGGAGAATATGTTTGTCTATTCTAGGCCAATCAAACTCGTCTCAAAATAGACGAATAGCTCCGGCTGCGAGAGGGAAAGATGGACTGCGCTGGATCTTCACTCTGAGTTCATAACCCTCCTGTGGGGAGTGTTTTGATGAGTACCACAGTAAATGTCACCCACACAAGCTCAAGAAGAGATGTGTCTGTCAAGTGAGAAGAATTATGTTTGTGATTGTGCATCTGTCTGTAAATGGCTGCAGGCGAGTTCTTCTATATTCATGTATATTTTGTGCATTCTGTGTGAAAAATACCCATGCGTGGAGCTGTGAGAAGCTCTTCAGATTATTTACAACCTTACATCTAAGTGTTAGTTCTCTCTCTATATATATATATGTGTAAAAAAAAAAAATCATGCATTCTGTGGCAAAGACAGTCTGTGTCTAGTCTGAGGTTGTCTAATTAGTTTAAAAGGTTCATAATTGAACACTTGAGTTCAAAGCTGACAGATCAATGTGAGAGCTTATGCATGGTAAAACAGCTTGGCATTTGGGTTTGGTTTTAACAGTACATTGCCAAGTAAACATTTAAATGCAGTTCCTAAGTCAGCATTATATTTTTGCAGTGTAATTTACTTAGAAGTTAGGATTGCAACCTTAAAGTTTATATAACCATGCTCTGTATTTGTATTAGATGAATTAGTATTATATTATTCGTTTTATATTTTACAAGCAGTACCTTGCGTTTAAGTATTCCCAGTCTTCAGGGCTACTCTACATTAGGGAAAATATGCTGATGCTTGTAGTGCAAGTTTGAGTGCTGTTTATTTAGTCATTCTACTGCATGTACTAAATTTTCTGGTGCAGACAATAAATGTCACAGTTGTATAAATCTTCTGCCTTTGTTGTTTCAGAACTGTTCCCAAAAGTTACCAAATGCTTCCCCTGATTTTTCCAGTAGCTGCGTAAATACCGGTTATCAATCAATCATTCCATCTTTCAAAAAATATCAATCTTTTAAAAAATATTTTTTATAACTATAAAAGCTAAAAAAATATTACCATACTGATCTGTATGATTTTAATGTTTTTGAAAGAAACATTTTATTTGATCAAAAATGAAGTAATAAGCGTAACATTGTGAAATATTACTACAATTTAATATAACTGTTTTCTATGGAAACTTGTTTCCGCCACGGAATAATTAAAAAAAAAAAAGTATATAAAGTCAGAACTGCGAGATAGAAAGTCAAAATTTACGAGTTATAAAGTCAGAATTGCAAGTTATAAAGTCAGAATTATGAGATATAAAGTTAGAATTGTGTGATTTAAAGTCAGAATTACGAGATAAAGTCAGAATTACGAGATATAAAGTCAGAATTGCGAGATATAAAGTCAGAATTGCCAAGTTATAAAGTCAGAATTAAGAGTTATAAAGTCAGAATTACGAGATATAAAATCAGAATTACGAGATAAAGTCAGAATTGCATGATATAAAGTCAGAATTACGAGATATAAAGTCAGAATTGCGAGATATAAAGTCAGAATTGCCAAGTTATAAAGTCAGAATTAAGAGTTATAAAGTCAGAATTACGAGATATAAAATCAGAATTACGAGATAAAGTCAGAATTGCGAGTTATAAAGTCAGAATTGTGAGATAAAAAGTTGCAATTACCTTTTTTTATGTTTTTTTTATTTAGCGCCGGAAACAAGCTTCCATAGTTTTCTATTTTAATATATTTTAAAATGTAATTTATTTCTGTGATCAAAGCTGAATTTTCAGCATCATTACATCCAGTCTTCAGTGTCACATGATCCTTCAGAAATCATTCTGATCTGCTGCTCAAGAAACATGTATTATTATCAGAGTTGAAAACATTTGTGCTGCTTAATATTTTTTTTGTGGAAACTGTGATACAGGAGAAAGTAATTTCCAGGTATGTAAATCACAATTTGTTATGTTTTCCATAACCGTGGGGACTATATATATTGTCATATATATGTTGCTGATTTGCTCCCAACTGCATATGTTTGAGAGCGATAATGTTGCATCATCAAAAACTTAAAAAAAAATAAAACAATAAATACATATACCTCTTTATTTTCCCTTTGTATTGTTTTATTTTTCGTTCTTTTTAACAATAAAAATTAAAGTGCAAATCAGAACAGAAACACCATGCAGTGCATAACTTTTAAAATACAAACCGCACACAGACAGGAAGTGACACACACATGTACAATACAGACATGTAGACACCGACAGGCAGAGGTCGTCTCCCAGCGGGCTTGGGAACAGGCAGAAAACACACTATTCTCATGTTTCACACATACAACACTACACTGGAGAGAGAGGGAGGGTATAATATCCAGCACTCTACGCCTCTACATAGACAAAACACTGAACATGAGCTGAAGCCATGGCCATCACACTAATGCCCCTGTGAAACTAATGGGGGCCATAAAGTTTCAGATATAACGGACATAAAACTGTCGTAAAGGACTTTTGCTAACAACCCGGCCTAGAAATATGACAAATATTGACCACAAAGGCATCAAGCATGCGCACAATCCTGCAATTCCCACCCAGGGTTTGCCATTGGTAGTAAATGTAATGGCAAAGTCCAGCAGCAGGGGGCGATAAACTTCCTAAACTATGTGATCAAAGCTTTTACCTCAGCACTTTATCTCCAAAAAGACGTACTGATCCTCAAAGTGACCGGGAGTTAACTTGGGATTTGAGGGGAAAATGTTAAGAATGCGTAAAGGCTTTAACGTCTGGGAGGAATTTCAGACTGTGCAATATTTTTCCATGAAAACAACATCATAATCCAGTCTAATCTTCTCCGGCAATAACGGGAAGAAAAAAAAAAGAAGTCCCCCAGCCATGGTGGTTTGCACCGAACTGTTAAAACTTTTTAGAGGCATCATATCTATTGCATTTCATATAAATTATATGATCAAGTGGTTTGTGCGAGAACTTTCCATCTTTCTGGTTTACATTCAGTTAAAATGGTACAACTGCAGTTGTGTATAATAAAAATACAGCATACTGGTACAAAACACACAAACGCTCTGCTCCATGCACACAAAGGTAGACATTTAACCATTCCATACAGTACAAGACAGTGGGGTAGATTCAGGAAAACCACCACATCTATAGAAAACACAATTTGTGAACCAGCAGAAATGAATATGAAAATGACTAGGAGATCTAGCTTTGCAACTAGTTCAACACAAATAAAAATGGTTGGTTCAAATGATTCAGATCTATTGGTTGAACTGAAAACATCTCTTTTTTTTTTGGCTGCCTTGTTTGATCGAATGATTTTTCATAAAGTAGCATCTGCATATAATATTCATGTAATTCACTTATCTCAATTTCAGTCATCTTCTACTGCTATTTCCCAGCTGGCTGTGTTGTAGTTGTCCATTCACACATGTTGGCACAAAGACAACTACAGCAGATCCACTTCCTGAATCCCAACTGAAATCCACCTTTTGATGTCATTTGTTCACATGTAACACTTAAGATGTGAGCTTAAATAAAGAATAAATATGTGTAACTAATAAATACATTGGATCTACTCCATACAAACAAGCACATACATAACCAAATATGTTAAAGCGCTAAAAACAATAAAGTTCACAATCTGTTTAAGGCATCCCAGGGGAGGGGGTCACGGGGCACACTCTTCTAAATGCTCTTGGCTTGGGTCACTTTATATGTTCTCGTCAGATACACAACACCTATATAATGTTTAAAGTGTGTGTGTGTGTGTGTGTGTGTGTATATATATATATATATACACATAGTATAAATAAGTCTGGTAACACTTTAGTTTTGGGTGTCCAGCTATTTACTTACTATTAACTAGTTGCTTATTAGCATGCATATTACAAGGATATTGGTTTATTAGTACTTATAAAGCACATATTAATGCCTTATTCTGCATGACCTTATTCTACATACCTTAATCCTACCCAATACCTAAACTTAACTACCTTACTAACTATTAATAAGCAGAAATTAGCAGTTTATTGAGGCAAAAGTCATAGTTAATAGTTAAAAATGTGATTATATATATATACAGGGCTTGACATTAACTTTTTTTGCTCACCTGCCACTGTGGCTAGTGTTTTTTCCAAAGTTACTAGCCACTCAGCATTTTCACTGGCCACAATTTTGACATTGATACCATGGAGAAAAACTGCCATATAGATATTTTTAATATTATCTCATAATTTGGCAGCAGGTATATTAGGCTGCTGTCACTTTAAGACCTGACGCACGGATCCATTATACTGTTACACATGCGTTTTCTTTCTCAACTGCTTACGTTCACTTAAAACATAACTGACTGTGTTTACGTGAATACTCGCCAAGACCGGCATTTTGACATTATTTTGTGTGTATTTGAATGTTTAAGCGCAATAAGCAGTGGAAAAAAAACTCAATTTAGTACTGAGAGGCGGCTTTATGTGCGCACACTTTGGGTGTGAGCACAAAATCTGTGGGAATGAGTAAAATTATGCTCAATACGCGCAATCCTATGCTGAAATTCAAGCCCTGTAACACCAATAATATTCATCCGGAGCAAATGAAACGAGTGAGTGAGGGGAGGTGGGTTTGTATGTCAACAGGGTGTTAATGTCAAGCCCTACACACACACACACACACACACATATACTGTATATAAGTTTAAGTGTAAAATAATTACAAAAACAATACAAAAAACCATAAATAATAATTATCTGAATGTGTCATTCAGGTAAAATGCTTTAACAATGTCTTTCTGTCTGTCTGCAATCTCAAGCATTGAGAATATTTTAAGGCCGTCTAATTAAAGGCTTACTCATATCAGCAAAATGACGGGCACATTCTCCACTTCATCCGTCTCTATTCTTCTCTGTTTGCATTTTAGCCATATCAAGGCACAACATTTAAGCTGGTCTGTCTGCCCTTGTCCAGCATATTTGTCTCTCTATGGCAGCAGCACAGCCCATGATGTAAGCAAGGCCTCTGAGACAGACACAGATAGGTCATGGTCAGCCGTTTCCACTGCAGATGGTGTGTATCATCCGAGATTCACTGTGACATTCACCAACAGCATTTACACTGCTATTTGATAAATGCTCTCTGGAGACTGCAAGCCAAAGCCAGGACACTCAATATAAATTCTTCACTCTATAAATTAACACTTAAATAATGTGAATAGATATGAATTCTTCTCTAATATAATTAAATAATGATTTTCCTGTATAAACCTTGTTTTGGTATGTCATTGCAATCAATAGCTATTAAACTAAACTATACAACTCAAGTGATTGATATGAGAATATAAATATACTGTATAATACATATTATCAAAAGAAATGTGTATATAAAATCAGAAGTATGTTTATAGTTTTTTGAATTCTTTAAACTTATGACGATGAGGAAAACCTCTGACTAATGTGGCTCTAAAAAGGTTTTGGACAAAATGAATCTCCTTTTTCTTCTTTTTTTAAAAATAAATATGGAAGCTTGTTTTCGACAAAATAAACAAAAAAGATAATTGCGACTATTTATCTCACAATTCTGACTTTTTTTCTCGCAATTGCGAGTTTATATCTCACAATTCTGACTTTCTTTTTCAGAATTGTGAGATATAAACACAATTGCGAGTTATAAAGTCAGAATTTCGTGATATAAAGTCAGAATTGCGTGATTTAAAGTCATGATATATAAACTTACAATTGTGTTATAATGTCTAATTGTGAGGGGAAAAAGACAGACATTTTTTTCTCAGAATTGTGAGTTTATGTCTCACAATTCTGACTTTATTAGATGCAATTACAAGTTTATATCATGCAATTCTGAGAATTGGTTCAAAAATAATAAGAATAATAAATAGCATTATTATTATGCTATAAATTATAAAATACATGCCACATTGCATATATAATTCTGAATTATATTATACAAATATATAAAATGTGGCATGATAAAGTGATAACAAAAAGGTTTAGCATGACTTGTTTGCTGATGGCCTTGATATGATGATTGGTTAACTAATACAATGACTTTCAATGTCTGTGTCTTGTCCAAAACCTTTTTGGGACCACCGTATGTCTGTGCTGCTACTGTGGGACTGACATAAAAGCATGCCCAACTCTATATATCACAACCCTTTAACCCTTCACCTTTTGACTGGTTTCTAAGAGGTAAAGACCACCAGATGATGGTGTTTTCTGATGTGTACTTTGCGTATGGGTGCGTTGGTCTCAGCGAGCCAAAGTAGTGATGAGGCTGGCACACATTTCAAAGAAGTCCATGGTGTGGCTGCCCTGACGTGGGGCCAGCAGGGGTGTGCTCCCGGTCAGAGACCCCGGCAGAGAGCTGCTGAGCTGGGGCATCTCAACAGCCACGCTCGCAGAGTCGATGCTGAGCCGTGGCCGATGGAGGCCGGCTGTAGAGCCAGAGCGCTGAGGAGTCGATGACCCAGACTTGTGCTCGATCACATCATCTGAAAAATGAGCAATTTTACATTTTATCAAATAGATATAGTGAAGAATAACAGGCCAGGTTAAATCTGGCTAAATGCATAACTGGGATTTTTTGTATTAGGGGCTTATCCTTTCTGTTTCAAAATAAACTTCCCTTCAAAAGTTTGGAAATTAATACATTTATTTAGCAAGGATGCATTAAATTGATCAAAAGTGATCTAAATATATTTATAATGTTACAAAAAAAAAAAAAAAAGATTTCAAATAAATGCTGTTCTTTTGAACTTTCTGTTCATCAAAGAATCCTGAAAAAAAAAAAGTACCAATTTTTTTTACGAAAATATTGAGCAGTGCAACGCTGATAATCATAAGAAATGTTTCTTGAGCAGCAAATCAGCATATTAGAATGATTTCTGAAGGATCATGTGACACTGAAGACTGGAGTAATGATGCTGAAAATTCAGCTTTGATCACAGGAATAAATTACATTTTAAAATATATTAAAATTAAATAGAAAACAATTAATTTAAATTGTAATAATACTTCACAATACTACAGTTTGTACTGTATTTTTGATTAAATAAAGGATCCTTGGTGAGAATAAGACAATTTTTTTCAAAAACATTAAAAAAATCTTACTGGCCCCAAACTATATTTTTTCCTACATATATCTTAATACATTTTTTTGGCTTTAGTTACACAAACTCACAAAAAAGTCAATTTAAATTAAAATTACTAGTCAATTATTTAGTTTTAGTTCCTGCCACGAGATCTCGTGAGATTAAAATGTGATGAGATTTCTCGTCGAGGTGAAAAGCTGTCTCGCGATATTGCCATGACGGACTGTGAGGGTGAATTTAGGATAGAATATGCCACTGCTACGTTTACATTACACCTCACTGACGTTTTGCTTTTTATATAAATAAAAACCATTTAATTCAGTTGGATAACGGTCGCTTCAATCCCATCCAGCTCATCCAACACGAGCTGCAGAGTCATACGTAGTGCAGCAGGAATCACAGTTCACTGATCATGTGACAAGAGTAAGTGACGAGATGACTGACAAGACTATGGCGGAGAATTCGTTGCACAACAGAGCCGAGCCTAAGCGTCTGACAAATGTCTTATCTTGTAGAATATGTGCTTAGCAACACTGCTCCCTGTTCACAGAGTAAGTGCGCTTGCGAAAATCGAAAGCAAAAGTAAAACGCGAGCGCGCGTTCAAACGCAATATCTATACCCCGCATTTTGAAAGCGGCTCCCTGATTCATGCAAATATCTCCCAATATAAAAGCTGTCTTAGGCTGGACTGTGTAGTTGTAACATTGTATCATGCTTGAAGAAAAATTTGGTCTCTATTTGCACTTTAATATTGAGAGAGTACTTTGATTATGGTTGATTATTTATACTGTTTTTATTTTATTAATTTGTGGAAAAGAGTTCAGTTAGGAGTTCAAAAGTTCTGGTGAGCTAACTGTCTCGTCACACCCCTAGTACTTGGCATTAAAAAAAGACTGAAAAGACTAATTGATTGATGCTCACCATCAATGCTCTTGAAGTCGAGCAGGTAGCTACGATTGTCCACCTGGTAGAGCTGCAGACTCATCTTCACAAAATTCCCAGTGACAGGATTCTTCCGGCGCACTCTCAGGTGATACGGGTTCACCACCTAAATCCCATGACATTCGACACACTGACACATCTATTTTCACTAATCAAACATGCATACTCGTATATATTTCAAGGCACTCACTTTCCACTCGTACTCCAGCTGTTTCATGGCACGGTAAACCTCAGCCATGATGTCGTATGGTTTGCTCTGGCTCCGTATGCCCAGGTGCCATTTTGCCTTCTTCACCGCCAGCGGTTTGGGTCGGGTAGTGTTGAGAGCATCCAAAGGGCATCGTGCCTTAGGGCTGTCGGCCAGGAGCGGGGGCATCCGTTCGGGGTGAGGTTTGACCCCCGGTGGCAGGGGCATGCCCTCCTCCATGAAGGAGCTGGTTGGGGGACTGGAGGCCAGGTAGAACTCGCTGGCCTGGTTCATGATTCGCCGGTTGTCGATAATGAGGTGGTACGCCACGGCCAGCTGGTCTTGAGGGTCTCCACTGTAGAGGCTGCTCAGTACTTCGGCTTCAGTGCATTCAAACTTCTCGCACACCTCCCGCACGGCTTCCTCATCTACCACTGTGGCATCGTAGGAGGGGTCCTCAGGGAAGAGGTAGCCAGGAAGGTCCTGTTTAAACCACTCATCCTCTCTGTCATACAGGAGAGAAGAAAATAAAAGTAAAAAAAAAAAGTACTGTGTTAATAATGTATATATTACACTACATTTATTTTAGGGCTGTCGAGTGATTAAAATTTTTTATCTAATTAAATACACAATGTGGTGATTAATTAATCGCACATCAAATTTGGCTGAGAAATGACCCCCAAAAGATAAAGTCATTATTGTGTTAAATAAGAAAAGCATCAAATAGACCTTACAAAAAGTAGCTTTAGAAGAAAAAAACAAATTTGATTCAACTTAGAGCTTATTAAACAAACTTTTAGGCTTCAACAGCCTAAACGTTTGTGTATTTTCATTTTTGGGTGAACAATACTATGTTTTTTTTTTATTAATATGGAAATGTGAAATTATTACTTTTTTAATGACATGATGCTCTAAATAGAAATTAAAACTGCCAGTAGGTGGCAGTATATGTCTAAATGAGTAAGTCATTGAATCATTCATTCATTTGATTCGTTCAAACGTCTGATTCATTCAGGAATGAAGTAAATGGCTCTCTTTATGAATGGGCCATTGAATCATTGGTTCACTCGATTGATTCGCTCAAAACACAGATTAATTTGGAAACGAAACACAGCTGTGTTTTGCTCGGAAACGCACAACAGTTCTGCTATAATATTTTTGATAATATTTTTGTTGGAAAACCTGAGCAAAAGCAGACAATATTGTGTCTAAAGTAAAACACAATATTAACTTCTTATTTATTGAACTGTTGTATAAAATCAGTATCACATTTGTACTCGTGCTATTCGGGACAAAAACAGCACTCGTGTGATATTGCACTCGTTACTCGTGTGATATTGCTTAGCTAGGCTATATCATGATATAAATATGAGACAAAAACTCATATAGGGGCATTTCTGCCCTGATATCTTGAATTTTAGGGTTATTTTAGGCTCCATCACGCAGTAAGTTGTTGCCCTGCCTTATGTTTGTCTCCATCAACTGCATGAAATGTGAGATAAGATGAACTATGTAGGTCTGGGGCGGGGTGGGGGTGTTACATGCATTAATAATTTTAACACACTATTTTTTTCCCATAACTAATTAATCAAATTATTGTGTTAAATCAACAGCCCTAATTTATTTACATAGTGTATTAATAGTGTATTTATTTACTAATATATTTTTTTAATCATATATGGTTAAAATGACTGTGCATAAGTTCATGAAGTGTGATGACAAATAACAACCTGATGTCTTTGATAGTAGCTCTCTTCAGTGGGTCCACCTGCAGCATGAGCATAAGCAGACTGGCCACTGAGCGGTTGAGGTATTCTGGGATGTAGAAGACCCCTCCACGGATCTTTTTGAAGAGGGTGGGCACATGCTCGTCATCAAATGGCAGAGTCCCACAGAGCAGTGCATAGAGAATGACGCCACAGCTCCAGATGTCCACCTCTGGACCAGCATACAGTCTGAAACACAACATACGTGTCCTGTGTGAGTGCGTGGGCTACTACATTGTGTCTACATGTCTATCAGTCTGAATGAAGCTAAAGTTTCCAGCAATATGCAGAACAAGGTGACAATAAAAAATTGATGCAGTCCTGATATAATATTTATGTGCAGTCTATCAATGCAGTCCATAACGCAAAACAAACAGCTAGCCATGGTTTGTTGGACTGCTGGTCTTGCAAGCCAGACCTTTGACTATTGGAATACAGCGTCCAAGAAATGTACATTCTGTACATAATCTGGTTGTCTGACTTCATGACCTCTCACCTTCCTGAAATGACCTCTGGTGCGGCGTAGTTAGGTGATCCACAGCTTGTTCTCAGGAACTCTCCGTCTGACATCATGTTTGACAGACCTGACAAGCAGAACACCACAAAAACAAATAGTTTGATTGGTCAAGAAAATATATACAAGCAAAAAAAAAAAAAAAAAAACGTATTTCAGGGCAGATCTAAATACAGTGGGATCCAAATGTATGGAACTATATTTGACAATTTGGGAATAAGAATAAAAATAAATAATGAAATAATAGATAATATAAAGTCGTAAAAATTAATTTAAATAAAAATTTGACATTAACACCCGCCAAATGTGGGTGGATTTCAGTAGTGGCGTGTAACGCAGTCACTCCTACATACTTTGCATTGATATAATACATTTTTCAACTGTAGTCTTTTAAAAAGGCATCTGAAATAATTAACTAAGTGCAATGTAGTGTTGTCAAAAATATAGATTTTTCAATACATATCGATGCTGAAATATCTGAAACGCTTCCAATACTCATTTTCCTCAGAATAGATACACGATACCAGCTGCTCTTTCTCTCTCTCTCATCTCTCTGACAGCGAGTCGACACACAAACCCGCCTCCCCTCACTCACTCATTTCATTTGCTCCAGATGAATATTGTTGGTGTTACAGGACTTGAATTTCGGTGTAGGCTTGCACGTATTGCGCATAATTTTACTAATTCCCGCAGATTTTGTGCTCACACCCAAAGTGCACCGCCTCTCAGTACTAAATTAAGTTCTTTTTCGCTGCTTATTGCAGTTAAATAGTCAAATGCACACAAAAAAATGTCAAAATGCCGGTTTTGGCGAGTAGTCACGTGAACACAGTCAGTTATGTTTTAAGTGAACGTAAACAGTTGAGAAAGAAAACTCATGTGTAACAGTATAATGGATCTGTGTGTCAGGTCTTAAAGTGACAGCAGCCTAATATTCCTGCTGACAAATTATGAGATAATATTAAAAATATCTATATGGCAGTTTTTCTCCATGGTATCGATGTCAAAATTCTGGCCCGTGAAAATGCTGAGTGGCTAGTAACTTTGGAAAACCACTAGCCACAGTGGCAGGTGAGTAAGACATGTTAATATCAAGCCCTGTACAAAATGTATTAAATTAGAAAAATGTAAAATAGGAGAATTTTTACTAGTCATCTTAGGCTTTTGGACCCCACTGTATATAAGATGTAGCTCAACAAATCTAGCTGCAGGGCAGCTTTATGTATATTTCTCTTTGCGTCTTTTCTGTCTTTGCTCTTCTGTGGATAATCAAACAGCATGCCTCATACAAACCACATGAGTGGACATGCAGCAAAACTGCAGCTGGTTGCTTGGCAACTATCCCTCACTGTCTGCACAACATTAGCTTTCTGTGTGTATGTGTGTGTGTGTCTGTGTGTGTGTGTGTGTGTGTGTGTGTGTGTGTGTGTGTGTGTGTGTGTGTGTGTGTGTGTGTGTGTACCAAAGTCAGCGATCTTGGCATTCATGTTGCCATCCAGCAGCACATTTTCTGGCTTGAGGTCTCTGTGCACCACCATGTGTCTGTGGCAGTAATCTACAGCTGAGATGATCTGATGGAAAAGACGTCTCGCCTCTGTGTCCTCCACCTGAACATGAGAGACATAAAGAGAGGTTACTATATAAAACATCTATACTAAAAACAAGTATTTGTTTTCTGTGGGTTAAAGCTGTCTATACTGTATTTGATACAAAGCTCTAGATCCAAGTCTCTAGATCAGTACTACTATCCTGAACAAATACTCATCTTCTTGCTAGGAAATTTTTGATTTGGATAAAGTAATGTCAAGTATAACTTTTGTATTGTTAATAATATTAAATATAAGAATATTTACTGAACTTGCTTGCTTATTTCATTTAATTTATAGAAAAACAGCATTGAAAATGTATTGAATATGATACAGCAGGTATTTTAGATATATTAATTTCAATCATCATTGTAATGCATGTATTATTCCCACTGCCTGATATAATTAAAGTCATTTAAATAATTTAATTAAAAATGGATGGACAGACAGACGGACAGATGATAGATAGATAGATAGATAGATAGATAGATAGATAGATAGATAGATAGATAGATAGATCATCTATATTGTCTATATAAAGGTATAACCATGTCATTTGTTCAAGTGTTGATGAATTAAGGATGCTAAAAATAAAAAGGTCAAATTTCACCATAGTCAGCTGTGTGTTTGTGCATTCAAACTAAACATGTCGTGCAACATGAACCGTCAGGCTGTGCCATTGTAGGCACCCCAGATAACACAAAGACTGAGTCCTATGTATGCATGAACTCCCTGACCCTTCCCATGAACACTTCACTGGATCAGGCACTGTTTGGATAAGCTAGATCCCCATAACCCCAACAGGTTTGGAAGACTCAAAGGTTAATCCATGCTCAAATCCAGGCCAGAGCCACAAAAACAAGTTAAGAGTCCCGAGGCTCATAAAGCATTTTCGAGCTATTAGGTGACTAACACAAAACATAATCAGGCATATTTCTTAGTAATGGGAAAGTCGTGTTTCCATAATTGAATATGGTTTGTTATGCAGAACACAATTAATTGTAATGTTCAGTCATTTTCCAAATTAGGTATGGCATGCAACTTTGGAGAACCATTGAGAAAGTCAATAGCCTACAGCTGACTTTATAAGCAAGAGCTCGTCAGATCATACTTACCCTTCCATGCTTACAAATATAGTCAAAGAGTTCCCCTCCAGACACATATTCCATCACCATGAAGAAGTCTGTGGGAGTGCTGATCACCTGATACCTGCAACACAACACAGAAAAGAACCACAGAAACTCAACAAGGGGCTTTAGTGTCTGTCAATACAGAGCTCAACAATAAGGATGGCCAATGGCTTGGGGGACACTGTCTCCATCATGTACGTGTGTTTTTATACCCTGCAAAGTGAAACATTTGGATTTCTGTGATATGTGAAATTATGTTATTGCACATTCAGCTGACTTATAAGTTATATTGATTTCTGATAGTCTTGTAAGCATCATCTATAATAAGATGAAAACTCCTTGCCAATGTTTTCCAGCAAAAGTGAGTTTGTAAATTTTAATGTATATATATATATATATATATATATATATATATATATAAAATTTCTTGTGAAATGTGAATTTAATTTAATTTCTTGCTGACACATCAAATATGTTGTTATATATATATATATATATATATATATATATATATATATAAATTTAAGTTATATAATTTTAATTATTTTAAGTATTAAGTATTTTAATTTTAAGTTATAATTATATAATATAATTATATAATTATATATAATATAATTATATAATTATATTATATAATTATAATTATATAAATTGTTTCTTGTGAACTTAATTAAATTAAATGTTTTGTGCCATAAGATATTAAATTAAATTAAAAAATATATAAAACAAGAAATTATTTATATAAATTCTATCTGAAAATGTAATTTAATTTAATTTAATTTAATTTAATTTAATTTAATTTCTTATGGCACAAAACAAATAGGTTTCCTAAAATAAAAGTTAGTACATTTTAGTCATAATATCATCAATAATATAAATAATAATATCATCAATAATATCATAGCATACTTTATTTTTTTTTTTTTTTTTACAATACAATCAAACTGCAACCCATGAAATCCCGCCCAACATAACTTCTCACCGAATATTCTGTTTCACTCAGAAATATGTCCATTATGGAGGTCAAATGCATTGAAATTGTCATTGCACACATGCATGTAAAAATGATAACTCTATAAAAACTCTATAAAAAGCTTTTTTTTTTTTTTTTTTTTTTAACTCAATAGTATTGGACAACAATAAGAGCATCAGCATGTTGAGGAATGTTACGCTACAGTTCTTAGCAACACAAATGCTGATGAAGGTCAGAAAATGTGAGCGTAATTTCTGCAGGGAAACCTACTGGCAGTCTGCTTTGTTGTTGTCCCTGTTTATATTCAACAGAAAAGCCCTTATAGTGGGAGACAGCCTTTCAAACAACTGCATGACAAGGACAAGGCCTATATTCCTCAGAGGGGCTCAATATGGAGAATACTGAAAGAGTCTGGGATACCTGATGTGATTTTTAAATAAACATAATGTAACTTTACAAAATCCAATCATAGAAAAAAGAATGATAAAAGGAGAGAACAGAAAATGTTCTTAAAAGCAAATTCACAGAGAAACACATACAAAAGCACAGCAGGGGCTTAGCATTGAATGTGTCCAGAATACAATGACACAGCTATTGCATTATGATAAGAAACAGGGAATAAGTGAGAGTGGAAAAGAGGGAAAGTGAGAGATTGAGACATGAGAGGATAAGAAGATTATGCTGACGTTATCTCCTTAACTTCTGATCAGAACAACCCTGAAATGTGCCATTGAACTGTGAATAGTAGAACAAGATATGCACTGCATAAAATGCAGCTACATTAAATACATTTCCTCCAAATTAAAATGTATTTGGTTGTCTTGGTTTCCCTCTGTTCCTCTGTGTTTGTGTTCACCTGTGCCTTATTATTCAATTAGCCCTGGTGTCTTTCTAGTGTGTTGTCAGGTCTTGTTTCTTTTGGACTGTCTTGTTGGTGAGTTTTGTTTTCTATTTATTGTGCTCCTGTCCTTGGTTTTGATTTTCTTGCTTTATTATATGATTAAAACTGTGTTTAGATCCACTTACCCTGCTCTCTGTTACAGAATGATTGTTCACAAAAAAAAAAAAATACTGTAAACTGAGCTTTGAAATTCTGAATCAAAAATGAACCAATTGCTTCGCAAAATGATTTCTTTTACAAACCCATTACAAATGTTTTCTTTAAAGTGTAATCGGTAACACTTTATTTCGACGGTCCGCTTTAGACATTCGACTAACTCTAAGTAACTCTGCAACTACATGTCAACTAACTCTCATTAGAACATTAGTATTTTATTTTGCTGCTCCCAACAGATATTCTACTGTCTATTAGTAACTTTGCAAGTACATGACAACTTATTCTACTTAACTGAACCCTAACCTAACAGTCTACTACAGTCTACTAATACTCTAATGACTGGTATTTGAAATGTAGTTGCAAAGTTACTTATAGTTAGTAGAATGTCTAAAGTGGACTATCAAAATAAAGTGTAACCGTATAATCTATTAAAGGTGCAGCAAGTGATTTCTGAGAAACGGTGTTGAAAGTGGATCTGACCGAGCACCAAAACATACTTGTAGCCAATCAACAGTAAGGGGCGTGTCCCCTCATTAGGGGGGAGGTTCATTTGTTTCATAGCATGTTCATGAATTTGGGGGCGGAGCTATCAAGTTATGGGGTGTGATCCTTTTGGGTAGGGGCATGTTTGTTTTGGTGATTTCAAATATCAACAGTGTTTCTCAGAAATTGCTTACTGCACCTTTAACCTAACAGTCTACTACAGTCTACTAATACTCTAATGACTGGTAGATGACATGCAGATGCAAAGTTACTTACAGTAAGCAGAATGTCTAAAGTGGACCATCGAAATAAAGTTTAACTGTGTAATCTATTAAAGGTGTAGTAATCAATTTCTGAGAAACAGTGTTAAAAGTGGATCGGACCACCAGAACACACTTGTGGGGGCGGAGCTATCAAGATAGGGGTATGATCCTTTTGGGTAGGGGCATGTTTGTTTTGGTGATTTCAAACATCAACAGTGTTTCTCAGAAATCGCTTACTGCACCTTTAAATGCAATCTAGAAATCCTCAAATATCAAAGTGTCTGTATAATGTGTTCCTTTATTATTATATTGTAGAGCTTGTTTTGTTTTGGTTTTTTTTTTGGTTTTTTTTCAGCTAATCAATCAAAGACTACTACGCTTCCTATATTACATATTACTACGTCAACTTATTCTACTAACCCTAACACCTAACCCTAACATAACAGTCTACTAATACTCTAATGAGGGTTAACTGACATGCAGATGCAAAGTTACTTATAGTAGAATGTCTAAAGTGGACCATTGAAATAAAATGTAACCGTGTAATCTATTAAAGGTGCAGTAAGCGATTTCTGAGAAACGCTGTTGAAAGTGGATCTGACCGAGCACCAAAACACACTTGTAGCCAATCAGTAATAAGGGGCGTGTCCTCTCATTAGAGGGGAGGTGCCTTTGTTGCATAGCATGTTCATGAATTTGGGGGTGGAGCTATCAAGATAGGGGTGTGATCATTTTGGGTAGGGGTGTGTGTTTGATTTGGTGATTTCAAATATCAACAGTGTTTCTCAGAAATCACTTACTGCACCTTTAAATACAATCTAGAAATCCTCAAATACCAAAGTGTCTGTATAATGTGTTCTTTTATTATTATATTGTAGAGCTTGTTTTGTGTTTTTTCGGCTAATCAGTCGCTTCCTATATTATACAAATGCTAAAAAAGGGGGAAAAAAAAGTCTACACTACGATCTGAGATCAGTTTAAACACCATATAGAAACTGGTTCACTGAGATTGAAATCCCTAGTGGCGACCCATTGAAATTTCGAGAAAGTCTGATGTAACTAAGCCTCATTTACTGAAATCAAGTGACTTTGGCAGGCTGATACATGCTCTGAACTACTGATTGAAGGTTTCGAAGCTTCAAAAAAGCAGTTTTTGTACTTTTGTGCCGTTATGCACTTATAATATTAGTAACATTATTGGACGTAAAACATATATTTTACTTTTTATAAAACTATTTTCCACCGTCTCTAAGGCACATTTAATTTTCACTACCTATAGTTGTATGTCTATTGGGCTTTATATATTATGTTTTATTTTTTATTTAAATAAATTTAAATTTTATATGTCACAATGACACCAGAAACCTGAGGATTTCCGAACAAGCTATTTTTGCAGCTTAGTTTTAATAAATGTTTGTTTTGAATTGGGGAGCTTATAGGCTTTGCTGGAGAACATAATTGCTATACCAGCTTCCAGCACACACAAGACTGGATCAGCATGGAAATTTAAGCAGGTCAAAGCTTTTCAGTTGGACTCATTAAAATCAATTATCCGTACATGTCTAACCACATAGGAAAAACATCAGTTCCATGACCTTCAATAAAATCATTTGTATTTGAAGTATTTGCCCACAAAAATATTCCAAATCCTTGCGTTAGTGATGTTAAATCTCACAAAAATGGACACACTTTGAAGTACATAGTATCAGCATGTGTAATGATCTTTGTAATACTCCTAAAGATTTAAGTGCACCATATATTGCAGTTCAAAGACATAAAGCTTCTTAAAATTTTTAAGAAGCTTAAGCCTTCAGTTAACCCAGTGTAAAAATGATTTTGCTTCCAATCAAGGTGAAAAATCAGCTCACCAGCACAAACATACTCAGTATTTTCAGTAGATTTTGTTAATGTTGATTACGTTTTTAATATTTTTTATGTGATTCACTCACAGCTTGATGATGTGCGGATGTCTAAAGAGCTTAAGGTTCTGAATCTCTCGTTTGATTTTCCCCACAACATCGAGACTGCGGATCTTCTGTCTGTTGAGGATCTTCACGGCAACTTTGTGTCCTGTTAGCTGATGCTCTCCAACTGTTGGCCAAACACAGACACATACACATCAATGAAGACTCAGCTGAAATACCATCACCAGCAGTTAGGTTATTGTAAACACAGCTGATGAAAGATACGTTCTTTTCCAAAGAAAGCAAGCATCAGCGCTGCAGGCCAGCGACCTCCAACACAAACCTTCTAAGAAAACAAAGAAGGAGAGGAGACTTTCGTTTCAGGTCTGAGCCCTCCATTCAAGCAAACAAAACCTGATCTACTCTGAGTTTAGACTTTCATATACTAGCCTTAAGACAATTGCTTATATAGTATTAGATACTGGTCACTTTTGAAAATATGAAAACAAATACCCAAATTTGTTTGGTTTGATATATTATCAGTCCTGCACATTATTGTAACAAGTAATATTACATACAGTATTTCTACCCCCCACCCCCATCCCCAAACACACATACACACATGTTGGGTTTCTATGTTTTATGTGGCTTTCCATAGACGGTTATTTTTATACTGTACAAACTGTATATTCTCCTAACCCTTAAACCTACCCATCACAGGAAACTTTCTGCATTTTGCTGTTATAAAATGTCCCCACAAATAAATGTCCCCACAAGGTCAAAGATTTCTGGTATTACATGTGGGGACATTTTGTCCCCATGATGTAGGGTTTACCAGGATCACACACTTGTACATGTACTTGTGAAGACCTCCCATAAACTGATATTTTTTAAAGGGGTCCTTGATTATGATTAAATTTAACTTTAGTTGATTATGATTTAACTTTAGTTGGTTTGTAATGTTGCTGTTTGAGCATAAACAACATCTGCAAAGTTACGACGCTCAAAGTTCGATGCAAAGGTATTTTCTTTTACAGAAATCGCTTTTTAAGGACTACAACAAACAGCTGGTAGGGACTACAACGAGCTTCTTCCTGGGTTAGTGACATCACAAACCCCAAAATTTACATAAACCCTGTCCCCAGGAACACACAACAAAGGGGGTGAGTGTTGTTGCCATGCCGTCATTTTAAGCTGGACTGCTTCACAAACGAGGGTCAATTCAACGCTGGATTTGCACAACAGATTAACATGACGGCACATGCTAGTGGATGAGTTGAATCAACTCCACAGCAACTACATAAATTTATCCACTAAACATTCAGAAATGTCCAGTCTCATTCTAAAAGTTGTACCTTCTTCCTGAGTCTCTCCATCAGTGTCCGACTCCGGTTTGAACAATGTAAGGCTGAACACCGTTACTGACAATCCTCATTTTGGCTGCGTGAGATTCTCCAGCTTTGTTGTTGTTGAGCAACCGAAGCGCGAGCTGTTAAAGCTCCGCCCTCTTCTGGAAAGGGGGCCGGGAGCAGCAGCTCATTTGCATTTAAAGGGACTGTAGACTAATGATGCAGGTACATAATACAACTAATTATGATTACTAATAAAAATGTAATAATACTGATACATAATATTAGCTGATTATGAGTACTACACACAAAAAAACAGTGTGTTTTTGCTCACACCCAAATAGGGGCAAATTTGACAAGTTTTAATAAATGATCTGTGGGTATTTTGAGCTGAAACTTCACAGACACATTCTGGGAACACCAGAGACTTATATTACATCTTGTAAAAGGGACATTATAGGTCCCCTTTAAAATAACTACACCCTGACCTACCCCTTACAGTGGGGGGTTTATAATGTTTTTGAAATAAGTCTCATATGATCACAAAAGCTGCATTTATTTGGAAATAACATCACAACATTTATTTCCATCAAGAGGTGCATCATTATTGGTCAAGATCTTGTATTGACAATGCAAGAGGTGAGCACTCTGTAAAGTCTCCTCCAGCACATCCCAAAGACTTTCAATGAATTTAAGGTCTGGACTCAGAGGTGCCAATTCATGTGTGAAAATGATTCTTCATGCTCCCTCCCAGCCATTCCTTCACAATTTGAGCCTGATGAATCTTGACATTGTCATCCTGGAATATGGCCATGATGTGTCTTCCTACATGGTTGTTTAAGAAATGAAAAGCTACAAACTCCATCAATTAGGGTTATATACTGTTCCCAAACATATAACATGCTAGGAACATAATAATCACAGCAATAATGATCCAATCATAGACTCTTAAACATTTGCCTATTTAAATCCAAACAGCGAATTTTTATTTTTTTTATTTTTTCGGCAGAGCAAGTAGTATTTTTGTGTCCATACAGACAATACATTCACTGCCTGAGAAGAACTGCCTGAGAAGAAATAATGACTAAAAAGTCTGTTGATAGAGCTGCACCCACAGCAAAGCCTCTAACAGTTGGAGAGTCGCTTGCAAACAAATGTGCTTCCGCTGTGGATATTTAAGTCCAACGACACTCTGAGCATGTGGTATGGAGGGTTTATAGGGGCTATATTCATATCAGCACCCTCATGCAGTTTCTGTTTTATGGCCTTTACAGACAAGGAATAAACCATTTAAGTGTTTTCAGTATTATGATAGATTATTTGTTAGATTGCATGCAATTCTCTGGAAAGTTGCATCACAGGAGTGAGCTTAAACTCCAGTCATGGGCTCTCATGTGGAGCCTGATAAGGCTGTTAGATTTCCCGCCCTTGATAAAATTCTTTAGACTCTCCTCAAGGTCATTTGCTCAACTGGTCATTGATGAACAATGCAAATCGTTCAAGGTTTTTTGGGGGGTTTTTTTGGTCAATGTTAGACTTTTGTTTTGTCTCAAACCTTAAAAAGCGAGCTCAAAAAACCCTTGGTAGTAACTTCATTATCTGACTGCAAGGAACATCTTTCTCCATTGATGGCCATTCAAAAACATCCATGTATTCGGATGAAATTGGCTGACATCACAGCTCAGGATAGTTGTTAGTAAAGATTCTCTTGCCCCAAAGGATTTTTCCCCCAAGGAAATTTTTTATTTTTTATTTTGTCTGTTCAAAAATGTATTGCATTATTGTGATATATTTTTCTACTTAATCAAAATAGCTAAGTATCCTCAATATTTTGTACAAATGTATATAGTGGTACTGTAGAAACTCATGTATAGCCTAGCAGGATAATCAGTATGCCAAACTAGCTTAATCAGCTAGAGCAGGGGTTTCCAATCCTGCTCCTGGGGGGCAAATATCCTGCAGAGTTTAGCATCGATCCTAATTAAACACACTTGAACCAGCTAATCAAGGTCTTCAGGATTACTGGAAACTTCCAGACAAGTGTTTGGGCAGGTTGGAGCTAAAGTTCGCCAGACATTGGCCTTCCATGAGCAGGATTGGACACCGCTGAAGTAGAGGTAAAGCTAGTAGGCTAACTGGTTAGTAGAGGTGTAAAGAGTACCCAAAAACGTAAAAGTAGAGATACCTTACAGCGAAAATAACTCCATTACAAGTTACAAGTCACCAATTCCAATACAACTTGAGTAAAAGTCTTAGAGTATCTGATTTTAACAGTATTTTACTCGTACTGAATGTAGACTCAAAGATCCACTAGTCCTGAACACCTAAGAGACATGCCAGTGAAAAAACAAGAAACAGGTGATTTGTAAGGAAAGCAATCACGTTTATTTTCTAAAATCAAAATAAAACTGAATACCTTAATATTTCAATAAATCAAGGTTGACACAACAGCCTCTTAAACATCTACAAACACTGAAGTCTCAGTTAAGCTCAAGCGCTCATAAAGGGCATAAGTAAACCAATATCGTTCAAAAAGGTCTCTTCAATATAATGGATAAATAAAATAATGTTAAGTAAAATTAAATAGTCAAAGCCTGCTTGCACTGAATGCGCTGTCTTAAGCTGCAGCCATGTCCTCATCTAATGCACTCGCATTCATGTAAAAGTATAGCCTTATTGACAAGGGCAAAACATACAAGATATAGTACCTTCAATGCCCTTTAGATGGCAATATCGCTTCTTTTGTAGCAGAAATAAACTGCTGCAGAAAAAGTTAGTGCCATGCAAAATGTAATTGCATTACTCATCACAAATGTATATTCAAAAATAGTAAAGAGTAAAAGTTGCTAATAGCTTCGATACTTAGTAAACCTAAAAAAGTAGCCAAAAAGATACTTAAGTACTTTAACTAATTACATTTACTCAAATACTTTACACCACTGCTAGTTAGAAGTGCTCCACAATTATTTTGTTAAAATAATTATCATTTTGCAGATTCTGCAAGCGGTATGTAAACTTTTGAGCACGACTGTAATTTATGTCATTCACAGTGGGTCATGAATTTGAATTAAAAATAACATGAATTAAAAATACTAATAATAATGATGAGCATGGAAAAATCATTTAGCAATTCATAATGTAATAACAGCACATAATGTTAAAACTGCACATAATGTAATAAGTATTACATTATTATTGTAATAAAATAAAATGTACTGTAAGGGAATACTATTTTTTTATGTTTTAAAAGCTATTACAGTTATGTAAATATGACATGTTTTTGGTGAGTTCATAATGTAATAAATTTCTCATAATGTAAAAATTGTTATTACATTATGAGCTCAAGATTTTATTACGTTTTGAGAAAATTATTACATTATGAACATTGTATTACAATAATAATGTAATACTTATTACATTATGTGCAGTTATTACATGATGAGTTGCTACAAATACTATAATATTCCATAATATATATATATATATATATATATATAAATAAAAATTGTTCATTTAAATTTCATGGTGACTTTAAAGCCGTTATGTACACTGTTTTGTACCTTTGTCTTTTTGCCTGATTTTCAAATACTTTTTTTGCTACAAATCAAAGTTTAGGATGTTGTGAAACACCCTGTAGCTGGTTGGTTTTGGTTCATGGCTTAAACCAAGACTTTTTAAAGGTCCCTTTGGGAAAATAGATGGGAAAAATACTTCTGGAACCCCTGGAAAAGTGGGCGGGTACTGTTACACTCTATGGTAAAGGGGGGCTGAATCTTGTCGGACACCCAGCAGAGCAAGGGCCATTGAGATGAATGGAAAATGCTTGTTTAGGCAAAAATGCTGTCTAGGTAGGCATCTCAGTTTAGAAATACAGTTTTTGTGATGAAATTATAATGCACAGGGAATCAATAAACATAGTTTATAACGGTTGTATGTGTACAGACTAGAGACAACAATAATAAGAGCATTTCTTTTAATGCAACACACGCCGTGGGATAAGGTTTTACTTCAATAATGCGCAGCAAAGCTCAAACACAAGGCTATACCATAGGGCTATACCCGTGCGAAAGGTCATTCCCAAAATGAGCGGCATTCCCGCACGCGCTTAGAATAGAAAATGACTGCAAGGTCAAAGCAGTACTGCAGGTAAAATATACAAACTACGACATTTGTTCCAGCGCTACTTTTACATTAATCATCAGAATATACTTTTGAGACAAACGTTTTAAAGATTCAATAATTTGGGAGCTGGAAATGTATGCAAATAACATGTTAAAGAGCGCAGCTCAATGCTTGATCGCTGCAGGGAGGATGACAGTGCATTAAAATTTGCAAAATACCAAATATTGAGAAGACGTAAGTATGTGAACCCTAAATGATGCCGAAATGCCAGATAGTTACCCAAATGTTGTGATACTAAACATTTACTCAAACATGATTGCAAGTGCACCGTCTACCGTGGTGCTGAAAGAATTCCCAGCTCTGCGCCATATTCACTAACAGCATACGCACTTTCTGCGTCTGGAGAACGTTGAGGAGGTTTTTACTACGCAGTTTATGCTACGTAAATTGCGCACATCGCCCGCCGGCAAGTTCAGCACTAACAACCCCGAAAACATACGTTCGTACTTCCATTCCATGCAACAACAGAACACGTATAGTAAATGAATAGACTTAACTCTTCACTTTTCCAAATGTTCCGACTCCCAGCGTGTCTCCGAGGATGTAGTGTCCTATCTTTACCCTGCCTTCGTGTTTCTGTTTTTCAGCCATCTTACTATGTGAGGTCCTCGGGCTGCCTTTCAGGAGGCGGGATTGAGCACATGAGGTAGACAGAGCTTTACTAAACCCCTTTAAGTGCTGATCTGAATTCAGCTTCAGGAGAAACTGTAACTGTACACAAACAGGCAGCTCTCGGATCAGCTGATAAGGCTTTAAAAAGGGGGGGAAAGGGGGCGGTCTGGGCGTAAACAAGTAGCCTATTCCCCTCAGTCTGATTACTGAGCATGACACATCTCACAACTTTTCCTACATTAGTTTTAATTATAGCAGCATTTCCACTTTGGCAATAATTATTCAAATATGATAACAACTAGAATGTATGTTGCCTAGCCTACCATTTCGTTTGAGTTTATTTTTATTTTAGGCTACATATTGACATTACATTTTACTCACTATCCATAAAATCACCATACACAGTTCTTCATATAGGGTGAATTCAGGTTGATTGGGACACTTTTTCCCAGTCATCTCATAAAGTGTCCCAATCAACCTGAATTCACCCAAAGTAAATAATAACAATAATAATAAAGCTAGGAAAAAATACATTTTAAGGAAATATGACACTGTCCTGACAGAACTCAAGGGTTCATTAAAAAAAAAAAAAAACTTTTTAATATAATGTTTCACAGCTGTGTATTTTTATATATCGAGATAGATTTTACAAAGTTCTGTCATTAAGATCCTTAAAGGCACAATATTAAAATATTCAAAAACCACTAGAACAATGTTATATATTTTGAGTACATTATCCCAAATGTTTCCAAGAATGTTTAAATCCAGAGAAATAAGCAATTTTAACCAGTACACGGACCGTGTCCGTGCGTCGCCTGTCAATGACATCATACCCGCGTTACCCTCGATTTCCGGTCTTATTGTTTAAATCTTGTTTCCTTGATTTCCCGCGAGTACCATGTTTTACCATGACTAATATCGATCTAGCTTACTGCAGTGTGCAACAAGTGTCTCATAGCAGCCGCCGAGTGAACGCAAAGTAGTACTATAACAAGTTTCAACTTTGTATCTAATATGATAAACAGTGCTGCGTTACCCCACATACACATGGCCAGAAGAAGCGGAAGTGGCGACTGCGGCATAATAAAAGTTTTGCTGCTCTTGAGACGTGTGTCGCACTCGTCTCTCATTAGCAATCGCTCCAGCTGCCTCGTTTCTGCTCGCACAACACTTGGCCCTGCTCTGCTTCATACTACAGTAACGTTAATAACCTCATCCATGAACATGATTTCTGCCCGAGTCCCATCCCGATTCTTTTCCATCGGCTGTAGACGTGAAGACAACACCTCTCGTGATTCCGCAAAATCAAGGCGTCATCACCTTTGTTTTGAATAAGTGACCTCTAGTGGTGAAAATTTACATATTGTGCCTTTAACTCAATCTGGTTGCTGTATCAGCTGCCAATGAGCTCGCTGCTCAACCTTCAAATACTTGGTCAGCATTTACTGTCGCAGTTTGCAGCATGCTTTCAGAAACCCTCCACCCTCCCCAGCTCCACCTGTATAGATCTGCTACGGGTAATTCATGTCCGAGAGTTGTCATGACAGAAATATATTTATGAAAACATTTATAAAATCAGGCAAAATCAAAGTCAGTTTTTTTTTTTTTAAATAATAATAATAATAGTAATAATAATACTTTCAATAATGTTTTAATAGTTAATAGTAAATAACTGCACTCAAATTTAGTAAATAAGCCTATTTATGTATTAGTAAATGTGCAACATGCAGTCAAAATCAATCACCAGAATATACTGCAGAATTAAAGTGATTTAAAGGAAAACATTGCCTCCCAATTTACCTCCCAAGTAACTTGCATAGTGATTTTTATGGATGGATCTAGTGCAGCGGTTTTCAGTCCTGGTCCTGGGGACCCACTGCGTTGCACAGTTTTTATGTCTCTCTTATCTGACACACTCATTTCAGTTCATGGAGCTCTCTCCTAATGAGATGATGATTTAAATCAGGTGTGTAAAAATTAAGGATACATACAAAACCACTAAAATGATACACTGAAAACCACTGCTCTAGTGTAAAGTCGACCGGCTTTACACAACTGCAAACAGTTTATTTCAGATATGAATTAAGAGGTCATTACTAACTGTTCACTCTAAAAAAAAATGATGCTATATAGCACTAAAAGTGGTTCTTTGGCTCGTAATCATAGGGGAACCACTTTAAGTGCTGTATAGCACCAAATCTTGGTGCTTCAGTGGTTCTTCAGTGGTTCTTCACCGGTTCTTTGGGATGACTGAGGTGCTATATAGCACCGCTACCGTATACAGAACCTGTTAAGCCCCTGTATGGTTCTTCAGCGGTTCTTCAGTGGTTCTTTGGGGTGGTTAAGGTGCTATATAGCACCACTGCCATACAAAGAACCTGTTAATCCCCTTTAAAGGTTCTTTACGAGCCAAAGAACCACTATTGGTGCTGTTTAGCACCATTTTTGTTGAAGAAATAAAATGCGACATGGCACCTCTTATGGGTTCTACATATAGCACCAGAAGTAGAAGATATGGTGCTACATAGCACCAAAAGTGATTCCCCTATGATTACGAGCCAAGAACCACTTTTAGTGCTATATAGCACCTTTTTTTTTAGAGTGTTGTATTTGTATCATTTGACCTGAGATTTTACTAAAAATATGTGAATTAATTTAGATCTAGTAAACTTCAAATGTGTTACATGTTCTTCACCTCTAGATGGCAGTGCTTCATCACTGCTGTGTTGGAGGTACATAACAGTCGCCTTTAGTTTATCATCATCCGTATCCAGGCCAAGACTTGATTTGTTTTATATTGTAAAAAAAAATAAATAAATAAATAAAAAAAACTTATAGGCTTATATTGGATCAGACAGATATTAGAAAATAAATATATTACAATATAATTACATATACAGAAATTAAAAAAAAATAAAAATAAAAAAAAAAGTAGGCTATGCTGTAGCATGTATTCAGTCTCTGTTTTAATATTTTACGAGCGTTTTTTTCTGTAGCGAGAGAATTGCAAGAGGTGTTTTTTTTTTTTTTTTTTTTTTTTTTAACTTATTTTAAATTTTATTTTTTCATGTTTCCTGCAGGTTAGCCAAATGATTCTTGTGCGCCACAATTTTCTTCTAGTGTCTCAGATCCTCTATTGAATTGGGGTCAGATCTCTGACAGAGCCATTGTAGGCCAGATACCTCTTTGTTCTGGAGCTAGTCAGATGTTAATTTAACCTTTGTGGGTGGGATCATTGTCCTACAAAAAGATGAACTTCTACCAAGCATCCATTTTTAACGACTAGTTCTTTTGCAGTATTCCCCGTTCTTTAGATTTCCTTTAGAGATCTTCTGGATCACAGAAAAACATAAAGAGAAATGGTGATAAACCAAAAACCCATCAATTTAGGACACGCAAAATATGAAACTGACACAATCTGAATTGGTCACAAAACAAATGTATCCATTATTAAATCCATTCAAATAATAATAATTTATTATTATTATTATTATTAACAATAAATTATTTTTTTAGAAAACTTTTCCAAAACTATAATTTAACCCTCTTCATGCTTCATGTTTCATGTAGGTGAATGAGATAACTGTGTTTCCAGCATTGGCCGCTAGGGGCAGTGCAGGTCGTTCTGTGTGTGAGAGCGTGTGCATGTGTGTCAAAGGGCCGTGGGCTTCATTCAGCTGCCCAGGACAGGAGAAGGGGGCTGAGCGCATAGTGAAGGGAAGGAGGTGGAGACCAAAGGAGGATTCATAAACAGGAGTTGATCTCCTAGTTTTAAAAAGCCGCTCTCAGTTCAAACCTTCAAGTAGCGTAGAACTAGATCACAACTCACTAACCGACCCAACACGACTCATCATTCAGAGAGGTGCTGCTCCGTAACGCTGCGCTTTCACTGGACAAAGTTGAATGGACTTGATTGCACGGACAACTCATTGTTTTCATTAACTTTCCAGGACGTCTTCCCACTTGAGCCGGGACTTTAACTCCCTCAGACTTTATACGACACGTTCTTGCTGACAAGACAACTGAAACGAGCCGCTGCAGTGAATCTCTGGGATTTTTAGGAGAAAGAAACGACTGGAGGAACTCTTGCAAATGCAAAACTATATGTATGAGAAAGCGATGGCACCCGAAACAAGAAACGGAGGAACATCCACGTTAAATAACAACGGCGTAGACAACAGCAAGAGGAAACTTTTAATAGCACTAGACATCTTCTGCCTTGTCTTGGGTGAGTGTCCAACACACAAAATGTTTGTAGGCTAACAGTGGAAAAAAAACATGCATTATGTCTAATATATATATTTGTTGTTTATTAGTCATCTAAAACTTTAATGTACAAAAATGCTATTGAAATCACAATATTAAGATAAAAGTTAGAGAAAAATGACATTAAATAATGATGAGTGTACACTTATATAAATGCATAAACAGTACAATGTTTTGTATAGCATAATGCACTAGGTGGATTAAATGTTGCCAACTGAAGTTTAACTGTTAAACTATAGTAAAGTATGTGAGCTGAATGAAATGAATTACTGTTTATTGAGATAACAATGCAAAAAAAGTCATACTTTGCATTGGTATCTTAGTAAACAGAAGATTAACCGTTACAAGCTCTTATCACAGCCTGTAGGATGGGCAAAGTTGGCACTGTGGTGATATAAAACCACTTGTTTTTTCTTCGTCGGTTGTGTAAGAAACCTTATTTGGATTGCTTTAATGAAACCTTCCTCACTCATCAGATGAAGGAGGGAGTTATTGTGGGTCCTTTGCGCCCTATTGACATCTTTTGAAGTGGCACATGAACATGCTTATTATGGTTAACCGATCACTTACATGTAACAGAATCATCTGTAGTCAAAACAAGTTCTGTAAACATGACTTTCCGTTCACAGCTTTTTATAGTTGTGATGCAACAGGATTTTTAGGCAGACCATGTGTAGTTGATTTGGATCTGGCGAGTTTATTATGACAGAGTTTATTTAGATTTGAAGTTCAGTACAGTAAGTTGACCATGACATACAGAGGATACATGGTGATATGTGTAAATTGCTCTCAGACACATGTATTTTCTTTCCTATTTTCTTTAACCCTATAAAGCTTACTGTATCATATTGGATGCACAAATTTCTAAGGGCTCTAAATTATCAACATGATCAAAACTTCTACTACATGCCTTTGTAAAAATGTACACTTTCAGGTCCCACATGTCTTTTTGCTGTGAAATCTTTACTTACTTTATATAGTATTAGTTATATTTCAAGATGAACACTTACTGGATTGAATCAACTTGGGTTTACTTGATTAATTTTTTAGAAAAATCATGCTAAAATGTGATACATCAGGCTTTTGAGGAACTTTTATTTGTATATCTTTCAGTCATCGTTGTGTTGTATTGCATTATTTAACCCCCCAGAATTTCATCTTATTTTTTGGTCATGAAAATATCAGCAACTGCACCAATTTGCATATTTTTGCTCAGTTCAAGCTTTTGAATAAAAGTGTTTTTTGAGCTCTATTCTCCCATATCATACTATATGGGATGTATCAAATATGATACCCAACAAAAACTTTTTTGTCTAAAGGTTCAATAAACTGTAAAAATTAGATTTTTTGGGACTATTTCATAAGTCAGGCTTTAAAGGGTTAAAAGGAACGCATGTGAGTTTTTGATGCGCTGTCATTCACAGCTTTCAGCAGCTCAGCGTGACATTGGGCGCTTGATGAAAGTGTTGCCTATAGTGGTTAAAGATGTGCACTTGGTAACCTAAAGCTTGTAGGTTCAGACCCTCAATGGGCGAACACAGTCGTGCCCTCAAGCGATACACTTAACCCCTCGATAACTCCAGAAGGATTATACCTGAAATACCTCTACAGTAAGTCAGTATTTAGTCGCTAGGTGAATACCAACTGCCTGATTTGTATCGTTTGGTTCAGATGCCTGGAAACCATCACGGCGTCGGGTTCTCATCTTTCCTCAAAGCCTGTCAGTTCGAACCCTCCTCCTTCAGAATTGAAGGATTAACAAACTTCAGCCCTCATCTTTACACATTCTTCTAGAAGAGACCCTCCAACCCCCCGCCAGCTGGCATATGCCTCATTTAACTCCAGCCACAGCATCATATCAACTTTCTCTCCCACTTTTAGGGGCAGAATGAGTCCCGCTGCTTTTGTTTCCAGGAATGCGGAGTAGAATGGCTTAAACATGTCGCTTTAGAGGACCAGGGCAAGGCTTTTGTAAGCAATTAGAGTCTGTGGTTTTAAAACGCCTGTGAACCTTCCACAGCATCCAAGACGGTTGTTGCGCTTTGAAAAGAGAAGACACGTTAGAGCAGGTGGAGGCGGGAGAGGAGGAATACCGTTGATTCAAGCGTCGCTTTGAACGGGGGTCCTAAATTAGAAGTTTACAGCGAGTTTGGTAACTAATAACTTCCTTTCGTCTCCGTATCATAATGAAAACGAAGCCTCAGCTCTTCCTGTGCATGTTTTACGGTCTCTTTTAAATGCAACCATAATGACACATGTTGTCTTATACACTCTAAAAATGCTGGGTTAAAAACAACCCAAGTTGGGTTGAATATGGACGAACCCAGCAAACGGGTTGTTTTAACCCAGTGGTTGGGCTAAATGTTTTCCCAACCTACTGAGTAGTTTTATTTAACTCAAATATTGTATTGCTTGCTTAAAATAAACCCAAAATTGTTGGAAATTAACATTTATTAATATGTTTAATAAATTAACATTTATTAACCCCTTAGCATTCCTGTAAAATTTGCCTAAAATGCCTAAAAAAAAAGGCATACCCAAAGTAAACTGCATGCTGTTCTTGAACCATTGAAAATGCTGGGTTAAAAATGGACAAACCCAGTGATTGGGTTGGGTTAAATGTTTGCCCAACCTGCTGGGTAGTTTTATTTAACTCAACTATTATTAAAAAATACTGTATTGCTTGCTTTAAATGAACCCAAAATTGTTGGAAATTAACATTTATTAATATGTTTAATAAATTAACATTTATTAACCCCTTAGCATTCCTGTAAAATTTGCCGAAACACCTAAAAAAGGCATACCCAAAGTAAATTGCTTGCTGTTCTTGAACCATTGTGTACCGCGGGCAGTACAGTAGAACGCTAACAGGTTAATAGTTTTAATGAATAATAATGAAACAATAAAAAAATTTATTAAATTGCTTATTAATAAATGTTCACATTTTCATTATTATTGTTGCCTCTAGTAATTATATGTCTGATTTTTAATTTCCAACCTATATTGGGTTCATTTTAAGCCAGCCATATAGTAACTTTTAGTTGGGTTAAATATAACTGCCCAGCATGTTAAGCTAACATTTAACCCAACCGCTGGGTTAAAACAACCCAATCACTGGATTTGCCCATTTTCAACCCAACTTGGGTTGTTTTCAACCCAGCATTTTTTTGAGTGTAGATGCATAAACGTATGTAACAAATTCACTAAAAAAGTTTAACGTAAGATGATGCCGTGCTTCAAAAGGAAGACATAAACAAACATGTTCATGTTTAAGATAGTGGGCTTGGCCTGTTTTTGGTGATCTTGGGAGGGGGTTTATGTGAAAGAGAGGAGACTCGTTTGAAAAGGATGGCTGAAGAATGTCTCTCAGTGAATGGGCTTTGTTAGCACTGAAGCTGCAGCCCATCCAGTGATCAGGCACTTCAAGTTCCATCTGTTGTGAGATCTGTAGATTAGTGCATTATCTCTGTCTTTCCCTTTCCCTGCATTTCTCTCCCGCACTCTCAAAGTCTCCCGCATCAGATACAGAGCTGATAACCTCCTTGGCACTCGCTTGTCTGTTTTATTGCATTTGAATCCACTTCAACCGTTGGTGTTTACACATGCAGTACATCCACACTGAGACCGATGCTTTTGTTCAAGATCATTAGTAGTTTATCACTGTGGGCATTGTATCTGCAGTGCATCAGATGCGTTATGAATCTAAATGAAGCTTAAGAAAGCAGCCAGACGGATTGTGTGTTTAGCGTTACCTCCTGTTGAGATGAAGCAGAGAGGCTGCAGCTCAGCTCATTAGCATACAGTAGTTATAGTAACGCAAAGGAGGCGTGTCTCTGACTGTCACTCCCCCCGAGGGTGTCTGGGGTGGTGGGTCGCACACATTCCTGCCCATGCCACTGATAGCTGAAATAGTTTACATACAGACACAAACACCACCCAGACTCTTTCTCTCATCCGCACTGACTTTACTGTTCGAGATGTCAGTGGTTTGCTTGTATAATGGCTGTTAACTTGAATCTTGTGAAGAACCTATTCAGGTTTTAACTCACCCCCAAACCAAAAGAAGAAAACAAACTTATAATAATAAAAGTATAAACTAAACGTATAAAATAAAGGTATAAACTAAAAATATACATTTTATAAATATATACACATTATTTAATATATTATATATATTAAATAAAAGTAAAATAGTATATATATATATATATATATATATATATATATATATAGTAAATAATATTAATAATAATAATAAATAATAATATATGTAATATATGTATATAATATATATATATATATAATATTTAATATATGTAAATAATAATATATAATTTAATAATATATTTTATATATATTTTTATTTTATATATAATATATTAAGTAATGTATTTATTAGTATTATTACAATTTATTATATATTACATTAAATATTAAATTGTAAAAATATATTTTTTATAAATGTATATTTTATTTTATTTTTATATTAATTTTAAATTTTAACTTTTTATATTATATAATATTTAATAATAATAATAATAATAATTTAATTTTTTATAAAAATGTATATTTTTATATTAATTTTAAATGGTAACTTTTTATATGATTTAATATTTAATAATTTTTTTTTTTTTTTTTTAATTAATTTTTTTTTTTTATTTTTTTTTTTTTTACCATAATGGCAATTGGAATGGAAATGAACATAATTGTCGTGCAAAATATATATATATATATTTATTTTTATTTATTATACACTTATATATATATATATATAAATTTTTTTTTTTTTTTTTTTTTTTTTTTTTTAAATTTTGAATTTGGGGTGAGTTGGACATGCTCTTTTTGACAGTGAGATTCATCCTAATATGCAACACATAACATTGATACTAATCGCTAACCAAGCAGAAAGCATCAATGCTTGTTGATATGTTCATTGTTCATACCCCACAGATGCGAAGCATACTTGACTTACCAGTGACATTTAATCCAGTTTGCCGGTCTGAAAGGTCTGACCAAGCTGCTTCCTGGTACCTCTCTGGGGAGGCATCAGTTCTAAAAGAGATTTCTTGTTTACTTGTTGGAATGGAAATGAGAAATCAGCTTAAATAGTACAAGATATCACCACCGTCAACGCTTACCCTGAATTAAAACAATGTGTGAACGACTTGGCCCTCAGTCATTTAACCTAGCGAGAAGATCAAAGTGAAGGAAAAGGTTTCGGTCTTATGATTTCTGGTCGTTTTTAGCTGCTTTTAACTTCTCCTTTATCCGTGACATTCCAGGAGGCCGATGGTAGAGTTATGGAGTGCCAGAGAACCCTTTGGGAGTCTCTCTCATTTAGGTCTGACTACATTAACCTCCACCTCTAAAGCTGAGAAGGTCTGGTCCACCTCTATAAATATTTTCCAGAATTTCTCAAATTCTTCATCGCAGACCAAGGGCGGCTTCCACTCTTGAAGTGACATCTGGTATAATTTTCGGTCGGCGTTATGCAGGGGCAAACTCAGGAAAGGGAGGGAAGAGGAAAAGGTAGTCTCGCTAGGCCGCTCTCCTGTTTTCCCTCCCTCACTCTGACTCTTTGCCCTAGGTGTGGCCAGCTGTGCTGTGAAATGTAATCCCCCCAGTTTTTTTTCCTACATCGTTTCCCTGAGCCCCAAACCCTCCCTCTTTCTCCCATTCACAGGGTGTAATTGCAGGAGACCGTCTAAAGCTGCCACATGGCGTTCAGGAAAGACTTTGACCTGCCATAGCTGTCAGTCAGATGGAGTGATGGAGTCTTCCTGCAGCAGTGCTCCATTAACTTCTGCTGTTGCAATGTTTCCCCATCCCGTTTATATAGTTTACATGTGTTTTGGACTTCTTTTCAGCAACTCTATTTAGTCCTCTAGGAATGGCCACTCAGCTTTACACATTTCTTCTGATACTTCAGTTACACTGAACTGTGGACAGATATAACAAAAAAAACATTTTATAGAGGTTTTTAGGGCTGTCACGATTCCTCGATTAAATTTGAGTACTTGATTTTAAGCAACCCTCCATTACAATTTATCCGCAGCGAGTAACCGGCAAAATACCGGAAGTGGCGCATTCCATGGACAAGAATCCATGAACTGCATTATTAGACCGTTTTCCAAGGTTGCATGATGTATTAATTTAAAAACCATACTATAGCATAGTGTTATTGTGAATTCACAAAAGCTGCAATTCAATTAAATAAATATATACCATGCAGGTTTAATATATATATATATATATATATAAAACGTTAATTTGGGAATGCAATGTGTGCCATTTCATCAGATTTGTAAGGTAAATCATTTATAAACCAACGCCAACACAGGGAGAATAACATGTCCAAATATGCGAACTGGTCATCGCGTTTTCAAAATAAAAGTTCAAATCGTTGCTCTGAGTTTGCATGTTATGATGTCCACCTATTCTTGTTCAAGAAATTACATTGGCTTTAGCAATGTAGTAAATGTTATTATATGTGTGTTTTAAGTCATTTTAAAGCCTTAGGTCTTTGCCTAGGTCTATTTTTACTACAAAAAAAATATCCGATTACTCACTTAATCGTCAAAATAATCGACCGATTACTCGATTACAAAATAATCATCAGTGACAGCCCTAGAATTTTTTACTATAATCTGTTTATAAATGTATTTCTTTATATATATATATATATATATATATAATATATGATTTATACTGAACCCAAAACATTAAAAGAAAAGTTATTATAAAGTTTTACCAAGAAAATCTAGCTTTTCCCAATGATAGCCTGAAGCATAAAGATGTGAGATTAGAGCTGGTTAGAAAGTCGACATTTAGTGAGACTTATTTCAGACAACCTTCCTGCAGATCAGTCCTCTGTGGGTTTTTCCAGCCAGAAATGACAAAAGAAATGGCCATTACTGCATGTTACATAATGAGGTGACATTTTAGATGATAAAATAACACTTACTCTGCCATTAACTAAAAACCAAGCTGGGTTCATTGAAACGTAAAACAGGATTTCAGAAGTCATTCCTCTGAATGAGAAGCTGCCACAGATCTTTGGAAAGTGATGTTAGGAGTCTCTTGGCTCCTGAGGGAGCTGTATTTTGTAATAGTCAGCATTAAGGCTGGAGGGTTACAGTGTGATGTAGGAATGGTTTCCATATGAGTGCTCTTGGAGTACAGTAGAGTCATCTGGGCCTCAGATGGAGTCACAGACTGCCTCGCCTTGCCTCGGCTTCACCGCTAGTAATGACGCTGTCAAAACATAGTGCCCACTCTCAGTATTTGTGTATGTCTAAGTGCACATGTGCAGTACAACGTGTTTGACTATTTGTTCAAGAACCTGCTATGGTGTTGGTGTATGTCTAAGTATATGTGTGTGTGTGTAAGAGAGGCTGGTTTTTGAGGTCGCTGCCATGTGATTTAAGTATATGCTTGTAGAGTTTATGCGACGAAGTGGGTTGGCGTAGGTAGCAATTAGATGGGCAGACATGAGCATGACTGACCATCAGCTGGCTGTTCAGACTCTCTCTCTGTGTGTGTGTGTGTGTGTGTGTGTGTGTGTGTGTGTGTGTAGACTGTTGGCTACAACTTTATCACATCCAGAGGGTCTCTTGGAGTGTGTACTCATGATAACACACTCTTCGGTTTCATTATGGTCACTAAATTCCTCCAGTGTGGACGCTGTTCTCTGTGATCAGCTGCTGCATATCTCCAGTTTACGGCTCTTTGTTTGCGCTCAAAACAATAGCGTAAGATCTTCAGGGGTGTAGAGTCAAGTATGAGGAACCCCTGCTGGTTTGTAGGCCTCTCTACGAGGTAAACACACAAATGGTTTGTTTATTTATTCTCAGTGTTAATTGTAGTCTATTTCCTTTCACTAGTCTATATTGTATCCTGTAAGCTATTGTTTCAGCAAATGAGGCATTGTGTGTGTACGAGTCTGTGGGATGCATCAGCTATAGCTGTCACAGCGGAACAATCATCCGCAGTTCGCTCAGCTTGATTGTAATTCCAGGGTGTTTGCAGGAATTTTTCTGGAGTGTATGCATGTGTTTTGTGGAATGGGATTTCTTCAAATCCAGTGTGGGCATTTCATCTAGCACCGAAAGGCCAAGGGTGACCTCACAGCCACCCTCACACGACAAGCGCTCTTTCACTTTTTCTGGGTCATATGGATTAAGTCCAGGGTGCTTGGCATTCCTGAGTGTAAGCCTAGCTGGCCCCTAAAGGGCCGTCACCCTGCGCGCATTTGTATGCTAAAGAGATCTTTGTCACCAAAGCTAATATTCTAATGTGATGGATAATACTCAAACAAATGATATTCGATATAGCTCAAATGTGGCTTTAGAGAAGGAATTTTCTTAAGAATAAACTAGGATGAGAAGGGTGGGGCTAGGAGGGATTGATGTTAATAAACTTTGCATATTAATTAAAAATAATATTATATAAAAAAATTAAAATGCACCTGTGCTGTTTCAGCAGATGACTCAAGTGGCAGTGCATTTATATAGAGCAGTGTTATTGTTAACTAAAATTAAAAAAAAGTTTTCTTTAATTTAAATAAAATAATAGATGAAAAACTTTCTAACTGGAGATTCTAACTGAAATGAAAAGGTTACATTGAAGTGCTAACATTATTAAATCTGAATAAAACTGAAATAAATAAACATTAAAGCAAAGCAGAAATGTTTGATAAACTAATAAAAAATGACGAGCATGAAATAAAATTACTACATCCAAAACTTTGGTACCAAGTCAGTACTGAAATTTAAAAAATGTGACGCTTTGAGCGCTGTTAAACGGATTCGTAACCACCTCTGATTGGCCTTTGTGTTGATGCTCTGTGATTGGCTGCAATGATCAATGCTTCAAAAACATGTTGTAAATAGACATCAGTGACGCTCTTCACCGAGTGCTTGCACAGATACACACGGCAGCGTTTGAAAGCAGGCGTCAGTCAGCGGAAAACAGCGCCTGCTTCTAAACGCTCCCGTTCCCGCTTTCAAAATGCTTTCATATTTAAACACTTCCGTTTGCTTTCAAATGCTCCTGTGCGTTAATCATTGTAGCCAATTACAGACATATATGTTGAGCACGTGAACACAAAGGCCAATCAGAGGTGTTTACGAATCCGCGCAACAGCGCTCAAAGCATCACATTTTTAATTTTTTTAATTTCAGTACCGACTTGGTATCGAAGTCTGTACTTTTGACAACACTTCCAGTATATTATTTATTTATTTATTTATTTATTTATTTATTTTTTAATGCAGTTGTGTTAAATGCTGTTTAAATTAGTTAATTTAGTGATGTTGGAGCTGTGGCATTGTAGTTAGGGCATTCAGCTGTGGAACTCATATGGGAAATATTAGCTTGAGTCTGGCTCGCAACATTTCCCAATCCAATTCCCTTCAATCTCCCCATAGTTTCCTTTCTCTGCAAGTAAAACTAGTGGGCCTGGTTTCACAGACAGGGCTTAGATTAAGCCAGGATTGGGACATTTAAGTATCTTTTATAAATGTGCTTTAGAAAAAAAACATTACTGGTGTGCATCTTGACATTACTCAGTGCAAGTTGCTTTCATTTAAAACAGCTCAAAAATTAATTTTAGCCTGGGACTAGCTTAAGCCTTGTCTGTGAAACCGGTAGTTGATGTATGAATGAACACATGTATATGTCATGTGTTACACTGTGTCAGTGTATCTGTTCATTTATAGAGCTGTTTTGTCTTTCTTTTACTCTGGCATGTTTCTTAGTGGGTGGAGTTGGAGCAGAACAATGCTGTGATCGTTTACACCCTCTCTGTTATTGTTACTGTCTCACAGCAGAAGCACACCCTCAATAAGATGTGTAGCTTACACAAATATATATTCACTCATAGACAACACAATTATAAACACATTTAGACAGTGACGTTTCGATGATCTTATGCTCTTACAAACCACACCAAAAGCCTAAATGCAGCTCTCACACTCTGGTAGAGTGTAGATTGCTATTTTCAGATACGTTGGTTGTAGTGTTAAGTCCATGGCGGGTCTTTCTCTTGAGCTCCAGGGCAGGGCGGGAGATGGGAGCAGTTCCTAGGCTCTACCCCAATGAAGATGATCACGGCAGGCTGTGGCGGCCAAGGTTAACCAGGATCATGACACACCACTGACTCTAGGGTCTGTGAAGTGGGCGGAGGGGATGAAAGGATTGATGGAGAGAAAAGGAATACTCCTTCGGTCCAAAGAAGCCTCTTCTCCTGAGCTACAGGGGTTTATTACATTTTTATTGGCCTCGGTAAAGAAATGCCTCCCGGAAAAGAGGCAGAAAGCTAGTTGGTGTTCATTTGTTGAATTGCACTCTACTGTGAGAACAAAAAGGCTGGGTTTGACCTTTGCCCTAAGGAAACTGGCCAGCAGTTGTGCACCTAAAGGCAAAATAAACAGACCTACCAAAGTACGCGACACACTTGGCACAGTGACTTTTTTAGGGCCCTTTGCTTCTTGATTTAGTGGTATCTCCAGACTGTTATTTTGACATGCAAGGCCTATTTATTACATGATTTAAATAAACAAAGAAACATTATTTTCTTAGAAGAAACTACTGTAAATTCAATTTATGTGTCCTCATGTATTCTGTTATATATTGAAATATATTGTTTGCTGGTCTCCTCAAGGGGCTGTTTGTGGGTGGGGAAGAGATCAAAAAGGTTAAATAACAGAGCAGCTTCGACACGTTTCCATTACGCCCCCATCCACTGTGATTTTACTCTTGATGGGCGATAATGTTTATATAGTTATAATTTTAATAAACATCTCATTCAGGAATGTTTGTTAAACATGCAGACAGTTAGACTTGAAGCTCTGTTAATAATTCTCCTCTAGTAAACACTTTTGACATGTTTGGAACTTGGAGGGCTTTTGTATCATTGCAGTTCATCCTAAATAGTATGCAAGATAAGAATTACTGCATCCCAAATCAGTATGTTAAAGCAAGTAAGCAAAAGGGGGCCTGGATTTTTTTTTAGTGTATTTTCTTTTTCTGCTATATTAACCGCAGCCCCTTGTACGACAAAAAATAGATTTCTCTTTTTAGGTTTTCAGTCAATGAAAAGTGCAGAAGAATGCAAGGTTTAAGCTGACACATCATTTTTAATATGCATTCACCTGAAGGTGATGATACTATATACGAGTATGAAGTAAGACCTTTGTTCATCTTCGGAACGCAAATTAAGATATTGTTGATGAAATCCAATGGCTCAGTGAGGCCTCTATTGAGAGCAAAGCCATTCAAACTCTCAAGGTCCATAAAGGTACTAAAAACATATTTGAAACAGTTCATGTGAGTTCATTGGTTCTATCTTAATGTTATAAAGTGACGAATACTTTTTGTGCACAAAAAACAAAATAACGACTTTTCAACAATATCTACATGGGCCGATTTCAAAACACTGCTTCATGAAGCTTCTGAGCTTTATGAATCTTTAGTTTCGAATTAGTGATTCGGATCTCCTATCAAAAGGCTAAACTGCTGAAATCACGTGACTTTGGCGCTCCGATTCACTGATTCGATTCGTAAAGCTCCGAAGCAGTGTTTTGAAATCAGCCCATATAGATATTGTTGAAAAGTCTTTTTGTTTTTTTGGCGCACAAAAAGTATTCTTGTCGCTTTATAATAAGATAGAACCACTGAACTCACATGAACTGTTTCAAATATGTTTTTAGTACCTTTATGGACCTTGAGAGTTTGAATGGCTTTGCTCTCAATAGAGGCCTCACTGAGCCATCGGATTTCATCAACAATATCTTAATTTGTGTTCGGAAGATGAAAAGTCTTATGGCTGTAGAACGACATGAGGGTGAGTAATAAATGACATTATTTTCATTTTTGAGTGAACTAACCCTTTAAGAGTGTAATGTAGTTTACTAGAGTGAATTTGGACACCTGTGTGCCAAAAGGGTTGTGGACGCCATCTTCTGCCGAGACAGAAATTCATTCAGCATGACCCCACAGTGGGTATTCCCTGGCCATTGAGTGTAAATTGGTTGTACAATCGTTTTTGCGGTGCATTATGGGATTGAATGAGTGCACTTGATAATGCCCACTATGATTTCAGACACCACTACAAATGGCTGTCCACTCAAAATTGTGCACTATGTAAGGGTATAGGGGCGATTTCAGACACGGCTCTAGGCTGCGTCCGAAATTGCATACTCTCTTTTGAGTAGGTACTTATTTTGAATAAGGAATTACTTTAACACTGTTAAAACGTACTCCATGACCTACCAGCATCAGTTACATTGCTTCACTGCCATTCACAAATCCTCTCCCGTGGCCTCATGGGATAATAAAGTGTTCTTCGTATGCACACATTAGAATCTCAACGTAGTAGGACCATTTCCGTACTCTTTTATGAGTACTGTGAATTCGGACACACTTCTTTTGTCACATACTGTTTTTCGCCTACTATATAGTAGGGAAGTATGCGATTTCGGATGCAGCCCTAATGTTTTGCATAAAGTGCTATCAGGCCCCCAAAAGGCTGCCCACTCAGATGCCCGTGTGAAAAGGCATGACCCTGGCGTCGATTTCCGTGAGTAAAAATTGCTGTGCGTAAGCACATGTTTTGAACTGGGGCCCTGGCCCAGAGCCTATCTAATGTATTGAGAGAGTGAGAAAGGTAGGATTGCCAATGAGCACAGCTTTGCTGACCTCAGCAGCTTGCATAGACAAAGCTAACGGAGCGACACTGGTGTGTCAGAGAGCACTGTGACAGCAGTGGTCCCTCTCACATACAGTAATGAAAAACACAGTGAAGTCTCTGTCATAAACCAAATAAACATTCGCATGTTGGTTTTTTTTCCAGTTTCTTGTTTTGTCATGTTGCACAGAGTACCTCTGGCCAAGGGGAAATCTCATTGGTCCAAAATTGCGCTTGATATAACTGAATGTTTAACATCAAACATATTCAGATTAGCTGCAACTTTGTTACTTTGCGCCAGCCTTTTGGAGACAACAAAATGCATAATGCACAAAAAGTGGCCTGGTGGGTAGTGCATAGTGTGTGGGCGAACTCATAGACACAGATATTATTAGTATTGATGAGTTAACCGGGTAGGTCAGATGGAAATAAGGGTTAGTAGTTCTGGGTTGAACCACATTGATCCATACTGGACTGTGTTATTCTGTTTATCAGAAATAGTCTCTTTCTGACATGAATATCTATAAGGGATGAGTCATGGGTATAGTTTTAGTGTCCGGGTCAGTGCTTCTGTACCACAGTGGGGGCAAAAGAGAGGCCAAGATGCAGGGTGCTACTGAGACCACACATTCCAGAGGTCAGGGTTCATGGGTCAAAGGTGACAGAGAACGTTAATCTTTTTTTGTGTACTTATGTGTGTGTTTTAGTGTTTAGTCTGGGTGGGTTTTGTGGTATATGTGTCTGGGAGCCAGAAAGGATCTGTGTGTGTTTCGGAAATGTCAATCAAGTTTGAAATGCACCTCTGACTTCTAAAGAATCCCACACAGGGCATTCTCATTCCAGTGAGCAAGTGCAGAACATTTTATAAATGGCATGTCCTCACCAGAGGGGTCAAGGTCTGACATGTTATCATGGCTTCAGTATGTACTAAATACAAACCAAGTTATACTAAGGCCCTGTCCCAAATGGTGCATTTGATCAGTGTTTCGGACTTGCATTTCTTGGAATGCCATAACGTCCATAAGGCTATAGGGTGTTTCTTGCTTTGTGCCTCGATGCACACTTTTTCAAGTGTAGAGGAGCACCGCAAAGGCTTAGGGTGCCATTTAGGACAGGGCCTAACTCGGGAAAGTCACTAGTGAAAAGTTTGGGCCTGTGCACATTCTTGTAGTGTAATAAAGCATCACATCCGAATTGTCATGACACAATTTTCCAGAGTGATTCATCACATGGCATTTTACGGTTCAGATGATTGGCTCATGAATAATTGCATCCAGAACTGATCATCCATAAGCAAAATTGGCAAATTTCAAATTGACGACTTCCAGAGGGTCCTGCGCTAGCTGAGCAACTGCTGATATAGCTTTCTCCAGATATTATAGACCTTGGTCCGCACACACACACACTGTTCTAAATATACAGTATGCTTCATGTTGTGGCATTGCATTAGATTTCAATGGCCACCCTCACTTCCTCTTGCCCCATCTCCCTCCCTCTTTTACCTTTCTCCCAGTAATTAATAAAGCCCTCCTCTTACATTTCCCTTGTTCCCAGCAGGGGTGGCTTTCTCTTTTGTTTTCGGCTTCAGTCTTTCAGCCAGTGAGAGTCTCATGAGAGCTGGCAGTGAGCCACTCATTCTCAACAGATTCCCACAGGGGTTCTGCCCGTTCTCTCTCACTCTGCATCCTCCAGAGGCTCTCGCATTGTGTGAAGGCCCTGGCCACAAGCCCTTTGCAGATCACCAATGATAAAGCCATCAGTGGAGCTGAGAACTAAACAAGAAACCCTCACGTCACCCCTAAGTGGCCTCAGAGGACATGCTTGTATCTAAAATAATTCTATTCTTGCATACTGTCATGTGTGCATTGTTTCCTCAAGGTGTAGTCCTGATTGTTGCCATTGTAGTTTGAAAACTTTGGAAAGGTTTTCCTCATATCAGGTTTGTTATGAATCGAGTTCACGCCAGACTCATAGTGTCTAATTGGGACTCAGGTTGCACGTTCAAGGGTGTGTTGACCAACATGTTCTCCAGCCAAGAGTTACAAAACAACCTCAAGTGCTGAACAAGAGAACAAAGTTCTGACCAAGGAAGTCTATAATACCTGGAGAAAGATATCTGTTAGCATCCTGTTAATCTCAATGGCAGTTGAGTTGGCTAATGATGACCAACCAAACATTGACACCTTAGTTCTGGCACATGTTTCACAAAGGGTGTTACCTGAGTGAAGTAAATCACCAGAAGTTGGCATTCATGGATCAACTTCCTGCACAGTCTAAAACCATTTCCTTCATTTAATTAATGGAGGAAATTATGTAATAGAAGCCTGGTGTTGTCTGACTCAAGGGGTCAATGAGCAATTTAGCAGATAAGCTCATACTTTCCTAAAGAACATGTAAAACACCTTTGCTTATCTTACATTATATGACTAGGCCTTTCCCTTAGCATCCTTTAAGCGTCTTTGATTCGTGACAATTGTAATGTGGTATCTTTGCACACTGGCTACAGGAAGATACGCATGACTCAGACAGGGGCTCACATTATGAAGAGGCTTGGCTAGTATGTGTTGTGGTAATTGTCGCCTCTATTTCAGAGAATCTCTGTGTGTATTCTTTCCACCACATTTTTTAAATTTGTACTTCGTGTTAGCTTACCTCAGGCCTCCATTACTTGTGTACAGTCATGCAACTCTGTCTTACTGCTGATCTAACTTTGTTCTGCTTTGTGTATCTAATGGACTTAAATATGTATATGGGTTTTATTGTGTTTGTGCTTTTGCACAATCCATTCAAAAGAAAGTTTTGACACCTCAGAGTTTGTATCTCTCAGTGCACTTATTGTTCAAGGGCATACGGTCCATGTCGGGAGAAGGCCTTTCTTGCATACGCATTTCTTCACAAAGCTTTCTTCCTATTCATCAATGCATCTCTGTCCCAACAATGACAGATCGGCCTTTAATTGACATTCACAGCTTCTGCTTCACAATGCAGTTCACTTTCTCCCCATCATGCAGTCATTACCGCTACTTCCTTTAGAGCGAGAAGCTTTTAGAAGCTTTGAAGGAAAGGTCAAACCTTTCAGATATTTCCCTCTTGCAGTTTTGTTTAAGTGCAAATGGTTCCACAAATGGATACCTAATAGGTAGAAGTCTAGTTATATCAAATAAATTTAAAAAATTTTAAAAATCAGAAAATAGTTTGTTTAAACATCCCGACCAGCCTGACACAGCAACACTGGCTCAACCAGTGGCGGTAGATTGGGGTGTGAATTTCTTTTTGACATAACCAGTGGCATATGGGGGAATCATTTTTTAAATTTCTTAAATTACTCTCTTGGCCTTTAATAAGTTGTTTAACAAGTAACTTTGCCTTTGCAGTGTGGTTCTGTCAGACTGCATTACTTCCAGTGACTTTTTCTGGTGGCCGTGACCCAGTTGAAAAAAAATGAGCAATCAAAGTCAATCAAAGCTATAAGCATTATTCCACAATCGCTCACACATTTTCGCAAGTGAACATAAGATATCAATGTAATCTTGCAGCAGACACGCAAACATGTTTTTCCTCCAGGCTTTATGACTGTATAACCAGCCACCAATAGTCAATTGTCTCTAATAAGAATCATCCCATTTCTTATATAAACATTGATTTCTACAAATGATTTCCAGTCTGGCCTATCAGCTGCTGTGGCCGACTGACTGGCGTCTAGCCGTTCCCCTTCTGAGAGCAGAAAGGCTGCATGCCCACATCTGATAACGCAAATAGAAAATTTCCCCCACAATGCACCACTCTGCCACCCACTCATAATTGTTTTATGAGTGTGTCTGGTGTACGCGTGGTGCTCGAGGTCCCAATAGATTTTGGACTCATTGTTTTTTATTAAGCACATATTGATCATTAACTCGGAGACTGAATGGAAAGTTCATACACACTGAACCCAGTGGCAAAGAGCCACTTGGAAACACTTTAACCTTCACATGGGGGGGGGATCTGTACCCCCTAATTATATTTTTGTTTAATATATGAAAGTATTAATGAAAGTAATATGTTAAAATGTCAAATATTAAAGCAGATTTTTTTTTCTGAAAAATTAATAATACATTTGTAACTGATATAACACTGAATAAATCTGCGACAAAGTAGACATTTGTAAGACAAACCCATAGAGATGAACAGTAAGTTTATAAAATAGTCTGAACAACAGTGGCACCCTGTCGGCGCCGATTGCCTCATGGGCAGCGCGCCGACATGTAGCGCCAATGCCCTTCGGGTGACCCGAGTTCGAGTCCCGGCTCGTGGTCCTTTCCCGGTCCCGTCCCCCTCTCTCTCTCCCGCTTCGCTTCCTGTCTGATCACTGTCCTGTCATAATAAAGCCAAAAACGCCATAAAATAAATCTTTAAAAAAAACAAACAAAAAAACAGTGGCACCCTGACAACCACAAAAGTCATTGTATAATTTGCACATTGACCTTCACAAATGAAATTTGGTGACATTCGACATTAAGTAAATGCATCTTGATAAGGAACATCGGTCTGTTTGACGTAAGTTAAGCTTTTAATGTTTTTCACATGGCTTCTTTGACACGAGGATACGATAAGAGCTGTTTAACTTGGACAGCTCCCTCTTTGTGTCTGTAGGTCACCACTCACCACTCTTTAACTGTGGCCGTGGGTCCATTGTGAATCAGACAGAATTTATTTCTATTTAATTAACTACGCACAGACCACAGACTAGTGGTTTCCTCCCTTCCCTATTTCTTTCAGTCTCTCATAGTTACTGTTGTACCAGGAAGTTTAAGTAAAGAGAGTTACGGTAGATATAAAACATATTGTATTACATTTAGTCCCAGCCTCAGTTTGTCAAGTTTGTGGCATTAAACCTGTGAAAGATCTTCAGAGTTTTGTTTGAAGCACTTCAGAACAAGTTAGCTGGATGATCAGAATTCTTATGTCTATATTATGTTTCTAAAATGGTCTGTATTTTGTGCCTTTTGATCAGAAACTCTGATTATAAAGTCTATATGCATTTTCCAGAGAGGGGATGAGGACCACATTCAAACCTGTGTCTCTTACATAAGCACCACGGCTCAACACTAACTGCTAGACTAACAGTGTGTTGAGTAAAGCTGCTCTTCAGATTGTGTCTTTTGGAATGAAGATGGTCCTTTATTGCTGAAGAGAAGAATGAGGAGAGTCTCAGCATACCAGGCCTCTCTCATGGTGATGACATGGGCGGTAGAACAACGGCGTGCTGGCATGACACGGGCTCTCAGCCAACATCATTGGGCACAGACAGAAGGCTTTTCACTAACACATGGAAGTAACTCACTAAAAACCCCCACAGTCATGTTTTCAGGCCATTTCAAGTTTGATTTTGATATGACATAAAGTTGTGATATCTAAGTGGCTGAGTTGTTTACTTACTTTTTAATTAGTCTTCCCATTAACGCCATCGTTGTGTTCATTCAGGCTGATTCGAGAAAGTGCATGAAAACAAGAGGCGGGATTTATTGCACGAACCAATCATATCCAATCATAACCGATCATATCCAATCATAGCGCGATGGAGGCATTGCCTCCTCTCATGTCACTTTCCCCCGTTCATTCTCAGTTACCCCCAGCGCACGCTTTAGGGGGTCTGTTTTAAGTCAATGGGGACAGAGGAGGCAAGCCTCCCCCTGTAACTTTACCTGCGAGTGTCGCTGTTGAACAGTGTTACTTTATAAAAACAAGTGACTTTTACACTTTTTAATGTTACATTTTGTAATATTTGCGTTGTTTTATTTTTGTAACATCGATTTTTTTTTTGAGGAGACACTGTAGTAGACTTGTGCAGACATACACACACCCTGACAGAAATAGATACAGCATACGTTGTCCGTATGTGAACATGCATGCGCATATGATGAAATATGATCGCCAGGACTTGGCTTTTTCCAGACATTCTAAGTGTATTTGACCTTGTGGTCAGAGCAGATCTGAAAACATCACAAGCGGTGCCAAGGAGGAATGTGCGTCCATGTCTGTGTGTTTCTGCAAATGTACCCTAGGTTCACGGATTTCCTCCACCCAGTCTCAAACCCCTGGATCAAATTGGCTAAGCAAGATTCTTTGACCGTCCCCAACTCAAGCACCTGTGAGAGAGCCCTACAAACTCCCAAAGTCCTTTATTTTTGCAGGTGTAAAAAGTGTCTGCGACCTTTAATTCCGTTAATGCTTATTCGTCTGAAAGGAGAAATAGATTAAAGACAGAGGTGTTTGACCGCATGTAGATGTAGTAGCTTATGTTGTACACAAACTTAAGTCTAAAAACCACAACATGATGTTCCTTTGAACGTTAAGACGTTGTAGAAGTTTTTGGAGGTTGAGGAATAAGTCGTTTTTCTGACAAAGAAAAACAAAGAGGCCCTGAGGGTAGATCGAGGAACATTGTTTTTCAAAACGTGCTCCTTCCCAGTGCTGGTATGATCTTACATATTAAAGGTTTGGTTTATTGTATATATGTGTATGTGTGTGTTAGAAAGAATCAGTCACCACGGCTTGCAGTCTCCTCTCTCTCCAACCACAAAAAACCCATACGCCCCCTTCTCCCTTTCGCTCCAAACACCATTCCAGACATTTGGGTGGTCGGCGTAAGCTAAGCTTTGTTTTTCTTGCTATTCACACATTTTACAATCCTTCAAGGGGAACTTTTCAAAGCTTCCACCACAACTTTGAGTCTGATGTTTAGTTTGCTTTGATTTGAAAATATGTATTTATTTTTCCCGCCATTGGCTAGATGATGACAGCTGACGTGTGTTTTGCATGTGACATTTTAATGAGTTGGCCATTTTGGGCTGAGGTCCCAGCCTGGCATCTATCCCTTTCCTTAAAGAAAAAATAGACTGGTTTAGATGCAAACTAATGTGCATGTAGTTTGTTGTCCATTTCTATACGAAGGGAAACCCTCCTCAGCATAGGTCTTCAGGTTTTTGCTTTTAACCACAAAAAGTGTCTCCATCATAGTTCTCTCATGAAGCAAAAAGACATAAAACAAACTGTTATGAAAATGTTTTAGTACAACCACAAGTGAACTTGAAAAATCCATATAATCTGTCTCTAAAATGTCCACATACTGTCTCCATTCCAAACCCTAGTGAGCCGTCTACCTAGAAAGGATCATAGTCTTACTCCCAATGTAAGCTGTTCCAAATAGGCAACAACATCATGCTACCTCCTAAGACAACTTGTTTAGGCTAAATCCTTAAGCCCAAACTATACTTTGGTTTTTACGCATACTCTAGGGTAGGCATATAGTGCACATTATTTGTGTATTTACGATTATTAAAGTATTGTTTTTAGCTTAGCAACATGCTAACATCAAACTCTATTAGACTTAATCTAGAGCATTATTAGTGTAGAGATGTTGCCTATGTAGATTGTTCCAATTAAGTTTCATAATTGTTAGGATGTAAATGCAAATGTAGGAGGCAAGACGGCTCACTAGGTTTGGAAAATGACTTCAACAAATCACAGGTCTCACTGAAAAGGCACATATCACCCTTGTTCTTGTTAAAACCCAACATTACCCTTTACAAATGAGTTTGAATCCCTCAATGAAATTATAAAACCAAAGAAGCTAAGCTAGACTGGGTTTGGTGTTGATTATAAGGTCTAATCTGTGCTTAATTAGTTCTCTGAAGATCTACCTACAGTATTGTTTGCATAAAAGCTCTGCTTAATGCCATTTGGCTGCATTGTCTTTAGCTGTAAGCTACTTTGCACTGACAATAGCATTGAACCTGAGCAAAAGGGAAGGGAAGCTTCTCTTGCTATTGTGCTGCTTTGCGCAAATTACTTAATTAGCAAACACGCAAACTGTCACTTCAAGACAATGTGTATTGGATACACAGTACATTTTGTGTGCTCTGTGAGGTTTTGTGTACACGGCTCTTGTAGTAGCAGCACTTTAAGCTAATGCTTTGTTTAGAAGATTAGATAAAGGCTAGAAGAACTTCCTAGTTTGCCTGTTGGTGTCAATTTTAGTTAACAATTCATTTCATTAGTTTTTCAGTTGTACTGTTCCAGTAACATCTAATGCTGTTTTGCTCAGTTTTAAGGCTGTTTGTACTTAGTTTTCATGCTTTTTACACTGCAATCAATATTTTTTTTTTTTTAGATGCAATATTTAGTTTTCGGACCCGTTTTCAAAGAATATATCTTAAGTCCAACTCCACTGGCATTTTTTTTATATATTAATATGCTTTAAAATAAGAAAAGAAAATCGCCAATTTGCAAAAAACAACAACAAAAAAAAAATACTGATTTTGCAGTGTATTTTTTACTATATATTACGCTTCATGAGTCATGTGAAACATCCCTGCCCTCTCAGGTAAGTGTGTATCATGACACGCCCTATGGGGTCTGTGTGTGTTTTTTGCGTAGTCATGCTGCCCTCGATGGTGTTGCATAAATCGACAGTGCAGCCGTACCAGCGTGGGTTCTACTGCGCGGACGACAGTATACGCTACGCCTATAAAAACAGCACTGTGCCGTCTTCTGTGCTGACAGCCGTGGGCCTCCTTCTGCCCATTGCCAGCGTAAGTGCCCCACAGAGGGGCCTCAGACAGGGGACATGGGGCCAGGCGAGTGGGGCGACTGCATGGGAAATCGAGTCTTTTGAGAGAGTTATTATAGTTTATAGCTGTTATGTAGCAGTAACTGCTAGTGTATTGTACCAATCATAGGCATTAACTATATGTAGCCGTTCACTCTCTCAGAAATCGAGCTACCATGTCAGACCCCCCTCCCCTGCCTGGTATTTCCCATAATCCTCGGTTGCCGTGTGCTGTGCTGTGCTGTGCCGCTACCTGCGTGTGTCTTTCTGTGACTGACCTGAAATCTCTCTCTCTTTCTCTCTCTCCCCCCTTCTGTCTCTCTCTCTCTCTCTATGTGTGTGTGTGTGTGTGTGTGTGTTTCGCTGTAGCTGGCCTGCCTTTCCTGATAATTGAAACTAGCACAATCAAGCCGTACCATCGCGGGTTTTACTGCAGTGACCAGTCCATCCAGTACCCGTATAAAAACGGGGACACCATAAGCGATGCCGTGCTCTGTGCTGCTGGCATTCTAATTGCCATCCTCTCTGTAAGTTATTCTCTTATATATATTCATATAAATCTACCACTGATTCATATAAACTTCCCATCTACATCCCTCATCCCCTATTAGATCGGTAGAATAACTGTAGAAATAAATGGTGACTTTATAGCAAATAATCCTACCCATAATCCTCTTTAAATCCATTAACCAGTCCACCCCATCCCATCTTTTCATTTAAAATATTTGAATAACTCAACATCAAAGGATTCATCATGGTCAGGGCTATCTCTGTCTCTCTTTCTGTCTCAGTCTCGTTCTCTCTTTTTTTTTTTTCTGTTCCGTCTTCTTTTGTCTGCATGTTTTGTGATGCATTGCTTTTTTTGTGTTTGACTTTTTTCTTAGAAAAGTAATTCTCAAAAACAGCAATGCGAAGTTACTGTTAAAAATGTTAAAAAGCAATAATACAGCCCTTGTGAAAAAGAAATACACTTTAGCATACCTTTTAAAAAGAGTGCTTATTATGGAAATAATATTCTTTAAAAGAATATACTTATATTGGAAGTAATTGGATCTGCAAGTACAGTTTTTTAAAATATATATATATATACTTTTAAGAGTTGAAGTACACTACAAGTTGTTAAATACAATTAAGCGCACTTCTTTTTCACAAGGGAAGAGTTTAAAAAGTTCATCAATTTATACATGAAATTTACCGTTTTAATTACAAAACAATTGAGTCATTTGAAATATTTTTAAATATTAAAAAATATATTTTGCCTAATAAAATTGTCTAGAAAAAGGATTTTTTGCATTTTGACTGACAATGACAATTTTGACAATTTTTTTTTGTCAAAAAATGAAAATTTTTAAATAAATTTTCTGGCATAATGGAAAAAGAATACTGAATTTTTATTGCTGTAAACCCGTCCAGACATTTTACCTTGAAGTTTACTATTGTAATGAGGATTGGGGTGGAAATATGCTTAATTGTCATGAAAATAATATAAAAATGCAAAAATAAATAAATAAAAATTCCCAATTCTTCATATTTATCTTATTTTGTCATTTCTAGATTCTTATTTCTTGGAAAAATGAGCAGGATATGTTCTTGATATGTTCTATCCTTTAGTGAATTGAATTTGGACCCCAAAAAATGAGTAAAATAAAGCTAAATAAAATGAAAAACTTGCTTAAAAGCCTCACAAAATTTTGAGTGTAGATCCATCTGGATAAGAGAATAAACTACCCTACAGCTGCTGAGGTGTTGAATTAGTAGACATTCACAGGCTTTGTGACAGCTGGCGAAGGGTTAACCTCTAACAAAAATCACCTGCAGGACACATGTTAGATGAAGAACAAGAAAGAATACAATGTCAAACCAGATAACACAATTATTTTTAGCACTTGTGAAATTTCAAAACACTGTCTCAAAACAAAAATTCAACATGCCAGACAAGCCCCATGTGGAATAAAGTGGTGGAGATGAGGAAAGTGGTCTTGAAGTACGAGCCCCTGAACACTGGCATAAAACCAAACCATGACTCCATGGAGATCCCATATGGAGACAAGCGTGCCTCACTGTCTGGAGTAGACATGTTCCCATGCTCAGCAATTCTCCTGATTAAAACAAGGACTGTGTGTGCATATACACACACACGCACATATATATATATATATATATATATAGATATATATATATATATATATAGATATATATATTTTGTTGGCACCCCTCACACAGCTGTAGTTAATTAGCAGTGTCTCTAGTCCTAGTTTGGTTAGGCCTCAGGGAAGGCAGCCCCACTCTTCACTATCAACACAACAGCGTTCCACAACAGTTTAAAGAGAGAACAGAGGGAAAAAGAGTGAGAGAGTAAATATCTCATTAAGGCATGGTTTATGTACTTCATATCCCACACCTCTCTGCTCTAATTTATGTCCTACTGGTTTCAAATGGTGCAGACCTCCGTTTTAAAATCCCATGCTCTAACTGCTCATATTAAAGCCATAACCTTTAGAAACATAATATGTTCCATATCATTAAAGTATCACCAGCAACGGGCAGGCCATGCTCAGTCATAACTCATGTTACTCGTTTTCTCGTTCACTCCTTTCTATCACTCCTTTCTTCTTGCTTTTTGGATGGCTTTCCTAACTGATAGCTCATTTGCATATTTGTCTAACCTCACCCTGCATGCCCATGACCTGACCACTGAAATCTTGTGATATTATACAGTGACATATTTGTGGTAGGGTTGTCAAAAGTACCGAATTTTAAAAATGTGACGATACCATCATTTTCCTCTAGCATTTTAAGCGCTGTTGAGTGGAACACCTCTGAACACCTCTGATTGGCCATTGTGTTCATGCACTCAACAGATATGTCTGTGATTGGTTACAATGATCAACACTTCAAAAACATGTTGTAAATAGACATCTTTGACGCTCTTCACCGAGTGCTTGCACAGATACACACAGGAGCGTTTGAAAGCAGGCGTCTATCAGCGGATCCCTAATATATCTGCTGATAGACGGATCCGCTGATAGACGCCTGCTTTCAAATGCTCCTGTGTGTATCTGTTTAAGCACTCAGTGAAGAGCATCAAAGATGTCTCTTTACAACATGTTTTTGAAGCATTGATCTTTGTAGCCAACCAAAGACATACTGTATCTGCTGAGCACGTGAACACACTGGCCAATCAGAGGTAAGAATCTGCTCAACAGCACTCAAAATGCTAGGGGGAAATGCTGGTATCGTCACATTTTTAAAATTTCAGTACTGACTTGGTACCGATGTTGGTACTTTTGACAACACTAGTTTGCGGTGTGACTTCACAAATTCACCATCATTTTATGATGTTAATAGCTCTGTTCCAAAACCTAGTGAACCGCCTCGCTTTCTAGTGCCTATATAGGTATCCTAACCATCATGGAACCTGATAAGTGAGCGATTTGGGACACTATACATAGGCAACAACTCCGAGCATCACACAAATTGCTTCGACTCACAGTTGATTTTAATAGAGTTTGTCGTTAGCATATTGCTAAGCTAAAAGTGTTGATGCTCTAATAAGCATAAAAATACATACACAAATGTTGTGTAAAATTGGTCTTTTTTAAATTACACTGAACAATTTTATTGATAGTTTTGAGTATTAATAATATATATTTATAATCAAAATCTCTGTTCATCTACCAACTTGGGGTTATTTTTTCCACTGATCTTTGCGCAATCCATTATTGGATTGGCTTTTTCGTGAAGGATACATGTGATGCTCTCTCAGAATTTCGCTAGGTTTTGGAACAGAAACTGTGTAGTGTTAATCTCAGCTGTTGGTAATTCTTTTTTCATTGTAAATGAACCGTTCTCTAGATCGTGATTGGCGAATGCTACAGGATCCATTACCTGAACCAGGGCTCCAAATCTTTCGTGGGAAACCCATATGTCTCCACCCTTTACAGACAAGTAGGCGTGTTCATCTTCGGCTGTGCCGTCAGCCAATCATTCACAGACATCGCCAAGGTCTCGGTTGGCCGGATGAGGCCGCACTTTCTAGACGTTTGTCAGCCTGACTACTCTACCATCAACTGCTCTCTGGGATATATTACTCAATACGTATGCCGTGGAGATGCCAGCAAAGTACAAGAGGCCAGGTGAGATATATTTAGCACTCACATGATGCACATGGGCTTACAACTATATAGCACTTTTAATATTACTGTTCCCTTGCTTTTGATGAAAAATTCTGCTCAAGGAAGAAATATCATATATTGCAGATTTCTATTTCAAATAAATGGTCTTTTGAATAAATCCTGAAAAAAAGATCATAGTTTCCACAAAACTATTAAGCAGTGCAACTGTTTTCAATGTTGATAATATTAAATGTTTTTTAAGCAGCAAATCAGCATATTACAGTGATTTCTGTGACACTGATGACTGGAGTAATGGCTGCTGAAAATTCAGCTTTGCCATCACGGTAGCGCTGTCAAATCCATTAATCACATCTAACATAAGTTTGTGTTTGTGTTCAAACTTTTATATTAAATCTGATTAATCGCGATTAATCGATTTGACAGCGCTACATCGCGGAAATAAATTGTGTTTTAAAATAGAAAATGGTTATTTTAAAATGTATTATTATTTTACTATTTTTACTGTATTTTTGATCAAATAAATTCAGCCTTGGTAAGCATAAGAGAATTTTATTTGCAATATATACTCAAGGTTGGAAACTTACCATATAAATAAATGTGATGCATTTATGTATTTATTTTAAAATTAAAATGAGCATTTTGATTAAATGCTCTTTTTTTCCTTTATAGGAAATCCTTCTTTTCTGGACATGCTTCATTTTCAATGTACACCATGCTGTACCTGGCTGTAAGTACATGCACTGTGTGGTGCTCTTACTCTGTCATAGTTCTGTTGATTTTACTAAAAAGCCGTTCATTCATGACTGTTATGTCTAGTATGAAACGGGGACCCTCTATCACCCCTCACCCTCCTCTGTGTGACTCTGAAATGTGGGTCACTCTTATTTTCCTTGTTCATCCCCCGGATGGACACACTCCACCTGTTTTTATTTGTGCAGCTGTATAGACTTCCTTTCTCTCTGAAGTTTTCCTTTATTTCCCTCTCATTCCTTATGCTTTATTTTTATTCTCTTTTTGAATGGGTCACACTCTTTTTTTTGGTACTAATTATGCAGAATCCCCAATATAGCTTTACATACACACAAAGCCAGATTTCACTCAGCCTCCCGGAGTCTCTCACTGTATGTAAAGCCTCTTTCAAAGGCTTCAAACTTTCTCCCTTTCACACGCAAGGCCCCACACTATTATCTCCTCCTTTCTTCCTGCATCTAAATCATCAGCATCTCCATGGGCCCCTCCACCTTTCACTCTTTCAGATGGTGGGAGGTGGAGCCGCTCTTCTAATGGAGGTGGCCAGATGTTCATTCTCAGTGTTTTGAGAGATTATTTGAGAATAGGCAAAGATGGAATTAGGAGAGTGATAGAGAATACGTGTGTTTGAGGCCATAAGTCTGTTAAAACTCATGCAGCGTTCGTCTAATGCTCTCAAAACAGCCATTAAATTAATGTGTGATTTTGACAGCTGGGCCTGATGCCCGAAACACTGACCTGAACACTTCCTATACAAGAGGAAACAGTACCTTAAGAACCAGACCCCAGGCAGGTACTGTTGAGTGTTTTGTGACTAAAGCAATCAGTTTTTACACATAAACCCGATGTATTTTAAACTATCATGATTAGCCACAAAGTTGGAAAGATGTCAGCCAATGTTACACATCATTATTCATGGCGAAAAGCAAGCATCCAGAAAAAACAGGATCCTAAATATCTGAATTTCCGGAGTTCTTCCAGAAAACCTTATTTCTAACTTCAAAACAGACTTTCAGCATGTCTTGTACTCACTTGGCAATTTTAGGTCTGAATTATCATCTTGATTTTAAACCCTGGATTTGTCTCTGAGGGGCAAATTGTTGTTATAAGAAACCTTGGCCAGATTTCTCACAGCCAAAGTTTAGTCAAACTCCATTATAAAATGTGAGCATGTGAATAGACTATAGAGTGCAACATTTGGGTTCCGGAAGTAAAAACTCCATTCATTTTCTCCATAAGGAAATTGATTTTGAACGATACATTATAAACCTTTAAAGACAGACCTACTGTGACCTACGAGGTTGTTAATCCATGGTATTTGCTTCTGCTAAAGCCGTCAGCTAGCATTAATTCAGCTTATTTTTAAAATAATCGTGTTTAACAGCAGAATTCCTGGTGAAAAACTACATTACCCATGATGCTGTACAGAAAAATTACACCAATCAGAGAAATGTTATATGCATATTTTGCAATATACTTAAAATAGATTGTTTACATATATATAATCAACATTTGTAAGTAGTTTTATATTTCTTCATCGTTTTTAATTATTTAATTTGATTATGCTGTTCGCAATGTCGTTATGCACAGTCTTGTACCTTTGTCTTTTTGTCCGATTTGCAAAAACTTTTTTGCTTCAAATCAAAGTTTGTAGCGTTGTGATTCTCCTCGTAGCTGATTGGCTTGGTTCATGGCTTATAATTCTTTAATGAAGACTATTTCAAAATCCCTATGGGAAAAGTGAAAAAAGTACTTTCAGAACCAGCGCCGCTGAAAAAGAGGGCAGGCACTGTTGCACTCTATTATGTTACAGGGTGAATCTCTAAGATTTTTTTTTACCATCTGCTCTTGGCCTTCAGAGTTAGAAACAAGAGAAGAATGCTCTGAGATATCAAAGAACAAAGCATGATAAGCAGAATTACAGAGCTGAATAAAACTGGAGAACGAGTGAAAAAAGTTTTCTCTGACTAGACAAATCGAGCGATACCGTCTTATTGACTGGAGTGTTCCTGGCCTCGCTCTCTGTAATTATCTCAGTCTAGCTGTCATGCTTCATGGGTCAGACGCTGAAGTCATAATGAGAGCTCACACCAGTCTTGCGATCCCCTTTTATTTGCACAAACGTAACCCAGGTCAAAGCTAGACAGTCTTTGTTCTCACCAAATTGGCAAATGAATCATTATGACACAGTACCTCAAGGCAGAACCCACACCTGTTCCGTCAATTACACGTTTAATAACTTTATCTCACTTTTTTCGATGTTTCTTATGAACATGCACCATAATCATTACATAGTAACCAAGATTTCCATTATGTCTGCACATTTTTTTCCCGTAGTTTTAAGTAGTGTTGTCAAAAGTTCGGTATCGAGACGGTACTGAAATTTAAAAAATATGACGATATCAGCATTTCGTCCTAGCATTTTGAGTGCTGTTGAGCGGATTCTGACTAACTTAAACACCTGTGATTGGCCATTGTGTTCACATGCTCAACAGATATGCCTGTAAATAGATCCGCTAATAGACGCCTGCTTTCAAACGCTCTCGTGTGTATCTGTCTAAGCGCTCGGTGAAGAGCGTCAAAGATGTCTATTTACAACATGTTTTTGAAGCATTGATCATTGTAGCCAATCACAGCCATTTCTGTTGAGCACATGAACACAATGGCCAATCAGAGGTGTTTAAGTTAGTCAGAATCTGCTCAACAGTGCTCAAAATGCTAGGGGGAAATGCTGGTATCATCACATTTTTTAAATTTCAGTACAGACTTGGTACCGAAGTACCGGTATTTTTGACAACCCTAGTTTTAAGGTTTGCCAAGTTGTAAAACGTTCAGTTTTAAACGTCAGTTTTAAAGCAATGGACGAATTATAACCATGATTGATTTCTCATTATCATTGTATTTTCTATTAAACTAACTGTAGTATTATTATGAAGCAGCAGCCAAAAGACCCAGGTCGGCACGGCTCGGCTCGATTTGGCTCGGTTTGCTTTTCCACTGCAGTACCGCTTCAAAGTGGGTGGGATTATACACTGATCGTTATAGTTGCGTCGCCTCTGCTGCCAGTGACGCTGGTAGTGACAGTTCTCTCTGACCAATCAGTGATCTGCAGTGTTTACACGTCACATTTTAGTATCGGTACGGCTGGCTTGGAACCTCAACCAAGATGGTACTATTTAAGCGAGCCTTACCGAGCCGCACCGTGCAGTGAAAAAGTGGCAAAAAAGTGAGCCATACCATGCAGTGGAAAAACGCCAAAGCGAGCCGTACCGAGCCGTACCATGCAGTGGAAAAGCACCATTAGTGCACCACAATATCCATGCAGCTCAATACCAGAGTGGCTGGTCAACCTCATGTGCTCATTGAGTTGGATCAGCATATCAGTTTGTTCTGGAGAGCAAGTGCATGTGAGTATTTTGTGGGCAGCAAGCTGGTTATTTCCTAGCCTCTCTATGACCTTCACACTCAAAGTCCACGAGTTCTGGTTTGGCCGTGGCGTCACTGCACTTATCAGACCACATGGTGACACATGAATGTCAAGTTTGCCATAGTGACCAAGCAGTGAACAGGCGGTGAATGATGCAAGATGACAAGAGTAGAAACAAGCACAAACCCACACAGAGGATTTTTGACATGCAGTACCTGCTGTTTCAGGCTTATTTCTCTGTAAGTTGTGGTCATTAGCTGCGTTGGCTTTGCTGTAATATTTTTGGACTTGAGGTCAGAATAGAGAAGGTTTCAGTGGGGAAGTTTGACTGTTTTCTACCAGAGCTGTGCAAATATACTTCAGAATGACTCAGAAAACCATGCACAGCGGCATGAAAAAGACCTGCCTTTCCTATCAAAATATTGCAAAGTAAGTGTAGTTTTTTTCACAATCACCTTTTTTGTTAAGCTAGCATGATTTATTGTACCACATCTAGCTTTTTCTGTTTCCCATCCCAAGTCGGACTGAACATGTCATTTTGTGGCTGCTTGACCTGAAGAAGTCAATCGGTGGGCTTAAAGGAGCAACCTGTATGACTTTCTTTCACAGAACACACTCTTTTCCATGCAATTACAACGAACTGAAATCCAAGTCTTTTGAAGATGATCGCGTTATATGATGAACAAATTTAAGAACTCCTTCCTCTCCTTTTTTGAACAACATGAATGTGTGTAAATTACAGATTTTTTGGGAACTAATCCTTTAATAGCCCACCAGGATCGTTTCTATTGTCCCATTTGATACCTCTGTATCAGATCTGATGGTAAGATCCAGATCGCCTGCAGGGTAGGGACTGAATGGAGACTGTCAGCAGGACGGATCATGTTATCAGTGCAAGGCTGTGTTACTTCTCATGTGGGCACTGGGCGTGTGTATGTGTTTGTGTTTTGGGTTTGGATGTCACTGAGGAATCTAAGATCACACCGTCTGCCACTCCTGCTGCCACCACCTCACAAAGCACAGAGATGAGAGAGCCATATACACACCATCGTCTCTAATCGCAACGTCTGTGGCACGTTTGGCTTATCTAAGCTCTGATAGCAAGACTCTGAGAGGCAGATTTGATGGACTGTATCTGAGCCCTGATGGTCCTCAGGCTTTGCTGCTCTTATCAGCTCTTGGATGCCTACGTGTGGAGAGGACCCCACTCTCGCCCTGAGGGACAGAGCCACTTTAGGAGTTTGGAGAAGTTGCAGAGCTCATCTCTACATCTCCAGACTCAGACATGCTGGCTTACAGCTTTAGAGATGAGCGCCAGCAGGACTCCCTGTGTGTCGAACGTCACCCCTCCATGACCTCTCACAGTCCAACATATACCAGAACTCTCTCTTTGCTGTTTTAGTGTAGAAAAGATTTATATTAGGGATGTCGCAAGTGCTGATACAAAGAAAAAATAACAAAAGCAGATGCTTTCAAGCACTTACATGCTCTGTAAAGCTTTTTTTATTATTATTTAATTTACTTCATTACTTCTTGAATGATTATTTGGTTTGGAAAAACTTAATTTACTTAATTGAGAATTTGAAGTTGAATGCATAAATTGGTAATATTTATATTAATATCTTCCTTTACAAAGGAGTTGGATAATAAGAAATGAGCACCAAATCAGAATATTAGAATGATTTATGAAGGATCGTGTGACACTGAAGTAATGGCTGGTATAAATTCAGCTTTGCCATCACAGGAGTAAATTACATTATAAATGCATTAAAATAGAAAACAGTTATTTAAAATTTTGATCACAATATTTGTGAAAATATACTGTATTTTTGATCACATAAGTCCCACCTTGGTGATCACAACAGACTTCTTTTAAAAAATATTGAAAATTCTCATTGACCCCAAACTTTTGAACAATAGTGTGTGTGTGTGTGTGTGTGTGTGTGTGTGTGTGTGTACACAAATATGTAACCCTGAATTCTTTTCTGTAACGGAATTCTTTTCCACCCCTCGTGTGTGTAAATGAGCATATGGCGGGTGTCATCCAGCATCCAGAGGCCCTGGTTGCCTTGTTTGTGTTGTGGCCACTTTTTCCAAGTGAAACGACAATAACATTCCACGCTTTGTGCTGCATTGTGCAACATTTGCTGTTGGAGCGAAAGAGAGCATGAGAATGTCAATGTTGTTTCTAAGGCACTCAATTCTTTAATTTTGGAGAACCAAACTGCTATTTTATCTATTTATAGCTTTCATTTGTTAGGTTCATTTAGATGAAACCCTCTGGAAGATGATCGAAAAACCTGGAAGCCTTCAGAAATAAATCGAACAATAAACAGAAAATTATGTTCTAAATTTGTCATCTGTGATGTGTGAGAAACACCTTAAAGGATTAGTTCACTTTAAAATAAAAATTACCCTAAGATTTACTCACCCTCAAGCCATCTTAGGTGTATATGACTTTCTTCTTTCTGATGAACACAATCTGAGTTATATTGATAAATATCCTGACACGTCCAAGCTTTATAATGGCAGTGAACGAGGGCAATGAGTTTGAAGCTCAACAAAGTGCATCCATCCATCATAAACGTACTCCACACGGCTCCGGGGGGGTTAATAAAGGCCTGCTTTTTTCGTAAGTTGAATAGGGAAGGCGTAGGACGTAGCGTAAGCGTTTTAAACTGCGAGAGGCGTTACACTTATTGAATACGGAAGCCGGTCTGGCGGAAGCTAGATATTTTACCATATATCTTGTTAAATATGGATATTTTTCTTACACAAACACATCGATTCGCTTTAGAAGGCCTTTATTAACCCCCCGGAGCCGTGTGGAGTACATTTATGATGGATGGAGGCACTTTCTTGAGCTTCAAACTCGTTGCCCCCGTTCACTACCATTATAAAGCTTGGACACGTCAGGATATTTATTAATGTGTTAATCAGAAAGAAGAAAGTCATATACACATAGGATGGCTTGAGGATGAGTAAATCTTGGGGTAATTTTCATTTTAAAGTGAAATAAATTAAATTAAAAGACGAACATTTGATAAAAAGGGAAGAAAAAACTTCAGGGATTACTCATGCAAATGGGTGTTCTTCATTTGAACAATCCTAATTTATTGATTCACTTTTGTAATTTCTTTTTGCAGCCATGTCAGTGAGTCTCTGACAGACATAGGAAGACAAACCTCTGTCTCTGTTCGCCACAGATCTGCGGTTTAAAAACATTCCATTGCATTCACATGGCCTGATCAAAGACATTATTGACATGCTTGTTTGTAAGTTCTCTGCAGGAACTTTTTTAGGGATAGGAATGCCAAGTGTATGAATGTCTGTGGTTAAAATTGCTACAGCTCCTTGGTTAGATATTCCCTCATTGCTGCCAACATTGAGGCCAAGCCAGACCAAAATTAACATGAGTATGAATTTATTTGTTTGTCTTTGGCCTCAGATGAACTTTAGCCATATAATCAAGCCCGTATCTCCATTTCATCTGTGACATCTAGCTCTTCTATTTAACCCAACAGCTCATATACAGTAGCGTGAGAGAAAGAAATGATTGCTGAATCAAGCAAAATGACTGAAAGTTTTCTTTCAGCATATTTCTGAGTACTTCCTGGCTTGAGCCACAATGTAAATTGAAATAATGAGACAGCAGGCCATATGTCGATTCCAGTCGATTTGAGGCACAGACGCACAGCCACATATAAACACCCACAGATGGTTATCGCTCTACCATCCTTCCGTTCGGGGGGATGTTTTTATGAGATAAGATCAATTGAAAATGATTGAAGAGGCCTCTATTTATCTCCAGTCTTACTGCCTATGAGGTGGTGTGAACATATTTGGTGCTTGTAATCTTCGGCCTAGTTAAATACACCAGACATCCAAACAACGTCACCTTTGGTGTCTGCGAATAACTCCAATCATTTATCAAAAGTGAATTTGCGAAGATGAGCTGTTAGTCTGCTTGTTCAGGCACACCCATCCTCGCATCATCTGAGAACTTCATTCAGTAAGGAAACACCAACTCCCAAACATCCTCAGGGAGGGATTCCTTCCTTTGTATGCACACAATGCCTTCGAAGTGAGGAGAAAGCTGTTCAGGAAAGCAGACATGACCTTGTACACACCTTCGTTTGGAAGCTCAAAACTCAAGATGGCTATTGTTTGTTTTGTCTAACAGATCGTTTTGGGCCCTTGTCTAAGTGTGTGCAAGTGTGTTTACATGTATCTGTTAATGTCTGTGAGAAAGGGTGTGTTTTGAGATTTTTGTTGTCTGCTGTGGTTTCAATCCTAATGGAAGTTTTCCTTCTCGTGTGGTGATGGATGATTAAGGGAGGGTGATGAGTACAGGGTCCTTAACTGACCCAGTTTGAAGGGTTTCAGGACTGATGGGCCGCCGGAGCGTCGTCAACAGTTTATCCTCCTGACCCCCATCCTCCCCTTGTCTTTGTAACCCTCACTTCATTTGTTTTCTTACCCTAATGAGTCTTCCTGTTCCCAGAAAGCAAACTCTATAAGGGGTCCTTGGATTTGGGTGACTAGAAAAAGATAGACCACATCCCTAGTTTGTGTTTTTTTTTTTTTTTTTTTTTCCTTTAGTAGAGTTAAACTTCAATTTCTCCTTTTCCCATTCTCAGCTCCACCCCTCGCATACTTTTTCTTCACCTTCCTTTGGATTTCTCTAATTTCTCTACCTTTTTAGCTGTTATGTAATCTAAACACAAGTTCTACAAATGTCGCCATTGTTTAAATTGCTTTCCATCTCTTTTTCTTTAGTTCTACCTGCAGTCTCGGTTCACGTGGCGAGGAGCCCGTCTCCTGAGGCCCCTCCTCCAGTTCACCTTGCTGATGATGGCCTTCTACACCGGCTTATCACGTGTCTCTGATCACAAGCACCACCCCACTGATGTCTTAGCTGGCTTTGCCCAAGGAGCCCTGGTGGCCTACTGCATAGTGAGTACATCTTTATATTTCATTCATTAGATCCATTTCAGGTTTCCAAATAAGGTTTTAGTATCTTTAAGGAGACAAGACGTTGTGGAGTCAAGAAGTTGTGGAGTCAATCTTGAATTTTATTGGTTGGAAAGCATCTGGAAATGTCCTACTTTTATGACAGTTGATAAGATGTTTTGTCATCAAAACATCTGGAATTTTTTTTTCTAAAATTTGTGAACAAGCACTTTTTACACAGCGTTAACACCAGAACTAATTAAACTTTACTTTCGTAAATGTGCTGGCAATTATCAACCCGACAAATTTGACATCCTTACATGTTTTCCTGTTTACATCGTTCACTTTGAAACATGAAAATGTTTCTATGTCAATATAGTTTGATAGTTCTTTAGTATGTTTGTTACACAACTAGAGACAGATTTATCACATAACTTTGTCAAAAGAACCATTAAGAACAGACTTCATCTGGTGTCTTTTGAGTGAAGTGAAGACAGAAGACCATCCAGAGTTTGAGGTCGGAAGGGGATCTGGAATATCTTGAACTAGACCACAACATTCTCCAGACTCCACCCTCTCTGTTTTTTACCCCCATCCACAAAATTACTCATCCATCACAGTGAAGCATAATCTTTTTCTTACTAATGCAGAGCATATTGCCTCAATTGCACCATTACCAACTCTCAAATGAAAGGAGAATGGGGGAGGGTTGTGGAAAAAGGAATTTTACACTTCATAATTGTGGCACGTCACTTTTGTTGGTGCCAAACTTTCCCTGCAGTAAGCAAAGCTTTACTTTGCTGGATTTACTGGATTGTGTTTTGGAAAATTGAGTCTGGGGAACTGCACATACATAGAGAGGAAACCTTTTCTCTATAAGAGAAATAACCATGTTAATTAATTATTTTGAGAAACAGGATGTTATCTGTATCATAAAGGGGGCGGCGAAAATATTTGAGACCCATAAGATGGGGTGGGACCAAGACCTCTTGCCCCAGATATCACCCCATCTTAATTATTACTACAACTGAAAGAAAAATATCTAAATTGTTAGTGTTGGAATTGAAATATTGAGTTGTGTTTCCCATACATCACAATACAATTCCCAGAATGTCCTAGGAGTGTCTTTCTTCAGTTTAATTGGCTGTGACAGAGCACAGTTTTTATGGTACACAGATGTTGGCCAATCATCATTCTAATGGTATCATGAACCTCCAACACATTTAATCGTTAGTCTTTGAATTTTCTGAACCTGTGTGGTTCACTTTTCAGTTGGCTCTTGTCTTTATTTATTGGCATTTCAATTTTTCCAAGAGTAGTTTTAGGCATTCGCCAAGACTTTAATAACTTCATTAAGAAGAACCTTTTAAGTTAAACAGTCTTGCTTTGCTTGAATAAACCATCAGCTTCTGATGGTCTTGATTGTCTTTGAGCCCTTCAGGTTCAAGGTGTAGGATATAGTCTTTGAAACCTGGAGAAGTTTCTTCCCAATGTGAATAGCAGATAAGTACAAATAAAAGAGAGCAGAAATGAGATCCCTTTCACTACAGATCAAGGCGCCCATGTACTTGTTTTTAATGAGCCTACATTTGGAATCTGTTCTGCTTCCCATCTGTGAACACTTTAGAAGCCCAATTAGAGTATCTCTAATAACCAAAGCTCAGATGGAGCCTATAGAGGTAAAGCAAGGTACATGTCTTTAGAAGCAACTGGTAACATGCCAAAGTTATGTCCCCATACATCACGCATCGGTTTTGCGCCGTAGGCTACAGTGTACCTTATACAGTACAAACTTCTCACCTAGTAGTCTCCGACAGTTCATGGTTGGGAGGTGAAACATTTCTTCTAAGCTTGGCTGTAGGTGCTGATTACTGCTCAAGGGGGTTGTATTTAAAGACGTTTAAAGGTTGTAAGTGCTCTGGGTTGGTGTCCAAGTGGCTGGCTTCAAAGAAACCGTGGAAAGTTACAGGTCTTGGTGAGTTTTGGCCACACTGCAAAAGCTGATTACAGACTTACCGCATGTTCCATATTAAAGAGGATCAAGTCACATGGTGCTGTTAGACTGTGATGCCCACAGAGAACTGATCACAGAACAGCAATTAATGTCAGTCTGTCGATGTATCATGCAAGGGAAACTCGAAACTTCAATCAGCACAATGCTAACTAGGCCATCAGTTTCGTTCAATATCCTAAAAATCCCAGTTCCTTATACACAGGCCTGGTTTGTATCAGAAATTTTGGCAAGATTCACTACTGTTACAATTGCTAAAGTCAGGCAGCCTGGCATATGTTTAAAAGTCTGATATTTAACTAAAAGAACCCTTGAGATTCAGACTTCAGAAACCTTTTTCCTTCTTTGTCTTTTGGACTCTTGACTGGCCACATCCTCCAGTTCTTCCTGTTGGAGAGTGGCGTGAGCTGTTTGTTCATGTCATCAGAGACTGCCCACTTTCTAAGCTGCTGACATGGATGGAGAGAGTGTGAGAGGTTGGCTGCTTGCAGAGGCTCAGTTGCAGAGGTGTTTCCTGCAGGACTAGACAAGGGTGGAAACAGCTGGAGGCCAGCGCTCAAACAGCCTTTTCCTCTTCCTACTCTTTCTCTATATCCACAGCACCCTTCGAGTTCTCACATCACAACAGTTCATGGCCAACAGTATCCCACCGTTCCTCAGGAGCACAGAGGGTCATGTTCAATATTCCGGACTCCCAAGTCCTCCTGCGATAACAGTCCATAGCTAATAGCTTCTGGTTTGGCTTGGGTGGCATGATGGTTGTCCCGATATCCTATCACTCTCTCCCATATGTCAGGCCTGAGCTTGACTACTACTTCTCTTTTTCCCATTGGCCACCACAGCACTCTCGTAGCCATGGTAATGGAGGCCATCTCAAATCAAAAACAGTGTGGTTGTGTGTAGAATGAAAGTAAATTTTAACAGTGTTATTAAACTTAACTAATGTTATGCCGGAGAACGAGCAGCCAAAACACAACTTGGTCTCCTCAATTATTATGCAGATGTGGCTCAGTGCCTGAAACTACAATTTAAGACACATGCATAACATAAGCAACACACTCTCACACATAATCATGTGTGTTTGGCACTTTTAGGATCAGGCACACCCAAACCAATGGAAGACCACACACAAGTGTACACACCCAAGACATCTTCTATGAACCTGTTCACAGTTCAGTTCAATCCCATAAAGTCATCAGTGAAAAGCAGTGAGGTTCATTTGAGGCTAGTTTGGATAGAGTTGGTGAATCCTCACAGCTCTGGGATCCAAAATAATTGTATACATTATGTTGATCTTGATTCTGTGCCAATTGTTGGATGGTGACAAATTGTTTAGTGTCATTTCCTGTCTGATTAAGAGAATGTCTGTTAGAGTGCCGGGGTGGAGCAGTTAGTTTGCCATGTAGATGATGTCAAACCACTTTAATACAATATAATACGGATATGGAGACTAAAATAGTACATTAGGCTACTTGACGCCCTAGTGTTTTAACACATGTTAAAATTTAAAGAGAATGTGTCATAGAAAACACGATTTTGATCTTGTTGGATTTTTGTCAAAAAAGACAAAGCAGTCTTCCTAGTCCAAAAATGGGTGTGCCATCACATCCATGAGCTCTTTAACATATTGCCAATCATAACAGAGTCATTACATATATAGTAGATATCTTAAAGGTATACAAACAAAAACACAATCACTTTTTTTAAGTCTTGCATATAGTGCAATAGTTAGCATATAGTTTTACTGATGTAAATTAATGGTTTTTGGACCAAGAAAAAAATAGAATCACTTGCATGTACATTATAATAGTAAGAAGAATGTGCACAAAAGTATATAAAGGTGCATCTCAATAAATTAGAATATCATGAAAATGTTATTTTTTTTTCTTTTCTGTAATTTAATTCAAAAAGTAAAACTTAAATATATTCTAGATTTATTAGACATAAAGTAAAATATTTCCAGACTTTTTTGTTTTCATTTTGATGGTTACAGCTTGCTGCTCATCAAAATCAAAAAATCAGTATCTCAAATTATTAGAATATTTAATTTCAAGTTCTATTAAATTACCATTCTCAGGGTATAAATACTGGGTTTAGGTCAGTAATCCCAACAGCAGTCATGGGGAAGTCTGCTGACTTGACAGTTATCCAGAAGACGATCATCAAGACCCTCTACAATGAGGGTAAGCCACAGAGGGTCACTGCTGAAAGAGCTGGCTGTTCGCAGAGTGCTGTGCCAAAGCATATTCATGGAAAGTTGACTGGAAGGAAAAAGTGTGGTAGGAAAAGGTGTACAAGTGAAAGGAATGACGTTCCACATTCCACGTACCAAGCCACTTCTGAACCAAAAACAACGTCAGAAGCGTCTTACCTGGGCTAAGGAGAAAAAGAACTGGTCTGTTGCTCAGTGGTCCAAAGTTCTCTTTTCAGATGAAAGTAAATTTTGCATTTCATTTGGAAATCAAGGTCCCAGAGTCTGGAGGAAGAGTGGAGAGGCACAGAAAACATGTTGCTTGAAGTCCAGTGTGAAGTTTCCACAGTCAGTGATGATTTGGGCTGCTATGTCATCTGCTGGTGTTGGTCCACTGTGTTTTCTGAAGTCCAGAGTCAACGTAGCCGTATACCAGGAAATTTTAGAGCACTTCATTCTTCCTTCTGCTGACAAGCTTTATGGAGATGCTGATTTCATTTTCCAGCAGGATTTGGCACCTGCCCACACTGCCAAAGGTACCAAAAGCTGGTTCAATGACCATGGTGTTACTGTGCTTGATTGGCCAGCAAACTCGCATGACCTGAATCACATAGAGAATCTATGGGGTATTGTCAAGAGGAAGATGAGAGACACCAGACCCAACAATGCAGATGACCTGAAGGCCGCTATCAAAGCAACCTGGGCTTCCATTACACCTGAGCAGTGCCACAGGCTGATCGCCTCCATGCCACGCCGCATTGATGCAGTAATTCATGCAAAAGGAGGCCCAACCAAGTATTGAGTGCATAGAAATGAACATACTTTTATAGAAGCCTGACATTTCTGTTTAAAATATCCTTTTTGTTATTGATCTTATGAAGTATTCTAATTTATTGAGATAGTGAATTGGTGGGTTTTTGTTAAATGTGAGCCAAAATCATCACAATTAAAAGAACCAAAGACTTAAAGTACTTCAGTCTGTGTGCACTGAATTTATTTAATACACGAGTTCCACAATTTGAGTTGAATTACTGAAATAAATGAACTTTTCCACGGCATTCTAATTTATTGAGATGCACCTGTAATATGCTGCAGTTACAGACCCTTAAGATGCCTCTTAATTCTTCCTTTATATGCAGTTATTGGTACCGCAATAAGGTCAACACACATACACAGGCTTAGATAAACACGCAAAACAGCTTCCTGGTGCTGACTGAGCATTTGAACACAATGGAGCAAGTTTGCTGTGGAAGAACACTTTCAGACAGAGGGCTGTGACACAGGAAGCACTCACCCCGTGACACAGGTTCATTGGCTGCCTGTGATTACAGGTCAGAGCTTGCAGTGCATCAAGCAGCATATTTTGAGAGACAAATCTTGAGTCATGTTGGACAGTACCGCTGAATGCCATGCTGATGGCAAATGTGATAACATAATTACATACAATCTAATTACAGATTTGGAGACTGTCAGCAGAAGCCTTTTGTCAGGCCTGTGTAACACATAAATTGTTTTTAAATATTTTTAGAGAATTTCGAAAAATATAACATTTAAAGATTTGCAAATTGGTGCCTGTCATCATGTGTGATGCGACGCAGGGAATGTTCTTATATTGTTCATAATATTTAATTACAAAACCATAAATTTGTACACTATAAAAAAGAATTGTTGGTTTAACTTAAAAAAAAAAGTAAGTTACCTGGTTGCCTTAAAATATTGAGTTCATTGAAATTAAAAATTTGAGTTAATACAATGAAGGCGATTGGTTTAATCAAGAGAAACTCAAAATATGCACTTGCCATTGAAAAGCCCAAATCAGCCATACTTCCTCTTATATTGAAATCCTTCATAATTGCAAAAAAGCACAGGTTCTAGATCCAGTTTCCTGATGTCATTCCAGTGCAATGTAAAGGTCACTCTGGAAATGTCATGATCTTTCTGGCATGCTTTCATTCATATGGGCCTAAGACGCTTACAGGAGGCCCTATAGGATGAACTTATCCGCCGTAACCTTTGGATAAAGCTCTCTTTGTATGTGAGCATAGCGTCTTTCACTGAGAGGATATGCAAGAAACAGCTGCTGGAAAGATGATTCCAGAACTCTGATGGCCTCTCTAAGGCTTGCTGTTCACTTTCTATCTCTTTCCACACACACACTTAACCTGTTGATAGTCACAGCATACTTACTCAGGCCTGTCACTCACATAACCAAATAGGAAATCATTTTTTTTTACTCTGTGTGCAAGTCTATATGTGCTTTTTTTTTTTTTTTTTTTTTTACCCCTTGGCATCGCTCAAGGGCAGTGCGCCTCTGCGGCTGACGGCAGCGCCTGAAACGTGTCAGGACAATTTAGCTGTTAGCTACCCCAAACACTGACCTCTTTTCCTGTCACACACTGGCCCCATACTCTTCACACACTCATAAATAGCGTGTGTTTACGCATTGGCAGGCTTTCTGGAATCGGTGATTCCATGCTGCTGCCGTCCAGCTCAGCTGTTCTGCATGCTTCAGTAACATTCATGGTGTGTAGACGGCTAAATATCCCGTAGGCCTCTCCTATGCCTACATTACCGTGAAAGCATCCCGTCTTTGGCATGAAAGGCCCGTGACTCAGACTTGTATATTTTCAGCTCTTTGTAAATCCATTGGGTGCAAGCCTTGTCTAATGCCATGGGCACATTTCCTTTCTTCCCCTCCCCGGTTTCCTGTTTTGCCAGTGATGTCATTAGGACGTAAAGAGAGGGTTGTCGGGCATCTCTCCTTGACAACAAAGTTCTTCCCACGCCAAATGAGACCATTAATACTGACTTCACTTCCCACTCCCTCACATTCGAAGACTGAAACAAAAGAACTGAGGGTTTCCTCTTTATCTTTACTACTGACTCAAGGCGTTAACTGCTCTTATCAGTGTGAGACTTCATACACATCCATTTGTCATAGGCGATGAATTGCCAGCCTTTATATCATCTGACATTTCAAAAGCCATATTGCTCATTCAACAATGCTTCCAAAATATGTCTGAATAGGGGTAACTGTGAAGTTTAATGCTGCTATATTGCAATTACTCATGCCCTATTTTAAGGCGATTGCTACGGATATCATCGATTTCCATTTTCTAATTAAACCAGCCAAAAAAAAAAAAAAAAAAACATTATGTGCCCTTCAGAACTGAAATTATACTGCCTTTTTTAAATTCCAATTAAATTCTTGAACTTTAATAGAGTTTGTAATGAGGGGTCTACAATTGCAATTAGAAATTGAGATATATAAATTGAAATTCAAAGGAGTGTGAAATTAAAAAAAAAAGTTTGAGACTTTAAAAAAGCCTTGTTTTAAAGTGTAAAAATGTTTAAAAAGTTTAAATGTCTTTAAATGTTCTTAATGTGTTTAATACATTTATATAAATATACATAGAAAAGTTATTTTTAAATTCTAATATTTCACATTACTGTTTTTACTGTATTTCGATCAAATAAATGCAATAAACGCAGCCTTGATGAGCATAACAGACTTTAAAAAACATTGAAAAAAAACTTGTGAACCATAGTAATATACAGTAAATATTATTTCTTAATCAAACTTGGTAAATGCTATTTTATAGACAAGAATGAAAGAAAATTCCTCAGTTTTCTCAAATTCACACTTATGAATTTAAGGGGGACCTATTATGCCCCTTTTTACAAGATGTAAAATAAGTCTGTGTATGTGAAGTTTTAGCTCAAAATACCCCACAGATCATGTTTTATAGCATGTTAAAATTGCTACTTTTTGGGGGTGAGCAAAATGCGCCTTTTTTGTGTGTGTCCCTTTAAATGCAAATGAGCTGCTGCTCCCGGCCTGCTTTCAGAAAGAGGGCGGAGCTTCAAGAGCTCATGCTCCAGCATACCAGCAACAACAAAACAGGACAATCTCACGCACTGAAAATGTCAGAAACTGTCAGTAGCGGTGTTCAAGCTTATATGTTTTAAAATCAACCTTTGTGAAAATCCAGCGTTGAAAAGACCCTCGTTTGTGAAGCAGTCCGGCGCAAAATGATTTAACGTGTAAGACTTTACCGATTTTCTTCGGGACATTTCCTTCGAAAATGAAATTTATCTGAATCAGCTAGTTTGAAGAGACTGCTGTTGATTTATAGGAATTATGAAAAGAAAATGTGTGAGTGTATTTTTACCATTATATGCTGGTTGTTCTCACACACTGCGGACACACATCAGTGTTTAAACACCTTATGAAAGTGAATTTGGCATAGTGGGTCCCCTTTAAAAGAAGCCAATTCCCAAATTCAGATTTTTGTCCAACCCTTTTTGGTGTATTACAATCATATTCTGTGGATAACGTGACTTGATTTGCATTCTTAGTTTTTTGGAAATAGTTTGTTTCTCAACTCTCTTTTTCTGTCTCTTCTTCTAGGCCTTTTACGTATCGGACCTCTTCAAACCCAAAGCCAAGGCTGCCACTCCACCTCCCTCGCCAATCAAGAAAGAGCTCCTCCCCTCTTCTGACATCATAGACAGGAACAACCATCACAACATGGTGTAGGAGGGGGGAACGGGAGGATCCGTCTGTAATCTCCCCATCCCTCACCCCCTCCTCCATCCCATGAAGAAACCAGAACAGCCACCTGTGACAGAGGAGCTACGGCCAAGCTGACACCTCCTCTCTCTCATCTGACAGTAGAATGTAGGGACAGGACAGAGACAATCCTATTGACTCTTATTATGAATTTATAAAGACCTCACTATCCTAGAGCCCAATCCGAAAGGCGAAACAGACACGAAGCTAACAAAAAAGTGATTTCTCCCCTCAAAATATTGCGTAATTTGTTGCGGAGAATGAATTCAGCTCGGGCAAATCGGCCCATTGACGAAAGTAATACACAGAAATACACGAATGCGTAAATGACGACAACGAAAGGAAGGAGAGATTGAATGTGAGGCTGGTCACGTGACCAGCGCTTCTCTCTTTCCAACCGTCTTTCTATTGTCTCTGTGGCCTTTCAGTAACAGCATAGGACAACAAATTCCTTATTAATAGGAATGATTAGTTTTACCTGCGATGTAATTAGCACAGATATATTAACAATATAAAGAAAAATAACTTATAGCACTATATCCAAGTTCGTTGTTAAATGTCACCACTCGCTATCTGAGAAGTGTAGCTTTGAGAAGCTTGATGAAGGTCCGTACACGAGATCAACACCCATCAAAGCTGATCTTCGCTACCCGAACAGTGGCCTAACTGCATTTTAACGGGTTTTAAATGGTGGGTGGGTGGGTACGGGACTTTTTTTTTTTTTTTTTTTTTTTTTTTTAGATAAAGACTGATTTCAAATAGATTTTTATTTTAGTAAATGATTTCACGATGCCCGAACTCTGGGGGCGTGGCTGAGCCGTGCCGCCGCGCTGTCTTCTGATTGGTCAGAGCTAACGCAGGGGGCGGGGTTAGATGTTGGGGAGGATGGCGTAGAGGTGTGTCTCGCCACCATGGTCTCTGGGATTGACTCCCACCGACTACACTGGCACATTTTTTTTTTTATTATTTTTGGAACTGGGAACGAGCCTCTTCCGCTGGCTGGTTTGATCTCTTTCCCTTCCAACTGCATAATCACTCAACTATAGTTGTGTGTTTTTACCCATAATGCCACCTGTGCCCTCTGCCTGTCCTGGCAAGAGTCAAACTGCCCCAAACCCCGACGGGGTTAAGGGGATGTGGGGTCCCTCAGCAGGACGCTCCGTCTCACGTTTGCGTGTTTATATGTGTCGCATATGTTTCCGCAGCCAGTCCTGGTGCAGTTGGCCGTTACCATGTGAAGAAACTTAAGAAAACTGTGGACTTTTTTTTTTTCTAAATGCCTTTTCTTAGCTTTGATGATCCTATTGTGATGATGTCTACTGTCCCCACTAACAGCTGTACAGTACTGCCTGACTTTTACAGAGAACACATCCATACAACACAACTCAAGCTCCAAATGTGTTGCACATCCCTCCCATTGTATAGTCCGTCCTATCATTTCAACAAACCGTTTTATTTCTCTCTGAAATATATAAATAATGTATAGATCACTAAAATTAACTATGTAAGATATTATTTCTGAACGTGTTTAGATATATCCACTATGAATCTAAAAAGCAATGTGTCATGACCTGTGTTATTTACAAAGTGCTGCTTTTATGAGCATTGATTGACAGATTTTTGTATTTAGGTAACTAAAATATTGTAGATTTGTGATAGTATGTTTTTAATAAGCATTGAATAAAACACATACAATTGTATCAAATTCACTATTAGTATTTTTGTATTGTCTCATTTTGTACAAAAGAAATAATAGCAAAATGTTTTTTCTGCTAAATGTACTTAGCTCTAATACATGTGCTTTTAAATAAAAGCTCGTTATAAACAACAAAAAAAGTGTTTGGTTTCTTATTGCGTGAAATTGAAATTGTCCTAGTGGTTGATGAGTTAAGTATGAAAGCTTGTTTCCGCCATGGAATAAAACAATTTTAAGATGATTGCGACTTTTTAATTCACAATTCTGACTTCTTTTTTTTTTTTTCTCAGAATTGTGAGAAATAAACTTGCAATTGTGAGAAAAAAGTAAGAATTGTGAGATATAAACTCGCAATTGTGAGAAAAGCCAGAATTGCGAGAAAAAAGTAAGAATTGTGAGTTAAAACTCAGAATTGCGAGATATAAACTCGCAATTGTGAGAAAAAAAGTAAGAATTGAGATAAAAAGTCAGAATAGTGAGATATAAACTCGCAATTGTGAGAAAAGCCAGAATTGCGAGAAAAAAGTAAGAATTGTGAAAAATAAACTGGCATTCATGAGAAAAAAGTCAGAATTGTGAGATATAAACTCAATTATTTCTCACAATTCTGACTTTTTCCTCACAATTGCGAGTTTATACCTCACTATTCTGACTTTTATATCTCGCAAATTCTTTTTTTTCACAATTCTGACTTTATAACTCGCAATTGCAAGTTTACATCATGCAGTCAATTTTCTTTTTTACTTTTTATTCAGTGGCGGAAACAAACTTCTATAATAAACCACATTAAAATTTCAAACAGAACATTTTTATGTGGCATTATGTTACTTAAGTGATTTCTATTTTAATGTTTTAAAAAGCTGAATTTTCAGAATCATTACTCCAGTCATCAGTGTCACATGATCCTTCAGACATCATTGTAATATGCTGATTTGATGCTAAAGAAACATTTCTTATAATCAATGCACAGTTGTACTACTATTTTTGTAGAAACCATGATACTTTTTTCAGGATATGAAGTTCAAAAGAACATTTTTGGAGCAATGTAAAGTCATTTTTGATCAATTTAATGCATCCTTGCTGAATAAATAAATCTAACTGAGCCCAAACTTGTGTGTTTGGTGTCTTAATGGGTGTTTGGTATTATTCTTGGGTACAGTGTGTTACCGCCAATGTGAAATTATCCTAGTGTTCGATGAGTAAACCACATTTGTTTAAAAGAGAACATTTTTATGTGGCATATTACGTGTGTTACTTAAGTACCCATCATAAAAAGTTTGAAAAAGAAGCTAAATGAATTGTCTTGGAATGAAATAATAAGATTTTAGTACCGTCAGCATGTTTCAATCAGGGCTGGGCGTTCTTGTTTTCCTAGGACTACGACTGTGACTTCATATTTTGGCTGTATGTTGAGGTGCCATGATCATAATTTCTAATGTTAGGCTCCCTGACGGTGGCACGCTCTCATATTCTCCAGTGTTATGCAGTATGTTAAGCCTTGAAACATCACCGTATAGCTGATAAATCTCTACAAATTACTCTAATATGCAAATAACCAATCAAATTGAACCGTTTAATAAGGGAAAATGAATGCCGCCAAAGGCTGGTGCATTGAATAGTGGGCACGTTACATCAGTGGGTTGGGTTCGGGCCAGGCTTTTGAGGTCTTTGCTGATGGATTGAGGCGATGGCATTGAGAGCAGTCCTCGTTCTGTGGTCATGTTTGGCTGAGGGAAGGAAGCCGGAGAGGCCTGTAGGCAGGACTGATGCCAGTACTGAAGAACATGAGCAAAGTTGTTTTACTCCTACCGCCGTGAGCCTCAGCACAGGCTGTTTTTCTAAGTTATAAAGGCTGGGCTATTTCACTGGTTTTGCACTGACATCTACAGTAAGCCACCAAAACTAGTCCTGCCTCTTAAATGGGCCATCAGATTGCAATTTTCCAGATTAACCTCAATGTAAGGCAGATTATAATAAATGCTGACTGCATCAACTGCCACAATAAAATGGTCTTTGTAAAATTAACTTAAACCAGTAAATTTAATGAAGAGCTCATTTAAACATTTGCTTTAAACTCCCATGATTTCTGACAGATAAATGAATTAGGGTGAATGCAGGTAATATGGGATACTTTTTTGTAGTTTTTTGTAGTATTTATTTATATTTTCTATTTCCTCTGTATTGTGAGTGATTAAGTCATTTGGCATCATATTTTAAATCAACTCCAGTGACAAATAATCAGACATAGTCCCATTTTATCTGTATTCACCCTAATACCATATAAAGGTGATATTCAGTATTAATGGAATGTTACGGTATTATCTACATAAAAAGTAGGTTTGTATTTTTCCAATGTTATATTTGTCCCAACCACAGTTCCCCCCATACTACCTTCTCTACTGCACTGCACCAAGCGAATGGGCTTCCCCTGGGGATTTTCAAACTCTACACTTAGTGTATGACCACCTTTGACCTTGACATCAGTCTGTTATTTTCAACCTGAAATAAAACACCCTCCACATTCACGCTTAGAAAAACACCTATGCAGATGTGATAAAACCAGCCTCAATGCTGAGCAGATAAACTCCCGAATTACATCCGCTGTCACTCCTTGAGTTTAATGACTTTATTGGTTTGTGCAGGGAGATTTATGAGACCTTCAACATACAGTACGGCCTCATTATACATTACTCCAGGTACAAGAAGAGCACTGTAACCAGTGGAGGATCTGTCCAGCCAGAAGCTGCTGTGGTAAGGATGAGAATCAGGCCGTATCGAGGGCAGGCCCAGCAGGAAGGACGTCTAGCGGCTCTGAGGGTCTTTTCACTCTACGGCCCACCGTGAGGAGGGGCGACAGGGCTGGGCTCCGCTCTCCACTTCCTTTAGGGAAATGGAGCACATTCCTGAATCCAACCTAGAAATGCACAGGAATAATCACAAAGAGGAAAGAGAGAGAGAGAGAAAAAAAAGGAGGTGGGGGTCATCAAAAAAAAAAAAAAAAATTGTGACGAGTCAAAGATCACTCCAAGGTTTTAATTTGTTTGCATACACTGGTTGAGAGAGGTCCTAACTGGGCTTCCAGAGCAGAGGAGGAATTTACAGGACAACCTAGAATCAAAACCTCTGTTTTATCCTCATTTAGCTGCAGAAAATTATTTGTCAACTCACCCAGGTTATTAATGAAATGTATTTAGTTACCACTTGTAGTACATTATGGGTTCAAGTGTACTGTAAGTGGTAACTAAATACATTTTTTAAATACAGAGATAGAATGGTAAAAGCACATTTTAGTTCATATTTCATGGTGTCTCAAAATAGCACAGTTGAGTACACTTAGATGTTCTTAAGATTATCTTGAGTACAAAAGAAGAATTTTTAGTATATTAAGTACAAAATTAATGCGCGAAAATAGAGCACTCTAAGTACATTATAGAAATGTACTTTTTTTCACCTGGGCATCCACCTCTTGATGTCATTTACACATTTCAATAACACATTGAATGAAACAGTGGTGTCAAGCCTTACTGGAAGGTAAAACTGAGAATCATCCACATAACAGTGATATGAAATGTTGTATTTCTGAAAAATGTGGGCCAAGGGAAGCATATAAAGGGAAAACAATAAAGGTCCCTAAATGGATCCCTGGGGCACACCACACAAGACAGGTGCAGATGTTGAGGAAAAATTTCCTGTTTTATCCTCATTTAGCTGCAGAAAAGTATTTGTTGACTCATCCACCTTTTGATGTCATTTACACATTTCAATAACAAATCAAATGAAACATTAGTGTCAAGCCTTACTGGAAGGTTAAACTGAGAATCGTTCGCATAACAGTGATATGAAATGTTGCATTTCTGAAAAATGTGGGCCAAAGGAAGCATATAAAGGGAAAACAATAAAGGTCCCAAAATGGATCCCTGGGGCACACCACACAAGACAGGTGCAGATGTTGAGGAAAAAATTCCTACATTTACAGAAAAAGTCCCTGTTTTATCCTCATTTAGCTGCAGAAAATTATTTGTTGACTCATCCACCTCTTGATGTCATTTACACATTTCAATAACACATCGAATGAAACAGTGGTGTCAAGCCTTACTGGAAGGTAAAACTGAGAATCGTTCACATAACAGTGATATGAAATGTTGTATTTCTGAAAAATGTGGGCCAAAGGAAGCATATAAAGGGAAAACGATAAAGGTCCCAAAATGGATCCCTGGGGCACACCACACAAGACAGGTGCAGATGTTGAGGAAAAAATTCCTACATTTACAGAAAAAGTCCCTGTTTTATCCTCATTTAGCTGCAGAAAATTATTTGTTGACTCATCCACCTCTTGATGTCATTTACACATTTCAATAACACATCGAATGAAACAGTGGTGTCAAGCCTTACTGGAAGGTAAAACTGAGAATCGTTCACATAACAGTGATATGAAATGTTGTATTTCTGAAAAATGTGGGCCAAAGGAAGCATATAAAGGGAAAACGATAAAGGTCCCAAAATGGATCCCTGGGGCACACCACACAAGACAGGTGCAGATGTTGAGGAAAAAATTCTTACATTTACAGAAAAAGTCCCTGTTTTATCCTCATTTAGCTGCAGAAAATTATTTGTCGACTCATCCACCTCTTGATGTCATTTACACATTTCAATAACACATCGAATGAAACAGTGGTGTCAAGCCTTACTGGAAGGTAAAACTGAGAATCGTTCACATAACAGTGATATGAAATGTATTTCTGAAAAATGTGGGCCAAAGGAAACATAAAAAGGGAAAACGATAAAGGTCCCAAAATGGATCCCTGGGGCACACCACACAAGACAGGTGCAGATGATAAGGAAAAATTCAGAAAAAAGAAAAAAGTCCTATTCTTAAGTAAGAAGCAAACCACTGTAATACAGTGTCTTGGATACCTACCATTCATTATAGTCATTCAAGAAAAGTGTTATGGTCAATGGTATCAAATGCCGCACTCAGGTCCAACAAAACCAGCACAACACAAGAGCCTGAATCCATACTATTATTATTATATGTACTATTTATTTTTGCTTTTGTGTGTGTTTCATGATTGTTGTACTGTTTAAATTGACCTGAAAAGTCTATAACAGGTCATTTAATGGCAGGTTCCATTGTGACAACTTACCCCATAGTGCCAATGTGTGTTCAATGAACTTGCAGCTTTTTTTTTTTTTTTTTTTTTCCTGGGCAATAATGATGAAAATGTGGTAACACTTTACTTAAAGCCCCTATGTATAATGCATTATAAAGGTATTTATAATGTACATTACAATGCATTATATCTTGTCATAAATAATTGTACCAGTTAAAATGGATTATAATATTTGCAGATTCTGAAATTGGTTGTTTGTCATGTGTTTTAATGCATTATGCATTCTAAAAGTGTGTTAATTTTAAGTATTATAAATGTATTATAACTGTGGTTACAATTATTCATCAGATCATACAATGCATTGTAACTTACATTACAAGGCATAATTACAGCAATAAAAATACTTTTATAATGCATTATACATAATGATTTTAAGTAACGTTTTACCAAAAATGTTCTATTAATTAATTAATTTATTTTTTTCTAGCCATGATTGTAAGATTTGTGTCTCTGCTAGCAAGCTTTCAAAATAAACATATACCCTGAAAAACATTCACTGGAGTAAAAAGTGTGACAACAAGCCCCAGTCTTACAAAAAAAGATGAAAGGTTTATTTATGGTGAGAGAAATGAGTTATTGGTGTTTGACGCAGAACACAATTTTCATGGTAAATCTATTATGAATAGTAGCAACATTTCCAGACACTAATCCACACACAGAAGCATTTATGGTTATTTTTTCCCCCTCTTCTTATGAAGGCACATGTGTCGGTGGGTCTCACAGGAATTAATCAAACTCTGATTTCTAAGGGATTATCCTGCAGCTCAATTGAATTTTGTCAGATTTACAGTATTACAACAATATCACAGAATTTCCGGTTGGCTTTAAACATAATAAGAAAGCAATCCAAAGAACATCCTCTTAATTGTCAAAGACAGGATTGGCCCACTTTAGGCTGCTCTCATTTTTGTCACACAGAGATATGTTGAGTCTTATTAAGAATTTTGCTGGGAAATTTTGCATCTCTATCAGATTTACTTTTAAAATAAACATCTGCAGATAATGAGGATCATGTTGCTCATTTACTGTACGTGACGAGAGTTATTTTGTAATTAAAGTTAGCATGTTTTGTTATGATTTCATTAAATTTGGTTTATACATTTTATCATTAGACCCGAAAACGCCCATGATGTTTTCCTTTTCTTTTCTTTTCTGACTAGTGTAAACATAGCCTGTTTGAACTAGGCAAGGAGAAACTAGGGGAATATGACTTATGTAATGGTTCATATCTTCAAAAAGATGTTCTAGGCCTATATAAACATACGGTGGACATACATTCGGGCTTTAAGCAGAAACCCATGTGGTAAAGGTATCAGGTTTGGTTGCGTTTTGCACTTGTCGTTGCGGAGGTCATTCACACAGAATGCGTTTTGTATTTCACTGTTCTGCTTTTCCATTGTTTTTTTATGTTTTTTAATGAGATGCTCAAGTCTCAAGTTGCTGAAAAACTTTGCATATGTATTAGTATTTTTATATATAGGCCTAATTAAATGTAGAATATGTTTGAATCCAAATGTTTTGAATCCAGTTTCCCTCTCTCTCGCCCCATCTCCCAGGGTCTGACAGGGTCTTCAATGAGTTCAGTTTAGCTTCGTGTGTCACTACTTAAGTGCATAATGCAACAGCATGGTTCTGTGCAACTCAGTTGCTGTATTTGAAAACATCCTGTTATCATGCAGTCCGTAAGTAAAACCTTGTTTTGATTTGTGGAGCCGATTTCCCAAACATTACTCAAACTTGCCATACAACATCTGCAATAAAGGGTGATCATTGGGCAAAAGCAGATACGGGAGGTCTTAATGGAGTCTGAATAAAAACAGCTGTGATAATTGTAGCATTTTTTGTTTGTTTTTTGGTCATTTATTCAGACAAAGTTTAGTGTAAAGTTTTGAAATTCGACATTAGCTATCAACACCCAGGTTAATTCAATTTATAACTTATTTGAGAAAGATACAAAGATTAAAATAATTCAGCACTCATGAAAGAAGTGAAGTTTATGAAAGAAAACAAAATCATGATCACTCAGGCTTCATTTATTTGATCAAAAACAGTAAAAATCAGCAATATTGTGAAATATTATTACAATTTAAAATCACTATTTTCTATTTGAATACAAATTATTCCTGCGATCAAATCTGAATTTTCAGCATCATTACTCCAGTCTTCAGTGTCACATGATCCTTCAGAAATCATCAGTGCTGGTTTGCTGCTTAAGAAACATTTCTTATTATTATCAATGTTGAAAAACAGTTGTATATAAAGGGTTAGTTCACCCAAAAATGAAAACTCTGTCATTTATTACTCACCCTCATGTCGTTCCACACCTGTAAGACCTTCGTTCATCTTCGGAACACAAATTAAGATATTTTTGATATTTTGAAGCCTGCATCGCCAGCAAGATAATTAACACTTTCAGATGCCCAGAAAGCTACTAAAGACGTATTTAAAATAGTTCATGTGACTACAGCGGTTCAACCTTAAGGTTATGAAGTGACGCATCACTAGATATTGTTGAATAAAGTCGTAATTTTTTTTTTTTTTGGCACACAAAACCACTGTAGTCACATGAACTGTTTTAAATATGTTTTTAGTAGCTTTCTGGGCATCTGAAAGTGTTAATTATCTTGCTGTCAATGGAGGCCTCACTGAGCCATCGGATTTTATCAAAAAATATCTTAATTTGTGTTCCGAAGATGAACGAAGGTCTTACGGGTGTGGAACGACATGAGGGTGAGTAATTAATAACAGAGTTTTTATTTTTTGGTGAACTAACCCTTTAATATTTTTGTTGAAAACATCTTTTTTTCAGGATTTTTTAATGAATAGAAAGCATGTTTTTGAAATAGAGATATTTCAATTATGCATTCAACAATAAATACTGTTGATTGGGACACTTTAATTGCTACGTTGATCAGGAAAACACATCAAATAGCTGTTTTAAACATTGTCATTGCTGAATCAACATGATAGAATAAGCAAAGTATAACTCTGGTTTACGGTACGACTTCAGTTCGGTGACAGTCATCGATCGACTGGCTTTTAGTGGTCTCGCTGTTTACGGCACACCATTAGAGATGACAAGATTGACTATAACTCTCTGGATATTACTGCCAATGGCATAACAATGACGTTAGTTCTCCTCCAATAAATGTAAACTGAGTTCAATTAGTTGCAGTTGTTGTGTGTTCATGTCTCCCATGGTTCTGCGCCGGAGGCTCATGCTCCATGAGGAGTGCAGGCTTTGAAGCTTCTCTGCAAAAGCAGGTTTTCCTGCTCTGTCTGATCTGTTTGGGTCTGGGGTTTATCTGATCATCAGATGGACACAGCATGCTGAAAAGACAGTCACACATACCTGAGGACTGATACTGTAGGAACCTCTCTACTGAAGTCTTTCTGTGTTTGATTAAAGCCAGAAAAGTGGAAGCAGGCAGACATTATAGATCAAAATGGAAGAGAATGTTTTAAATGTCAGTCTGTTTGTCACACAAAGGTTATTTGCCTTCAGAGGACTTGGAATATAGTGCATGAGTTGTATGGACCACTTGTTCCGTGTTTTTTCTGAAGCTTTGACAATTCTCATTCACTTTCAACCATTTGGGGGCGGAGTCATCCATCCGGCCAGTGCTGGGAAAAGCCAGACACAGGTTGTCACAAATATATTAAAAATAGTGACCAGAAAAGTCTTCATAAAATGATTTGCTACTTTATATCTTACAATAGGGGTAGCCAACCCTGCTCCTGAAGATCAACCGTTCTGCAGAGTTCAGCTCCAACCCTAATCGAACACACCTGAACCAGTTAATCAAGGGCTGCGTCTGAAATCTTAGGCAGCTAAACTAATTTACAACACTGTTTTCAACAAAAAATGTAAAACTTTTTATGCGTTTTGGCCGTTCATTTACACGACAACAGCATTTTGGGGGCCTGAAAATGCAAACTTTTGAAAACGAGTTTCAAAATGCAAGTTTTGAAAGAAAAAACCCTCACAAATTTGTGAAAAGGGTGGCGTCATGATCATGCGTATTATGTGTTCAGTCTATAGGCGGATAGTGTTTCTTTACAAAGTGACATCGCCATCTACTGGCCTGGCAGTATAATACAGCATTTTTAGTTGTTTTTGCGGATCCGTGTGAATGGGGATCGTCTTGACAATGGTGTCAATGGTGCCTTCAAATTGAGACGTCCTTTGACGGAGCTTGATGATGTGGCAGCCGTGATATGCAGCCTTACTAGGACGCAGTCTTTAGATTGAGAAGCACCTATGCTGCCTTTAAAAACTGATTAAATGAAGGGATCTCAGTAGACAAGATGTGTCATGAGCATTGGATTTGGTGTTATGTTGCCTTCCAACCTCCATATCCTGCCTGCGGAGGCAGCGTTTTTAAGCTTTTGGATGCAGCCAAGTTGTTTAAGGTTAGTTGAAAATTATAGGCAAGTATGTTGAAGCAGGCTGACTTTATTTCCCTAACTGTGACTTTATATCTCCAAATTGCAACTTTATTTTTAATAATTGTGACTTTATTGGTCATAGTAGCAACTTTTTTTTCGTAATTTCAATATTATAGCTCATAATTACATTTTTCACAATTGCAACTTTATATTTCATAATTGCTTTATTTCTATTTTTTTACAGTATTTTATTTTTCTTAATTATGAATTTATATCTAAAAATTGCTACTTTATTTTTCACAATTTTGATTTATTTTTCATAATTTCCATATTATAGCTCATCATTGTGTTGTTATTTTTTCAAAATTGCGACTGTTTCATACTTTTCTCATAATTGTGAAATTTTTATAATTGCAACTTTATATCTTTATTTTTCATAATTTAATTATTGTAGCTCACAATTGTCTGTATATGTAAAATATGGTGACATTATTTTTTATAATTGTGACTTTTTCACAATTTTGATTTTATTTCTCTTAATTGCGACTTTATATCTCAAAATTACATTTTTATTTGTCATAACTACATCTTTATTTTCCATAATTGAAACTTTATTTTCCATAATTGTCACTATATACCTCCCAGATGCAACTTTATCATGATTGAGTTGTGGTTTTATGCTATACAATGTAACTTTATATGTCACAGTGTGGTTCTTATCATACAATGCGACAGTTTTAAAGTTTATTTCACAATAAACATACTGTAACTTAAAATAAATAATAAAAACTTTTTTTTGGGAGGTGAACTATCCCTTTAAATCTCCTAAGCTCTGAAAGAGCAACCTGTTAGCACTAACATTTTCCCTTAGGCCTAACTCTAGTCCCAAACTAAGCCTAAAGTCTGGGTGGATGATGGGAATGTCTTTAGCAAGGATGTTAGTCCAGGAGCAAACGCTACATGGCAAAATCAAGGTAAGCATCAGGATTTCATATTATGAAATATTCAAAGCTCAACAAAACAGCAACAATTCTGGATGTTGCTAATGCTAACAGTCAGTAAATCCATACATGGAGGCCTCCTCAGCAAATGTAAGATGTAATGATACTCATTGCCAACTTGAAATAAGCTAATGTCTCATTACTGGACAGTTTATTATAGCTGTAAACTACTTTGAGCCTTGAAAGCCATTAGTAAAAATGAAGTCAAACACATATGGTTTGTTTTAGCCAGGAGCTTTAAAAAAAGCAGTTTTTAAATATTCAGCTTCAGCTGCTTTGTTTGTTGCAAAATGTCAGTTAGGAGACGTTGCTTCCTTGTGAGGAATAAAATGGCCTTTATACAGCTGGTCAGAGTCCTCATTCATGCTACATTAGTGATAATTGTGTGGAGATCCAAATCCGTCTCTGTACTGTCTTTTACTCTCAGGGACAGAACATGTCCCACTTTCCAGTAATCAGATGAAGCATGTTTGGAATCTGTGAGTAATGATGGTGTAAGGATGAGTCTTTGCTTAATGTGCACAACCTAACATACTACTCACTGGTGGACACCTGTGTCCTGTCTCATGTAGTCAGAATTGGACAGAAATGATCTGGAACACATCAACGGCAGACGATTAGGGAGGTTTTCTCTTCCCTTCTCGGTCTTTTGCGTTTTCCCAAAAACAACATATTTTATTGTCAACCGAGACAAATGGTCTGCATATATCTAGCTGTCACTAGTAAAATTACATCAAGGTGAAGTCATACATAGTTTGTGTGCCAGACATCTACACTATAAATTCTTATGTTCTTGTTCTGTGGGGTGCAAACATCTAAGACCTCTATTTGGCATTTTTATAATTTAACACATTTTTTTTTTTTTTCTATTACAGATTAAAGTTTTGCATATGAACCAATTTGTACCTTGTATAGGAGCAAATCTGCAAAATTAATAAATAAATGAGTAAATGTGAATGAATGATAAAATAAATAATTATGTGTACCTCATAAAAGAAATAAATGCATAAGTAAATAATCCAATGGGGTAACTATGTTTTACATTTCCATATAAAATATAACGTTATTTAGCCATAAATTTAATTTACTAATGTAATACATTATTATTAGTAGTAATTTAATACATGTATGTATTTATAAAACCTTTTATTGATTTGTATTCCTACTGATATTTCCTTCTACTATTTAAATGAACAAATTAGTAAATTAATAAATACATTTATGAATAAATTTAAATACAGCTTCCCTATTGGATCATGTATTTATTTATGTATTTATCACTTTCTTTCAAATCATGTATTTATTCATTAATTTATTACTTTCTTGGGTAGTATCCATCCATCCATCAAATCTCCATCCATCCATCCATCCATCCATCCATCCATCCATCCATCAAATATCCATCCATCCATCCATCCATCCATCCATCAAATCTCTATTTCCATCCGTCTGCCCGCCCGCCGCTTTATTTAAATTACATTTAATTTAAATGTACTTTAAAAAAAATATTTATTTAGTGAATATATTATTAATCTCAGATTTCTATTGAGGGCTTCTGGACTCCACAGTTTGAGCATGTTAGAAAGAGAGATATGAGTACATATACTTGTGATCACATTGGTGAGTAACTGTCTTTCAATGGAAACTGTCTATGCTAATACTAATATGAATGCATGTTGATGGTATTACAAGGTCAGATGGCATCAGGGGAGCTGGACTCCTCCACACTGCCTCTCACATTCACGCTCTTCCCTCCTTCCTCATCTGCTGTTATTCTCTGTCACTCCCCATTTGTTCTGAGACCTGTAGCATTGCTCTACTGGCCTCTCTTGCACATTATCTCTTGTAAACTCACTCCCCTGATTTATATGCCAGTCACCTTTTTCATCATCATGCTGTCTTTCACTGTAAAAAATGAATTGCAACAACAAATCAAGGCAGAACTGAGTTAACACTTTGTTTAGCCAATTTAAATTTCATTGTTCATTAAAAAATATCAAACTATTCTGTTCAGCCAATAACAATTCCCAGCATGCACTGCTGTTAAAATCACATTTGAGCTTCCGCAAGAAACAGTGAAGTTAACTCTCGTGTTACGCAGCACGTTTGAGCTTCCGCAAGAACCAATGAGGTTCATTCTCATGTTACGAAACACTTTGAGCTTCCGCAGGAACCAGTGAGGTTCATTCTCTTGTTTCGCAGCACATTTGAGCTTCCGCAGGAACCAATGAGGTTCATTCTCGTGTTACGCAGCACGTTTGAGCTTCCGCAGGAACCAATGAGGTTCATTCTCGTGTTACGCAGCACGTTTGAGCTTCCGCAGGAACCAATGAGGTTCATTCTCGTGTTACGCAGCACGTTTGAGCTTCCGCAGGAACCAATGAGGTTCATTCTCGTGTTTCGCAGCACGTTTGAGCTTCCGCAGGAACCAATGAGGTTCATTCTCGTGTTTCGCAGCACGTTTGAGCTTCCGCAGGAACCAATGAGGTTCATTCTCGTGTTACGAAACACTTTGAGCTTCCGCAGGAACCAGTGAGGTTCATTCTCTTGTTTCGCAGCACGTTTGAGCTTCCGCAGGAACCAATGAGGTTCATTCTCGTGTTACGCAGCACGTTTGAGCTTCCGCAGGAACCAATGAGGTTCATTCTCGTGTTACGCAGCACGTTTGAGCTTCCGCAAGAACCAATGAGGTTAATTCTCGTGTTTCGCAGCACGTTTGAGCTTCCTCAAGAACCAATGAGGTTCATTCTCGTGTTTCGCAGCACGTTTGAGCTTTCGCAGGAACCAATGAGGTTCATTCTCGTGTTACGAAACACTTTGATCTTTGAAAATTTGGACTAAACTGCTTAATTCATATAGATTAGTTTTACGATGAACTTTTTGAAGCGTCAAAGTGTCAGTTGTGTAGCTGTCATGGAGGGACAGAAATTGCTCAGTTTCATTAAAAATGTCTTCATTTGTGTTCCGAAGATGAACAAAACTCTTACAGGTTTGGAACGAGCCTAGTCCCAGACTAAAATGCATGTTTGAACTGTTTTAACTAAAAAGCAACTTGCACTGTAATATCTTAAAATATGTCAGTGCCTCTTAAGATGCACACCAGTAATTTTTTTTGTATCTTTATAAAAGCTACTTAAATGCCTTAATTGAACTAAGGCCCAATCCTGGCTTAATCTAAGCACTGTCTGTGAAACCAGGCCCTTGAGTGCCGGTAATGTATGGTGTGTCATACAGTAGAGCCTTTCCGCGTATAGACCATATTCATTACACCCAATGTTTATGTTTCTCTATGGATGTTGCCACACAAATTTATGATTGTTTAAACAATCACAAGTAATGTGCTGTGCACTTTTTTTTATTTTTTATCTGTAGGTAGTTTCTTACTTAGATATAGCTAAAACCAGTGATTTACTATTAAACAAGCTTATTCTCCCACATTGGCATCAGATTTTGTTTCTCACTGTATCTGACCCCGCTTTCCTTCATAAAATGAACAAGGAAATATTTAAGATATCAGGATTTTAGCATGTTAGGATTGTTCTGTCACTCACTGTGGTCGTGGCTAGTTAAGGGAAAAATGATTTGAGAGCTTTAACCACTCATCACTTTATCTTGTCATGTCTAGTTATGACACTATCCCGGTGCATGTTTTGTTTAATGTGTATCTCAGTTGCTTTACAACATTATCCAACTGATGTAATGGTTTAGTGAGAAGCCATCAATCTGAAGTTTTACTGATATTTATTCTCTGTTTCTCTCTCTCAAGCTGGCCAAAGTTGATCTCATTGTTCTGGCTGGATTCAGACACAAATAAATCAAACGCATGCCATTTTGAATGAAAAGAGCTGTAGAACAGCTGAATATATCGTTGAAACATTTTCAGCAAGGAAGATTTGCTGGATACAATAGTTTTGATTCTGGTGTTAATTTCGTTTAAATAAGACGTTGGATGAAACTGATCAGTTACGGCAGATCCATTTCCAGGAACTGTAGTCCCACTTGACCAAAACCATCCCACCATTCCCGATGATTATTTAAAAGCTTGCGTGTGTGTTCATTTGTAGTGCAGGTCCATTACAGAGTGCTGCAAATGCTATTTTCTATGGCCACAAAGTCATGAAAATTGCTGAGTCATCTGGCGTTGTTCAATATTCAACACTGAAGTATGTCAGCCAGTTACCAGATGTGCACAAATGTGCAAGTCACTGAATGAATCCCAATTCAATATTTATCCATCCTAAATACTGTGTAAGATTGGTACATCTTACCAATTGTGCATCACAAATAATAGAGGCAGTAGAAAACAGCAATTCAAAATGATAAAATTATACTTTCTCAGCTGATATTTTTCATTTATGTTTGTGTATGCATTTGAGATATTACTCTCAAGCCCTTGCACTACTGAGGATGAAGATTGTGACACGGTTGATTTGTCTTTACTTTCCAAAATGGCAATGAGTGCAAGTTTTTAAATGTCTAAAAGTTTATGACAGTTAGCTTAGCTAAATGCTAACATTCAGTGTGTGATTAAAGGGGTCTGTCTTGTACTTCCCCATCAACAGGAATGCATTAAAATCGGTGCTTTCAGCGTTTGACATTAACACCCGCCAAATGCGGGTGGATTTCAGCAGCGGTGTGTAACACAGTCACTCATACATACTTTGGCTTGTTGAATTTTAAATATAATACATTTTTCAATTGTAGTCTTTTAAAAAGGCATCTGAAATAATAAACTAAGTGCAATGTAGTGTTTTCAAAGATATCGATTTTTCAGTACATAACGATACTGAAATATCTGAAATGCTTCCAATACTCATTTCCTCAGAATAGATATACGATACCAGCTGCTCTTTCTCTCTCTCTCATCTCTCCGACAGCGAGTCGACACACAAACCCTCCTCCCCTCACTCACTCGTTTCATTTGATCCCGATGAATATTGTTGGTGTTACAGGGCTTGAATTTCGCCATGGGATTGCACGTATTGCGCATAATTTTACTAAATACTAAGTAATTTTTACTAATTACTAAGTACTAAATTGTTCTTTCAGTTCTTTTTCGCTGCTTATTGTGTATTTACAATATAATGTCAAAATACCGGTCTTGGTGAGTATGCACGTAAACACAGTCAGTTATGTTTTAAGTGAACGTAAACAGTTGAGAAAGAAAACACATGTGTAACAGTATAATGGATCTGTGCGTCCGGTCTTAAAGTGACAGCAGCCTAATATACCTGCTGCTGAATTATGAGATAATATTAAAAATATCTATATGGCAGTTTTTCCCCATGGTATCAATGTCAAAATTGTGACCAGTGAGCAAAAAAGTTGTTAATGTTAATCTGGATAATTTTATACACTGCTATCTGGAATACTTGATACTAATTGGTCATTTGCAGCATTCAGTGGCTGAATATTTCTAAATAATTACCTTCTTTGTATTTCACTCCAGGTTTTTTTTTTTTCTTAATTACTGAAAATGACTTTTTAATAGTTTTAGTTAACAATAACAACACAGTTTCCTATGGAAGCCCGTTTCCGCCACGAAATAATAAAAAAAAAAATAAAAACAGTAATTGTGACTGTTTTATCTCAGAATTCTGACTTTTTATCTCGCAACTGCGAGTTTATATCTCACAATTCTGACTTTTTTTCTCACAATTGCAAGTTTATATCTCAGAATTCTGACTTTTTATCTCGCAACTGCGAGTTTATATCTCACAATTCTGACTTTTTTTCTCACAATTGCAAGTTATAAAGTAACAATTCTGAGATATAAACTTCCAATTGCATGATATAAAGTCAGAATTGCGAGATACAAACTCGCAATTGCGTGATAAAGTCACAATTCTGAGATATAAACTAGCAATTGTGAGGGGAAAAAAAGTCAGAATTGCGAGATATCTCAGAATTCTGACTCTTTTTTTTTTTTTTCGCAATTGCAAATATATTTTGCGGTTTTGACTAACTCGCGGGCACCATACGCAAGCTAAGTAAGAACTGCAAGAAATAAAGTTTCACACAATTGTGAGAAAAAAGTCAGAATTGCGAGAAAAAAGTCAGAATTGTGACTTTATATCACGCAATTGTGAGTTTATATCTCAGAATTCTGACTTTTTTTCTCACAATTGAGAGTTATAAAGTCAGAATTGCGAGAAAAAAGTCAGAATTCTGACTTTATATCACGCAATTGCGAGTTTATATCTCGCAATTCTGACTTTATAACTTGCAATTGTAAGAAAAAAAATTCTGAGAAAAAAAGTCGCAATTAACATTTTTATTTTTTTTATTTAGTGGCGGAAACGGGCTTCCATAGTTTCTAATTTGCTACGTCAGTTTAAAAAACAAAAACAAAAAAACATTCACAATTCAATTCTGATTGCCTCAACCCTGGTGCTATTGTATTTAGATTTCAACTTTGTGATATTTTATCCAAAAGGAACTCATTTAATTGAACTGAAGGTTTCTCCCCAATTTGGTGGTAAATAAAACTATTAAATACCATTAAAACTTATCAATAATGTTCAGTAGCTTCTCAAACATTAGTAGTTAGTTAGAAGTCATACTCCTATGCCAGATTTCAGTTAAAACATGTTTGTTGTATACTTGTCCTGTGCTGAATATTTTACTTGATATTGTGGTAGTGTCATCAGGTCTCTCTATGTGTTTGCATACTGAGTGAGTCATGGTGGATACTTTTCACAGTGAATTTCACGGCTGATTTCGGGGTGGCCCAGAACAAAACACATTTTCTGCTTACGAAATTTCCCAGCAGTCCCCCTGCTTCAGAGGCAAAAAGTTGCCCTGCTTTGCCAAGCCCCATTCTCTTGTCTTCCCACACACAATCTCACACACAGTGGGCCTTAGATCTCTTTTAAATAAGCACAATTACCATTAAAAGAGGAAATGATATGACATGTCAGTTGATTCCTTTCTGAGATGCAGTTTGGGTAACAGAGATGGAGGATGTTCTCATGAACTCAGAAACTCTCTGTGGCTGCTCACACTCAAAATCACATTTTTAGATTTCATGATGGCAGTTTATTAAGTATGATCATGATCGCAAAAGCTCAAGACCACACAAGTGGTCAGAATATCTGCTTTAAGGTTTAGATGCATTGTAGCCTCTGATCTTGAAAGTACAAGAGCAGAATCATCTCCAGTAAATTCAGTAAACTTGAGTTGTAAACATGACCTTAACTGCATTTGTCAATGTTAGCATCTGCACTCATCAACAGAGGGAGGGAAGTCATCCAAGGTTGACAAAATGTACAGTTCACTTCTAGATTAGCACCAAACCAGCATCAACCAGCCTGGGTCAGCATTGAAATTCATTGCAGAAAAACGGCTCCCTGATAACCTGATCTATTTCTTTTTGTGAGACTATTATGGACTGGGATGTTTCCCAGTTTTTGCATCACACACTGGGAGCTGTGGAGAAGTGATGCACATCTAGGACAGCTTTATGATGTTGTCTGCAGGGCCTCCTGTATATCAGAGTGTGATTGGAAAGTCTGGTCTCATATGGACGTCATGTTTCTCCAGCTCGCGTCTACAAACATCTGCTTCTCATCTCATTGTCATCTTGCTCACGCAAACACAAAAGTCCAGTCCTTCTCCTAACCTCACTGCGCTCATATCCAGCTGAATGTTTGTTCATCTCATTCGTCATGATTCATAAGAAAGACATTCCCCATTAGCAGTGTTTGTATTAATCATAGTTTTTGAGTTTAGTCAGTATTCATTAAATCTAATAAAATGCAATATTTTAGTTGATCAAAACAACATTTTTTGCTGTGTTGTGAGTTTTCCATTTAATTTTCAGATTTAATGCAGATTTAAGTTGTAATATTAAGTTTATTTTGTGGATAAAGCTCAAATTCTTATATAAATATGACTGAAAGCGCTAATTGAACCACTAGCAAAGCGGCTTGTTTACGTTCATTCAGTTCTTTCAGCACAGGCTGCTCAATCCCCAGCATGCTATGCTAAAAACATTGTTAGCGCATTGCTAATATCTTGCATTGTTGCATCATATTTTTGTCAACAGGTTGTTGTAATCACCTACAGATTTAAATTCTGTCATGTATTCACCCGAATTTTGCTCCAAAACCACATGGCTTTCTATCCTCCATAGAACACAAATTTGGACCGAAAACAGAATTTGGACTGGAGCTTCAAAAATGATGCATATGAACCAGCTTTGTGTGAAGGACAGAGCAAATTGTAAGTTATTATTCACTATAGTCTTCCACTCCAGTTGTCTGTGATAACAGAGTTGAACCGAGAATCAGAACGGTTGATTTATGAACTCATCATTCAGACTGATTTTATGAACCGATTCATTGAAAAGATCTGACGGATGCTCTTGAATCTCTTCAGAAGATGTAATAAGTCACATGCATTTATGATACTTTTATGATCACCTCCAGTGTCCAGCACATTTTTCAGAATTTGTCCCTTTCTGTTCCATGCTGGAGGAAAATAAGCACTTTCATTAGTTATTTCATTGAACAAGATTAAGTCTGCACATTACTCCAGTTTCTCCCTCTAGCTTTCTTTCTCTTTTCTCTCTCATTTACTCACTCCGAGATCTACTGCACTTCTGCCAGACGCTGCATATGGCAGGCTTCGGAGTTTAGACACGGTTGTGTGATGCCAAAAGTCAGGGGTCAGGGCGGAGGTCGAAAGTCCCCAGGTTACAGGGGGATATGGAGGATGAAAGACAGACAGTGCTTTACTGTCGTCTCCATGGCTGTCATATATCTATGTGCAAAAAGAATGCTCTCTCGCTCTTCATCTCTCCTTCTGTTTTTCTGCAAAGGAGCAAGTGGTGTCCATATGTTCGTCGGTAGCTCTGTGTTTGGAAATTGTAAGAAATGTGTTAACTTAATAGTGTATTTAGGTTCTGAATCATCTCAGAACGCCACCATTCCCATTGAGATCCTACTTTACAAATGATATCATCTGTTTCTGATGATCTCAGTCTGACGTCACTTCCAACTTTAATTCTATGGAGTGTTGTGCAATGATGCATGATTTCACCGCCTGAGGGAACATGCAGTACATGTGCTTTGCCCTGCAGCTGTAGAAACATCTGCAGTTTCACATTTTTGTGGACATATGGCTCTAGGACACGCTACTTCCAGATGTGAAAACTTCACTCTTAACTGTGTTGTTTACCAAAAATTGCGACACAATTCTTCTGTTATACAAGCTCTTCAGTAATTTCCGGACCGTTTTCGTGCTTAAAATTAATGCAGACACTCCCATCAAACCTACTGAGCAATAAAGCTTCAAACAGTTTTCAAACCTTTGGTCACATGTGCTGTATTTCCATGTCTCGACTGGGCTCCACTGCATGTAAACAGTAAATCGAGCCTGGGTCCTGCCTAACAAGGCCCCAAAGTCACTTCATGTGCCTGGCACTCACTCAACCCAACTATGGCTCTTGAGTTGGAGCCAATGGGGCAGGTACTGTCCTTCAGGACTGTCCTAAGAGGAGTGATTTAGTGTGAAGGTTGAGGAGATGGGTCACAGGGAGCATGAGGGAGGTGTGCATCATGGGAGTTTGAAGGGTGGATGGAAAAGGTTGAGGTTAGGGTTGAATTATAGTATTTTAGGGTTGAAGTTCTGTATTGTAAATGTGTCATGGCAGAGAAGAAAGAAGATTTTTCTAGAAATATCTAAACCTCATTCCCATTCTCATTTGATCTCATTGGCACCAAGAAAAGGTTTGGTTTTGTTAGTTCTTGGATGGGGGGTGACATGGTGGCTCAGTGGGTAGTACTAGTGGCTCACAGCAAGAAGGTCCCAGTCCCTGGTTCGACTTTGGATTGAAGTTTCCAACACAATCCAAAGACATCTTTAGTTCCAAACCCAAACTCGACCCAAACCTGAAGCTATTCATGAAACATTAACCAGAATTTGACCCGAACCCAAAGCTATTCAGGAAACATTAATCCAAACCCGACCCGGAACCCATGAGTTTTTCGGGACTCATCGGGCTCAGGTTGGGTAGCAGACCTCTAGTGTGTCATCCCTGTGGAGGTCTGGCCATTCATCCAGAGTGTTTCCCTGCCTATGGCCCAAGACTCTGGGATAAACTCCAGCTTTCCTTGCGGTTCTATTCAGAGAAGCGGTTTGGACAATGGATAGATGGATCTGAGCCTGTCCTACCCTTACAAAAAGGTACATGATACAATGATGGTATCAGATGCTAAACTCATGATACATTGATACACAGTGGGCCTAAAATCCATTTGCACAATTTTAAGCACTTTAGTCAAATTTGTACAGGAAAGGAGGTATCATGTTCATGAATGCCAGAGAAAAGTACTTGACATTGTATTTGTTGTAACATTGTAATGTCGGAGATTAAGTGGTAAATTATGTTTTTCTTTTTTGTTTTGTTTTTTTGCGCGAACAAAGTACTCACTTCACTTCATAAAACTGAGGTTAAACCACTGTAGTCGCATGGATTACATAAATGATGTCTTCCTTTCTGGGGCTTGAAAGTGGTAGTTGCGTAGACTATCAGTGGAAGTACAGAAAGCTCTCAGATTTTATTAAAACGATCTTCATTTGTGTTCTGAAGATGAACGAATGTCTTACGGGTTTGGAACGACATGAGGGTGAGTAATTATTGACAGAATTTTTATTTTGTTTGGCTTTGTTAGTTCTTGGATGGGGGGGTGACATGGTGGCTCAGTGGGTAGTACTAGTGGCTCACAGCAAGAAGGTCCCAGTCCCTGGTTCGACTTTGGATTGAAGTTTCCAACACAATCCAAAGACATCTTTAGTTCCAAACCCAAACTCGACCCAAACCTGAAGCTATTCATAAATCATTAACTCAAATTTGACCCGAACCCAAAGCTATTTATGAAACATTAACCCAAACCCGACCCAAAACCCATGAGTTTTTCTGGACCCCTCTTGGTCTGGTTGGGTAGCAGACCTCTAGTGTGTCATCCCTGTGGAGGATTGGCCATCCATCCAGAATGTTTCCCTGCCTATGGCCCGAGATTCTGGGTAGACTCCAGCTTTCCTTGCGGTTCTATTCAGTTTGGAAAATGGATGGGTGGATCTGAGCCTGTCCTACACTTACAAAAAGATACATGAAACAATGATGGTATCAACTGCTAAACTCATGATACATTGATACACAGTGGCCCTAAAATCCATGTGCACAATGCTGTGCACTTTAGTCAAATTTGTCTTTACTTTTTCCAATGAAAGTATAGGAGAGGAGGTATCATGTTCATGAATGCCGGAGAAAAGTACTTGACATTGTATTTGCTGAAACATTGTAATGTGCGTTGGAGATTATTTTTTGTACATAAAGTTTTTTTTTTTTTTTTTTTGCACAAACAAAGCACTCACGTCGCTTCATCAAATTGAGGTTAAACCACTGAAGTCACATGGATTACTTTAATGATGTCTTTACTACCTTTCTGGGGCTTTAAAGTGGTAGTTGTGTAGGCTGTCAATGGAAGCACAGAAAGCTCTCAGATTTCATTAAAACAATCTTCATTTGTGTTCTGAAGATGAACGAAAGTCTTACGGGTGTGGAACGAGATGAGGGTGAGTAGTTAACTGAAAGAATTTTTATTTTTGGGTGAACTAACCCTTTTAAGTGTTACGTAAGTCTCAGTGAACCATATAGTGTCTAAAAACATGAAATAAAATAACACAAAAACATGCCCAGAAATATCATGGTAATACAATGGCAATTATATTTATCTTCTTTTTCTGTAAGTGTGACATGAATATTGACGGTTCTTCATTGCTGATGTTTCTATATAGCATGTGTGATTATGCTCAGTTTCAGCTGGTAATGGATATGAGCAGGTTCCTAATGCTAGCGTGACTGTATGGGCTGCAGTTTCACATTCTGGGGTGCTTCTTTAGACATGTTTCCAAAGCTCTGTCATTTGAATTTGAATTTAGTCCAGGTGTTCGACTACACTTTTGCACTGGGTGATGTTTTTCCACATTAAGTATGCTTACTGGACATCTCTACCTCCCACTGGGGTTGAAGTGGGGTCATTTTCTCCTTTAGCCTGCCTGAAAGTCCCATCACTACTGTACCTCAAGCAGAGCTAAAGATAGAGCTAGCTTTAGAGATGGAATCAGCAGTGTGTGCGTGTGTGTGCGTGTGTGTGCGTGTGTGTGTGTGCGTGTGTGTGCGTGCGTGCGTGTGTGTGCGTGTGGTGTGTGTGTGTGCGTGTGTGTGTGTATTTTTAAACTTACAAAGAAGGCAAGCAGTTTTGCCTATAGTCAAACTTCCTGTATTATAAATAACCATTGCTAAATCAGTAGTCTGTGGTTCTGGATGGTTGTGTAAGGATTTATATGTAGGTATTTCTTGATGTAATGTACGTTTTAACATCGACACAATTCTTATTTGCCGCCTTCGCCGCCTTTGCGGTTCAACCCCTCTGAATATCTGTTTTGTTGGAAAGACAAACCACTGTTTACAGTCAGAATATTTTAGCCTCAATAAACAATGATGTTGAAATGTTCAGTTGAACTTTAGTTGGTTGGTTTTAGTAATTCATGTGAGAGAATGTGGCTAGCATTCATGTGAAAATAAATTCTATTGTTGTTGTTGTGTAAGTATGTCTCTGTGTGTGAATATTGTGAGGTTGAATGTTCTCAAGGCCAAGTGGTTTTACAGCACACACAGTTTCTTCTAAATGAGTCCATTTCCTTCAGCTCTTACTGAGACACTGTAACCTCCAACTACATAGATCTCCACCACATTACTTCTATTGGCTCTCAGGCTCTTAAACCACATCCACACTGGAGCCAGAAGAATGTTAATTGCCTAGTCTGTCTTTTTTAAGAGTTAGTCTAACCTACAGTATAGTAGGTGTATTAGCCCCCCTCAGGTGTAAGTGAACAGTTATAAGCCAATTATAGATTTGAGGAAATTTTAGATAAAATATAAAACAGTGGTTCTCAACTGGGCCGCATGATGACTTAAAAGTTTTTAAATGTATAAATTATCGTTCGTCCTTTCATCCTAGTGCTTATCCTCTATAGGGTCGCAGGTATAAATTAATATTTATATACTGAAATAATCAAACTCTGGCTTAAAGTTCTAAAAACACAAAATCAAGATTTAAACTGCAATCATATTTCTTTACTTATATTTCTTTATAGGGGTCATTGACGAATAAGGTTTTTAAAAGTGTAAAAAAACATAATTGAGACATGAATAATTTTGAAGTTTTATTAAGTGTTAACAATGAGATTATGTGGTTTTTATAATCATTTAACACTGCTTTTGTCAAAATTTGACACCAAAAAAGTCATTTGGTTTCGGTTTTACCGAATGACACTTGGTTATACCGAATGACGATATTTTCAAACAAGGCTAACAGGCTGATATCTAGCTAGCTGGCAAAAGGACAATCAAACATTTTATATTTAGTACAAGTTTTAAAATATTAGAACATTTTCCATGTTTTATAGTGGTTGTACTGAATGACCTGATGTTTCGGGACATGCGTATGAGCAAGTGAAAACATGAATTTTTCAAATAGTTAAGAGAGAGTTAGTTACTTTGCTTCATGACCATGTGGTCCTGTGCAGGTGTTTGAATAATGTCACATCCTGTAACATGATATTGACCGCATGACTTGATCCAGAATGGTCCCTTTATATTGGTTGCTCCGAATGACATCAATGAAATTCATTTTTCCGGACATTCTTTCTCATAAGAAAGCAACGACTTCTACACATAATTTTAATACCGTTTTGCACTATGTTTATATATGATGTTATAAAATCATGCCAGAATAAAAAATATATACATTTATTACATTTTAAGATATTTTAATCACAAATGAAATGGCTGTATTGGCTTTTGGACAGTTAAACCGAATGACCTTTTGACACTTCAAAATCTTTAAAATACATTTATATGTAGCAAAATATAATTAAAATCTTTTGGATTCAATAAAAGAGATCTAGTTGTACTACCTTACATACTTAGGATGTCATATCTTTGTTTTTTATTATTATTATTAAGGCCTTTGGACAGAAAAATGACCCGTCACGTCATTGACCCATATATTGAATTTTATTAGAATCACCAAATGAACTCCCAGTTTGCAGGGTTGTGGACTCGAGTCGCATGACTTTGACTCGACTCGAGTCCCAAATATGCAACTCTACTTATGCCTGCTACAGACTGTGTGATTTTGGCAATCATAAGATCATTACAAATCACACTGTACCACATGGATCTAATAAACTTGGGTATGCCATGAATGTAGACTGTACAATGATGACACCTATGACGAATGTTAGTATAGAAGAATAAAACGTCATCAGTGTGCGCTAGAGGTAAACAAATAGAGCAAGATGAATCGCCAATTTTGGTTTTTATGTGCGCTGAAAAAAAAAAAATAGGAGGAAGCGAAAGAGGAGAATATTGACACTGTCATGGCTAGGGAAAATAGGCCAAATTGGCATGCCAATTTTGCAAATGGAGCTTAAGAAGTTTTAAGTTTTAGCGCCACGTCGCGTTGATCAATACGCCATTTTATGTTGCATTTTTATTGGATAGTCAGTAGATGTAGGTCATAGCAGCAAACACTCTGAGATGATCATGCTAAATTTCTGACACTGTCAGAAAATTATCGCAGGCTATCTTTGGTCGCAAGACCGTGACAACAGCCCTCTTTGAACCTCTCTCACCGTACGACAAGGGACCACCGAATTCATCCGTTTCTTTCGGGAGAAATGGATGAATTCACATGTTGTAAATCCTACAGGCTCTGACTGCATGGTAGCTAGGGCTGGGACAATACATCGATTACCTTCTATACATCGCGATACAAGGAATCTGGAACGATTCTGATATTTTCCGATTGTATCGCGATTCTCTCTCAAATCGATTCTGAGCTTAGTTTTTAACAGCAGATAGCACTACGTCCTTTAGAAACACAAGTAACGTTACTCTGCTTGCTTCCAGTTCCTTTACACACACCACTTAAACCTAAAATAATCATTCATAAAGTTCGAAAAGGTTGAAGCGAATTACAAGGGTGTTCGCAGTGGGCTGTTTACATTAATCTCGCGCCATTAAAGCATTCTGGGCCAAGGTGCAAGTGTATTTAACCACTTACATGACTCAGCTGAACACAAAAGCGCTCTCCAGCACTCTTCTTCATGAGCATTTGAGTGTGTGGTTAAAAACTAGCCTAGAGCGCCATCTGCTGTTAAAACATCCAGATTCATTGTATCGCGAATCAATAATCGAAAATCGATGTATTGTCCCAGCCCTAATGGTAGCGCACGTAGCCTCTAAACTTAGTGATCAACTGTGATGACTGATAATTTCATTATAAACACAAAATACATTTACTTGCATATATTTGACAATCTGAAATCATCTATTTTACATTCTAGTAAACAAGCTTAGGCTCTATATATATTTTGAATACGAAAAATTAAAGAAAACCAATACGACAGTCATGCAACGCCATGATTGCGAAGTGTCATGTGACACTTGATGCGTCGCCATGGAAATAGGAATGTGCGTATGTACCTCGTCTCCATGACAGATTTTGAATGAAGTTTGAATAATGTATCATCAAAATATGTTGAAAGAATATATTAGAATATAAAATAATATTGGCCTACAAGAAAACACTTTTATTCATCCCATCCCTCAGTCTTTTAAATCCAACTCATTTTCAGGAACATAATAATATACATAAAAACACACCAACATAAAGTCCTCTCTCGTCCTTCACTGTCATCACTCCTCCTTTTATGCTTCCGGAGTTCCTCCGTGGGACTCGAGACCGGTGTGGTGCGCAGGTGACGCTCATTAGCACTCGCACAACCGGCCTGCTTGCCACAAATGAGCTTTACCTTTGGCTAACTCCATCCTGAATCTTTGTTACTCTTTATTTTGTTAATATTTGTTGTAATTTTTTGTGGTATTATAAGTATTTACAGTAGGTTAATTGTGAGGTCGGTGCCACTAGAGCATGTGACTTGCTTAGGGCCAGGTGTTAGTGTTAGTGATCTGTTGCCTTGTCAATGATCCTCTCTACTGCTACCATTTATGATTTTTTTTTTTTTTTTTTTTTTTTAAAGCATGTGAATGTCCACTTGATTTTAAAGTGGATTTATAGAGGCTACTTTAATTCCCCCAGCTCATCGGTCAATTATATCCCTGCACATAATCATAAGAGCTCTTCAGAGGTCAACAGGGATCAGTGTCATTCAGAAGCTATTAAGGAAAATTGCCATGAAGAGGGAGTAGAGATACTAAAAGGAATAGTGAGAAAATGGACTTGGTGATGGAGAGATATTAAAAATGTCAGCGGGTGAGAATTGAGAAAATGGAGAAGAAGAGGGAGAGCTGAGAGAGGGAATAGGTCTCGGGTTCAACCTCCTGTCTGTTTTAATTTGCTTCTCTGCTTAGTGCCTAGCAGGACCTATTCGCTGGGTAAACCACAGCTCTGGCATTCCCATTCCTCCAGAATCCCTCTTCTGTCACTCTCCCGTGATCTGTTTTCTCATCGGGATATTAATGACAGGAGCAAGATCTTAGAGTAAGTTTATACACATGCTGGTTTGCTTCATATGAGCTATTTCTAAATAAACACGCAATAATAAATATTAGGGCTGTTAATCTGTGTTAATTTAGTATGATTAATATATATATATATATATATAATATATATATATTTCATATCACACACCCAAACTTAATTGCCAAATGAATGGAGACCCATGATAATCTTATATTGACTTCTAAGGCCACTTCTAGAGGCGACCTCAGTGATTTTCTCCCACAGTAATTGCAAAGTCTTTGAATTATCTTCATCTGTGTGATTAGTTGCAATTAATTCAACTTATCATGCAATTAATTTAATTGTCATAATAAAGATATGTTCTGTGTGTCTTCTTGCTGATAAAGATACACTATTCTCTGGTAAACCATAAACAATAAAAAAAATAAAAATAAAAAAAGATTATAATATCCAAGTTTCCATGTTTGTTTAGCTGCACTGTGTACTCATGCTATAATTGGGCAATTGAACAATTTAGCTGATTCAGGGTTTTAAAGGCACCATATTACAGTTTAACAAGTGTGAGCAATGTTTCTAGATCCTTAAAATGTTTCCTGCTGAGGTACATTCAAATAATTAAATGCCAGAACTGTAGCTCTGAAGCCAAATTGTGAGGAAAGTTAAGTGAGTTTTCACCAGTTAACACTGTGGTTAGTTGAGCTGGATGTAGTATAGAAACCACCGGAGGTCTGCATCTATAGACATGGCGAATGTTGTATTATTTTTACACAGTAGTGGTACCTTAATACATGCTTGCCTTTAAATAAGTGCAAAGAAATGGCTTTCCTGTAAGAATCTGGCTTATTTCCCAGCAGTTTGCATATATTTGCTCAATTCTGCCGCTGTTCACATGTACAGATCACCATTCAGCATACTGAACTTTGTGACGGTGCTCGCACTAAAGGTGTGTCCTTAACACTGCATCGATATTTTCGTAGATAGAAACTTTCGTCCCCCACATCAATATTCCCCTCATGTTTTTCACACTCTTACGCACGCAAAGTAATTTTGGTTCGCTTCACTCCTGACTGGTGGCCCCTCAGTTTTCCAGGTGTTCGTGCGCTTTTGCATGTCATGTTAGTTGTTAACCACAGCTTTGTAGTTGAGGTCACGTCTGAGAATGTAGCGTGTGTGAGAACGGCAAGCATTTGTGCCGACTGTGGTTGAGCAGTAGATTCCATTAGAGATGTGAAGACCACACTTGCTTTTATACAGTACCAAATACAGTTTGTATAAACGTCAGCTTTATCCTTTGTGTCACTACATACTGGCCTGAAAGCGGGAAGCCTTACATCTGCACATTGCAGGTATACAGATGTAAATGTTCCACTTGTACTGTTGTGGTTTCTCATGAAGCTTTATCATTTGAAAGTATGAATGTGAGCATGTATGTGTTTGATTAGATGTGATGTAGGGGTTGCATCTCAAAATATAGACAGAATTTTAAGGCATCATAGACATTTTTTTAAGTCTTAACACACTTAAGTGCACTTTGTAATATACAGAGCCCCTAAAGGGACGTGGTGGTGGGGAAAAAAAAAAAAAGGTAAGGGAGGAAATTTGACGTGCTGGTGGAAAAAAAAAAATTTGGGATGGGAGGAATTTTTTTTCTCAAATCTTTTGCGTTCCCTTGCAAAACTTTTGCGTTCCCCCGAGAAACTTTGCGTTCCCTTGCAAAACTTTTGCGTGCCCTCGCAAAGATATTTGCGTTCCCTTGCTGTGAGCTCGGACAAACACTTCCTCTTTAATGTCCCGCTGGCTGGCAGTAGTGTTTCAGTCAGCTCCATACGTTAATAATGCACACAAATAATGAGCAGCTCTTAGAGTTTGAACTTGTTGGACTCAAATATAAAGAAATGCAGTCAGTGCTTATGTCAAGCAGTTCAGTAAAGTTGGCAATATATTCACAGATTCGAGCTTCCCGGATCAATAACTCGTGAGCTAAACGTTGTTAAAACACAAATGCAGCTATTTCCAATCATAGTAACCTAGACAACGAGCTACAACAACACAATTTTCCTCAAATGTGCTTTATAATAAATTGGTCTGTATGAGCAGGCGGCGGAGAGACAAGTCTGAAGGGACCGTCTGAAAAGTGCAAAACCCAAAACCCTTTTGCTCATTTTATATTATGAAAAATACTCAATAACTTCACTGTAACACACTGTACTATCACCAAATTCAGTTTATACGTCACTGCTCTCCTGTTACTATGATTGGAAATAGCTGCATTTGTGTTTTAACAACGTTTAGCTCACGAGTTATTGATCCGGGAAGCTCGAATCTGTGAATATATTGCCAACTTTACTGAACTCCTTGACATAAGCACTGACTGCATTTCTTTATATTTGAACTTGTTGGACTCAAACTCTAAGAGCTGCGCATTATTTGTGTGTATTATTAACGTATGGAGCTGACTGAAACACTACTGCCAGCCAGCAGGACATTAAAGAGGAAGTGTTTCTCCGAGCTCACAGCAAGGGAACGCAAATATCTTTGCGAGGGCACGCAAAAGATTTGAAAAAAAAAAAAATGTTCCTCCCATCCCAATTTGTTTCCACCACCACGTCCCTTTAGGGGCTCCGTAGTAATAATGTCAAATTGAAAGTTTTACTTCAAAGTGCATTTTAAATAATTTTTTTTCATAGTCTTTTTTTTATGCTTTAAAGAAATACACTTATTCTGATGTGTTGACTAATTAAGCACATGTAAAGTATTTGATTTTGAGTTATTTGATTTTGATTATTAATTGTAACTGCAGTGTTAATTGATTATTACGTTTAATATATTTTAAATGTACTAAAATGCAATTTTTTTTATCATTATAAATGTGTAATTTAAAATATATTTAAATACATGTCATAAAAGATTCAGTACACTGTAAAACCCGATGAGTTACGGTAACTTAAAACATTTGAGGAAATCGATTGTCATAAACCATTTAAGTTTTAAAACCAGTAGTACTGTAAACTCATATACATTGAGTTAAATTCACTTATATTTTAGTGTTGGTTCAGTCAATGATTAGAGTAAACTCAACTTAAAGATTTTAAGTTTATTTCATTCATTCAGTTTGAATTCAGGTAACAAATCTAACTAAATCTTGACAACTGAATGACATTTGAAGTACATTTTAGCTGATCTTAAATGCTTATCAGTATATTTGGCAGTACCATTTTTCAAAAACAATAGAATTAATTATGAAATTACATATAAAGGGGTTCTTAAAGGGTTAGTTCACCCAAAAATGAAAATTCTGTCATTAATTACTCACCCTCATGTCGTTCCACACCTGTAAGACCTTCGTTCATCTTCGGAACACAAATTAAGATATTTTTGATAAAATCCGATGCCTCAGTGAGGCCTCCATTGCCAGCAAGATCATTAACACTTTCAGATGTCCAGAAAGCTACTAAAAACATATTTTAAACAGTTCATGTGACTACAGTGGTTCAACCTTAATGTTATGAAGCGACGAGAATACTTTTTGTGTGAATCTTTTGTTTCGAATCAGTGGTTCGGAGCGCGTATCAAACTGCCAAAGTCACGTGATTTCAGTAAACAAGGCTTTGTTACGTCATAAGTGTGACGCCCCCCACTGGAAGTGTTAATTATCTTGCTGGCAATGCAGGCCTCACTGAGCCATCTGATTTTATCAAAAATATCTTAATTTGTGTTCCGAAGATGAACGAAGGTCTTACGGGTGTGGAACGACATGAGGGTGAGTAATTAAAGACAGAAATTTCATTTTTGGGTGAACTAACCCTTTAAGTGAGTAAAAAAAAAACACTCTTTAAGTTCAGCTAATTGCATTTAATAAAAAATTCAAATATGTCTATGTTTATTTGCAATTAACATGCAGTTAAGTGTCTGAAAACATTAACACTGTTAAGTATATTCTTTTAAAGTATATAATAAATACCGTTTTTTAAAGTGTGCTAAAGTGTTTTTCACAAGGGTATGTAAGCAGCATTTGGTTTTGGAACCCAGAGCCAATAGTGAGACATTCCATTTTTGGACATGTGGCTTTTTGAATGAGCTATAGTACCCTAAAATGCTGTCTAGATAAGCAGATCACGAGGTTTTGAGATCACAAGTTTTTTTTTTTTTCTCCCCAGTACACACATAATGCATTGCAATATGCTTAGTAAAAAAAAGAGTGAGAGAAAAAAGATGGTGAATGAGGTGAGAAAAAAAGTTCTTATAAAATCCTTATTAAACATCCATAAAATCTTGATTTATAGTTAATCAGTTTAATATAAAATTTGTGTGTTGTATATTTTTATGCTTAGTTGTTTTGTTAGCTTAGCAACATGCTAATGTCATAGTCAAATAACATCAATTGAGTTGATTCTCCTGTACAGACTACTCTTGTCAAGTTGCTGCCTATGTACAGTTTTTTTTTTTTAATAAATGAGATTCAATATCAGTTCAGATGCTGCCTATGTAGGCAGGAGGCGACTTTGAACAGAGCCTACTATAGGTGTTGTCTCTCAGCCATAAAAGGAAGAAGTGTACAGGCCTGAAACCCACATGGAAGACCACAGTCACTTTCGCTGTTGCTCAGTCACGCCTCTCACTTTCATCCTCTCTTTCATCCTCCTTTCATTTCCATTCTCGTTGTTATGTGCATTATCTTACATTCTTTTTCCCCTGTTGTATGGTTTTTCTTCTGTACTCCTCTCACACTCCCTCTGAGTGACCCTCGAATGGTCAGTAATTATAGTCTTCAGTGAAGGAAGTGGTTAAATGCTGCGAACACTACCACAGTCGTAACTCACTGCAGTCTTCAGGCTTAATGGGGGGTCAAATTCAGCTAAATGTTAAGGACATTGAAGAGAGACACTTCTCTACTATAATACTTCTCTACTATAGTATGTGAAAAACAGTAGCATGTCCGAATAGTACCTACTCACAGGCCCTGTATACCTGGTAGATGCGTTTTGGTCGATCAGATCACAAGTGGATGAGGGAGACACATTGCTGTTTACACCTGGTGTTTTAATCCGTCTCTTTTGTCCACTTTCAACCACTTCTATCCTGATTTCTTAGAGGGGAGGGTCTATGGGCGGGTAAATCTATGGGTTTTTTCAGATCTTTCGATGTAGTGGACAAAATAAGCTTGCACAATTTACACATGAACGCGATCGGAGACAATGGAAAAACATACGGAGAGCTGAAGCTTTTGTTTCTGCTCTGACAGCTGCAAGACAGACCAAACGCTGTGAGAGTGTGTTAGAAATCAGGAATGGTGAGAGAACATTGTGCTTGGTACATTTTTCATCTTCAATCCAAACTTGGATCTTCAGCCGACAAAGTTTAAATCCCGTCTGGCTAATGCGCTTCCCATAATGTTTACGCGTTAGGTCAGTAGGTGGTCTTTTGTGGCTGTTCGATCACATTCGACCACATGAGCATTTACACTACGAAAGCAATCTGGTCAAATGCGTTTCGACTACCTTGGGAAGTGGTTGAAAGTGGACAAGCTCAAAACATTTTACACCCCATTTACACCTGTATTTAGTGTCGTCTGCTTGTGATCTGATCGACCAAAATCTTAATACACACCAAACACACTGAACCTCTCTCTGAAATTTGGGGTCATGGCAAAGCTGAATTTTCAGCATCATTACTCCAGTCTCCAGTGTCACATGATCCTGATTTACTGCTCAAGAAACATGTCTTATTATTATTATCAATGTTGAGAACAGCTTCTTAATATTTTTGTGGAAACCGTGATACTTTTTTCAGGATTTTTTGATGAATAAAAAGTTGAAAAGAGCAGCATTTATTTTAAATAGAAATCTTTTATTACATTGTAAATGTCTTTACTGTCATTTCAATGCACCTTGCTGAATAAAGTAGTACTTTCTTAAAGAAAAAAACTCAACTTTTGAATGGTAGAAGCTTTTTTGCTAGTGGCGTCAGAGTTTTGGGTCCCATGTAAAACAAAACAAAAACAAAACGCACAAAAAAGTAATCTTTAGGATGTACAGACACAGTTCCAGGAAAAAAAGGAGGAGTTTAAATTGACTGGAAAGTGACCCAAGTCTCTGTGTGCCAGGGTTGCGGTGTGTCTGTGTGTTTGTGTTCACACCGCTGAACCCTGTAATTTACAGAGGGAGACAGACTGCTGCGAGACGAGCTTACATTCAAAAACTGTACTCTCCGTGATGCTGCTCCTCACATTATGTTTGGACTTTCCCTCACTGCCAGAACGAACACACATTTATTTCCCACTGACCGAGTCAGGGTGCTCTCCTCCACAATCTCACATAAATAATTCTGTTATAGAAGAGATGATGCTTTCAGTATACAGTGGGATCCACATTGAAAGTCCTCATTCCTTATTTATTCCTGAAAATGAAGAATATTATTATTATTACTGCTAGTTTACATTTCACTCAAATTGTTATGCTGATAATAGATTGTGATGTCAGACATTTTCACTAGTGGTCTTGTTGTATTATGTACATTTAAGTATTCATAATGTACACTACACATCATTATACTAGTATTAATTAATTAATAAACACAATTAAAATGCATTGTAAATCTTTTAGACCTTTAAATACAACATCAACAAGATTAAATAATAGATAAAATTCATTGTGTAACTTCCTTTTTCTTAGCAGCTCAGCCATTTCCATAAAGGGTGTTAGAAACAGTTGACGCATAAAGCCATAAATGTGTAATTTTATTTTTAAACTATCCTTTTGTCGAAAAATACGTGAAAACAAACTTCAGGAACTATGTAAACAAATCATTGTTAAACCCCCCTTTTGAACACCCCTTCATCATCTATAATATTCATAACCTAACAGATGTGCGCATTATATTTTACTGATAGAATAATCTATTACAATATAATTCTAAGTGGAAAGCAAAAGAAACTTGTCAAATAATATCTTACAAAGCAAATACATAATTAATCTAGTAACTTGATCTACATGATCCAAACATGATCTACGATACATAAAAAACAATTTTTAGTATGGCTCCTGCTTTAAAGTTATACCTGTGAATAAGTATTTTAAAGGATTAGTTCACTTCAGAATTAAAAATTCCTGATAATTTACTCCCCATGTCGTCCAAGATGTTTATGTCTTTCTTCAGTTGAAAAGAAATTATGGTTTTTGAGGAAAACATTCCAGGATTTTTCTCCATATAGTGGACTTCAACAGTTACCAACGGGTTGAAGGTCCAAACTGCAGTTTTATTGCAGCTTCAAAGAGCTCTACACGATCCCAGACGAGGAATAAGGGTCTTATCTAGTGAAACGATCGGTCATTTTCCAAAAAAAAATAAAATAAATAAATTTATATACTCTTTAACCACAAATGCTCTGCTTGCACTGCTCTGTGATGTGCCACGCATTACGTAATCACATTGGAAAGGTCACACGTGACATAGGCGGAAGTACGTAGGGTAGGGCGAAAAACTCCATCTCATTTCATCTTCAAAATCGTCCGACATCGTTGTTTTACCTTTTGTAAAGAACGTTTGACTTAGTCTTTGCCCGTTTGTTTTGTAGACACTGGATCGGTACTTCCGCCTACATCATGCGTGACCTTTCCAACATGATTATGTAATGCGTGGCGCATCGCAGAACAGTGCAAGATGAGCATTTGTGGTTAAAAAGTATATAATTTTTATTTATTTTTTAGAAAATGACTGCTCATTTTGCTAAACAAGACCCTTATTCCTCATCTGGGATCATGTAGAGCCCTTTGAAGCTGCACTGAAACTGCTATTTGGACCTTCAACCCATTGTACTCCAGTGAAGTCCACTATATGGAGAAAAATCCTGGAATGTTTTTCTCAAAAACCTTAATTTCTTTTTGACTGAAGAAAGAAAAACATGAACATCTTGGATGACATGGGGGTGAGTAAATTATCAGAATTTTAATTCTGAAGTGAAATAATCCTTTAATGCATTACAACTGTGGTTACAATTATTTGTACATACTGTACAACAGAGGAACTTATGAATATCTTTTATCATGCAGCTTTTATAATGTTTTGAAATAACATTACCAAAATGAACTTCAATTGCTTTTAAATACCTTGCTACTGTATCTCTTGGTATTTAAACTAGTTCACTATATAAGGAAGCGTTGGACTGTATAGAGTACATTAGCAATGCTAGCAACTTGATTAAAACTCCAGAAAATCTCCAGGTAGTTATTCGCTGTCTGAGCCGGTCATAAATCCTTGAGCAGGAATAGCTAGATGCTGATTCCATCTGCTCTGTTGTGGCAGCTGAGTGTTCATGGGTAATGTGAGATTTTTGATACCTGTCACTCGTCATCTACAGGAGTCACATAATATTAAAGTTCTCTCTTTCATTTGTGTCTCTGTCCCAACATCTTTCTGGATTTTGAGTGTTAGTGTAACCCTGAGTTCTCCCGTCTTGGATTTCCCTTTTAGTTGGCCATCCCGAGAATTTGAACTGAGTAAATGTGTGCTCTCTTTCCAGTGTGGGCGGGAGATAAGCAGTGAGGCTGTTGTGATCCGACAGCCACTTCTGAGCCAGTTCAAGCAGTGCTGAGATAGCAGATTGAGGTTATTAAAATCAAGAATGGAGTAAATATTTGAGGACACACTGTTTGAATGTAAACCTGTTTATTTGAATCTGTGCAGTTGTACAGCTATAGGGAAGACGTTCCGACTCTGCCACTGTGTCCAACTATATCAGATAACAGGTCTGTCCTCTTACTGGTCACCCCATCAGTTTACTGCTTATTTACATAAAGTTGAGCTCTTCACTTGAAAAATAAATGTTCCAAAATAGGGTTTTCACAGTGAGGCGTTTACATGCACCCTCATAATGGGATTATAATGGGATTTTGGCAATATTGCGATTAAACTTTACCTCATGTAAACGCAAATTATAGTAACCAATCATAGTAACCATAATTGTATTAAATAGGTGGTGTAAACATAGTCGATGCCATAGAAGAACTTCAAGAGTGACTCTTGAAGGACCAGCACCACATCCTCTCATACCACTGTTTGTTTGAAGAATTCATCTTCCAGAATCTGGCAGTAAGTCTTGGGGGTTCATTTTTAGTTATTCTATTTTTGGCAAATGTAAAGGCCCTTTCACACCATGGGCCGGTTGCCTAAACCACTTAGACTAGTCTTAAAAGTTAAGACACTATTTTTTTTCTTGAAGAGTGGTCCTAATTTTTTAAAGTCTGTTACATAAAAAGGTAGATTGGTGTAATTGGAATTGTAAAAATAACATTGATTACCCCTTGGTTAACTGCAAGTTGGTCAAACTAGTTCTTAAGACACAATCTTAATATAGTTACTAAGTTTATGCAACTTGCCCATAAGTGAAATTAATAAGCCTCAGGCTGAAGGAAATGCAAATTCACGCCTGTACAGTAGAGGGCGCAGCTCAGACAAGAAAGTTCAGCAGTCTTCAACAATAAAAAAAAAAAGAAACACAAATGTTATGTTTATCTAAAGTCATTTTTGCTAATTAGTATGGTTGAATTGGATCATTGAAGGTCAGCAGCAAAGACATTGGTTAATAAAGTGAGATTAAATACATAAAGTATATTTGTGTTATTTAATTTGTGCAGGTTTGCATGTCACTGTTTTTATTCATTTTGAGGAATACTGAATCTGTTTTAGTAAATGCCTGCTCACGTTTAGTCTAGAACTCAGAGATGGGCACTCGAGTTAGTGACTCGGACTCGAGTCGCATTTTAATGGACTTCAGACTTGACTCGGACTCGACCCGAAATGACTTCAGACTTGACTCGACTCGACTCGACACAAAAGACTCGTAAATATTTTAAAAACAACTCAAGTCTTTTACCCTTAACTACTGATATAATAAATAAAGAATTTGTGTTGTGTTTGAATGGTTTTATAATATCTCTGTCACATATATTTCCCTACGTGTCGTGGTAGATCGGACTCTTGTCATAGAATTTGATTACGTATGTCCATGTATTGTGCGTAAACTCCGAAATGTCATAAGAGTCCCATGAAACATGACGGGAGCCAGCGTGACATATGTTGTTTCGTTTGGGTTGATTAACATGTCAGATCGGCTAGATGCACACAATGCGGGAAAACAATTAAAGAAACCGGAACGACAACATACATTTTATGAGACATCGCATCCACAAAGGTTAGTCACATTAACTCACACAGGCAGCTAGCTGTTATACTGTGGTGTAGCTGCATGGCTAATTTGGATTGCCAGCCTGTTAAAATATGAACAAAAAAACAACAACTAGCCTTTAAACCTAGCACTACGTTTTTATCAATCTTTTCGTAGTATATGCAGCTTTTTTCTTTCTTAATGTGTCCATAAGAGAGAAATAGAAAGATATGTTAATCCATTTATTACTTAAAGCTCATATTTTAACGTATTGCAATCAGCAAGCGTACAGTTTTCTATTGACTTAAACATTCCGAGGTTTGATATTTTCTGATAATGACTGTCGTAAATAACAACGAAGCTGTATAACAAACCGTGACTCACTGGCGCCATCTTGCGTCCACTTAGCGACTGTATTGAAAATGACTACTCGTGTTGCCAGGACGATTGTTTTGTACATTGTAATGGATTATAAAGTAACAAGCTGGATGTACATATCCCTTACATCATAGGACCTTAAATTCAAACAAAACAGATGATAGAAAGATTATTTTGTCTATATAATACAACTAGGATAAAAAATAGGATTTGAGTATGAGAATTTGTTTTGTTTTTTTATTAATGACTCGAGACTCGACTCGGACTCGTGACAAAAGACTCCAGACTTGACTCAGACTCCAGTGATACAGACTTCAGACTTGACTCGGACTCCAGATAAAAGACTCGTGAACATCTCTGCTAGAACTACAATAACCATTATGTTCACACAGCGCACACAACACCTCTGCACTTTATTTCTCTCAACATGGGGTCAGGAGAGCTGTCAGTCAATAAATAGGAAAACAAAGTAACTTGCGTTACTTATTTGAAAAAGTAGTTACTTTACTAGCTACTTGGAAAAAGTAATCTGATTACGTAAATCGTGTTACTTGTAATGTGTTACCCCCAACACTGCTGCTACTCGATGAAACAAGTAGCTTGTTTTGAAACTATTCACTGTTTTGCTGTTCATGCTACTGGATTCCCTAATTAAGTCAATAATTGATAGTTCAACTGGAAAGTCTTCTGTCAAGGTCAATAACCTGTGGTTTGTGCTTGTACTGTGCTGCCTAGATTTTTTTTATTTTTTATTTTTTGGAACAGTGTGTTATAACTGACAGATATTTCTTTCTTCTTAGATAACTGAAGATGTTACTGGTCCCTTAATCCTCCCCTTATGTGTTTGACCTTTCACTTCAGTGCAACAAGTCAAAGGTTAGAGGTGAAAGACAATCTGCTCTTTTTTTCCTTCAAGAATGCCTCTAGGAGTGTCGCATAGATGTGCAGTGAAGTGTCTGAGTAAGGAAACCTCCAAAATCATCATGTGACCATTAGATATTTTTTAAAACAAATCACTAAAACCACCTAATGAAAATAGAATATACTGTGCTTCATTTTTATTTCACAGCTGTAAAATGACACATTGTACATGCTGTATACTGTATCTAGGTTTTGCTTATGATATTTGACGATTATTGGCATTTTATAAAAAAGAAATTTTGCTGCCCCACTGTTTACTTTCAAACACACACACATTCCCATATGCGACTAATGTTTTCGATAGTTCTCTGTTATTATTTTTTTCCATTTCCCCACGATGGCCTTGTTTGTGCTCTTCGTTGTGGTTCAGAAAAGGCTTTAAAATGTGCGAGTCAAATGAGGAGGGGACTTTTTACCACCACACACCAAAATGTTATGCAACAGTCCCTAAGCCACACTCCCATGTGTCCACATGGACCTTTGAGAAAGCAAGCGAGTGAATAAAAGAACAAGATGATCAATATTAGAAGCAGATGTTGTGGATGAGAGTCCTGCTGTGGCCGTTGTGGGGGTCACTGGAGGTTTCGGCTGTGGCTCTTAATGCGCAAGAGGACACTCAGAGAAATATACGGTCAAGCGGTCAGATCTGTTTTTCTTTTATGAGTAAGGTATGCTGGTGAATCACTCTGCTGTGTATTTTGTGTCTTTCTGGAGAACTAATCCAAGAGGGAAAAAGTGTGATTTAACATTCATGAATTATGATTTTTTTGTGGATCTCTGATGGGAAATTTTTCTTTACCCACAGGTTTTTGATTTACTCGGATGCACTTTGAGCCAAACTTGTTGGAAATCCCCAAATTATTATTTGCTGCTAATGAATGTAGGTATATTTATTTTATTTTATTTTATTTTATTTTATTTTATTTTATTATCCCCCCCCCTCCCCCAATTAAGGGAATAGTTCAAACAAAAATAAAAATTCTCCCATCATGAGTTACATATGGAATACCATTTCAACCTCAGAGTACAAATAAAACTAATAACTGAGAGTAATAATAATAATTTTATAAAATAAAATCGCAAATGTGAGCTACACTACCATTCAAATGTTCGGTGAGATTTATTTATTTATTTTATTTATTTTATTTTATGTTTTTGAAAGATGTCTCTTATGCTCAACAAGGCAGAATTTGATTTGATTAAAAATATAGATTTGATAAAAATTATGAAATATTATTGCAATTTTAAAATAAGTGTTTTTATAATATATTTTAAAATGTAATTTATTCCTGTAATGGTAAAGCTGAATTTTCAGCATCATTTCTCCAGACTTCAGTGTCATATGATCCTTCAGAAATCATTCTAATATGCTTATTTGGTGTTTATCTGTGTTGAAAACAGTTGTGCTACCTATGTTTTGTGGAAATTTACATTTTTTTCCCATTTATTTAAAATAATAATCATTATACATGTCTTTTACTATCATTTTTGATAAATTTATTGTATTCATGCTGAATAAAAGTGTAATGTGTAAGTAAAGTAAGCTAAGTAATTAAGTATACTGACCCCAAACTTTTGAATGGTAAAGTAAAAATTCCCAATTATTAAAGGCTGAAACTGGAAAAAAAAAAAAAGTTGTAATTGTGATTTATATATAATAAAGCACATTAAAGCAAAGCGCTGTAGGTCAAAATAAAGTGGTTTAGGAGGCACACTGCGTGGCATGAAAGTAATCCCAGAAGCATGTAATTGTGAGCAAACAGTGTTTCTCAGCGTACAGCTACAGCAGGATATTTTTCCACTGACAGGCAGGTCAGACTGTAGGTTAAAGGAAACAATAAGAGATGATAGAAACCAACGGAGTGTTTTTCTAGAGGCGTGGACGCACAGTTAAATAGGTGAAATATGGTGGCCTCAGCAGGTGGGGGGGATCTAGGTTATATCTAATAGAGTGAGAGATTGAGGGAGACAGATGGGAGGGAGCGTTTTCCCCCCGCTTTCGCCTGTCTGGGTTTTTCTTTGAGCTCAGCAGGACTGGTAGAGTCCGTCTGCTAATTCGCATTTCACACATACCAACAGGAGGCCTCCGACAGACGGAGAGAGGGATTGTGGGAAGGAGTGAGGAAAGGCAGGACTGTACTGAGGGGAAAGTGTGAACGGAAAGACGACATGGATTAATGGAAAATTTGTAATAGTAACAGTGTGAAAGAGGTGGATGTGCTGTAGAGGTCAGATGCTGAAAATGTCGATCAGTAGAAAAGTCAGTCAATAGGTTTGGTTTGAGCTGGCAGATTCCAGGGTAACACCAGTTAAGGTGCCAGGCTTTGGCTCTCTCCTTGATACTTTTTTCCACTGTGCTGTATCCTATTACAGAAAGAAAGGAAATGTATTTATTAATTAGTGAAGAGGGCCGTGCACAGGAGATGCCCTCGCAATTTAACAGATCTGGAATGTTTTTGCAGAGAAGAGTGGGGAAATATTTCCATGTCTAGATGTGCCAAGCTGATAGACTCCTATCCAAACAGACTGAGTGCTGTAATAAAATAAAAGGGTGCTTCAACTACAGTAAGTATTACCTCAGGGGTGTGCAACACTTATGCAGTTAATTATTTTAAGTGTTTTGTTTGTTTGTTTTTTGTTTTTTTTACATTTTTAGTGTTAAGTTGAAACTTTTAAAACGTTTTCAACATTATATGAAACCAACAATAAAGAGATCGTTCACACAAAAATGAAAATTCTGTCATAAATTACTGAAACTTTGATGCTTCAAAAAGATCATAAAGAGATTGTAAAACTAATCGAAATGAATTGAGTGGTTTAGTCCAAATGTTCTGAAGAGGCTCGATCACTTTATATGATGAACAGATTGAATTTAGGCTTTTATTCACATAAACATTCATCAGCTCACACATCAGTTGTGGTAAACCGAAGCTCAAGCATGTTTGCTTGACGTGCGAGAACCAATGAGGTTCATTCTTGTTATGCAGCATGTTTGAGCTTCCTCAAGAAACAATGAGGTTCATTCTTGTGTTACGCAGCATGTTTGAGCTTCCTCAAGAATCAATGAGGTTCATTCTCGTGTTTCGCAGCACGTTTGAGCTTCCGCAAGAACCAGTGAGGTTCATTCTCGTGTTACGCAGCACGTTTGAGCTTCCTCAAGAAACAATGAGGTTCATTCTCGTGTTACGCAGCATGTTTGAGCTTCCGCAAGAACCAGTGAGGTTCATTCTCGTGTTATGCAGCACGTTTGAGCTTCAAGAAACAATGAGGTTCATTCTCATGTTACGCAGCATGTTTGAGCTTCCGCAAGAACCAGTGAGGTTCATTCTCGTGTTATGCAGCACGTTTGAGCTTCCGCAAGAACCAATGAGGTTCATTCTCGTGTTACGCAGCATGTTTGAGCTTCCGCAAGAACCAATGAGGTTCATTCTCGTGTTACGCAGCACGTTTGAGCTTCCGCAAGAACCAATGAGGTTCATTCTCGTGTTGCGCAGCACATTTGAGCTTCCATAAGAACCAATGAGGTTCATTCTTGTTACGCAGCACGTTTGAGCATCCGCAAGAACCAATGAGCTTCATTCTCGTGTTACGCACACGTTTGAGCTTCAAGAAACAATGAGGTTCATTCTCATGTTACGCAGCATGTTTGAGCTTCCGCAAGAACCAGTGAGGTTCATTCTCGTGTTATGCAGCACGTTTGAGCTTCCGCAAGAACCAATGAGGTTCATTCTCGTGTTGCGCAGCACATTTGAGCTTCCATAAGAACCAATGAGGTTCATTCTTGTTACGCAGCACGTTTGAGCATCCGCAAGAACCAGTGAGGTTCATTCTCGTGTTATGCAGCACGTTTGAGCTTCCGCAAGAACCAATGAGGTTCATTCTCGTGTTGCGCAGCACATTTGAGCTTCCATAAGAACCAATGAGGTTCATTCTTGTTACGCAGCACGTTTGAGCATCCGCAAGAACCAATGAGCTTCATTCTCGTGTTACGCACACGTTTGAGCTTCAAGAAACAATGAGGTTCATTCTCATGTTACGCAGCATGTTTGAGCTTCCGCAAGAACCAGTGAGGTTCATTCTCGTGTTATGCAGCACGTTTGAGCTTCCGCAAGAACCAATGAGGTTCATTCTCATGTTACGCAGCATGTTTGAGCTTCCGCAAGAACCAGTGAGGTTCATTCTCGTGTTATGCAGCACGTTTGAGCTTCCGCAAGAACCAATGAGGTTCATTCTCGTGTTGCGCAGCACATTTGAGCTTCCATAAGAACCAATGAGGTTCATTCTTGTTACGCAGCACATTTGAGCTTCCATAAGAACCAATGAGGTTCATTCTTGTTACGCAGCACGTTTGAGCATCCGCAAGAACCAATGAGCTTCATTCTCGTGTTACGCACACGTTTGAGCTTCCGTAGAACCAAAGGTTTGTTCTTGCGCATCAAGCAGGTTCGGTTGAGCTTCTGTTTATGTTCGCTGATCAATGTTTATACGCGAGTAAAAGCCTAAATTAAATTTGTTCACTATATAATGCGATCGAGTCTCTTCAGAAAATGTGGACTAAACTGTTCAATTCCTATGGATTAGTTTTATCATCTCTTTATGAATTTTTTGAAGTGTCAAAATTTCAGTTGCATAGCTGTCTATGAAGGGACAGAAAGCTCTCAGATTTCATCAAAAAGATCTTCATTTGTGTTCCAAAGATGAGCGAAAGTTTTATGGTTTTGAAACGACATGACGGTAATTAATGACAGAATTTTCATTTTTGGGTGAACTAACCCTTTAATGCAAAAAGTACAGTTTCTTCATCATGGATGCACTTATTTATGATTGACCCAAGCCCTTTTATACACACACTGGAGCCCAGGCATGCACATTCATGTATAAAGACCAAACTGGTATCATCACTGCCTGATCATGTCTTTAGATAACTGGATTTCAGGATGAAGGCTGTTTGGATTATGGAAACCTGAGTCAGAACATTTTCATATGTATTCACTTCACCTATCTGTCCATCTCCCTCTTCCTTTGGTTTGCGTCCAGACGCTTGCTGTGTTGCATCCAGACGTTCAGGCCAAGTAAGGGCTGTTTCGCTGGAGGACTGTGGCCGTGAGGGATGTTTTGTGTGCTGTCCAGAGGCTGTAAATACCAGCAGAGCAAGAGTGGTTTATTTACTTTGGCTGAGACCTCAGCAGATCAAGCCCGAGACACAGAAAGAAGCTCTGATAATCCTACTTCTCTGGAACATTTGTCTCTGTGACTGAGCTTTTGGTTTCTAGATCCAGCCCTAGAGGAACAGAGATAGAGATGAGGAGTGATAGCATGATGAATCTGGACTGTCTCTCTCTGTCTCTGCGTCCTGAGGAGACGCATGACTGACAGCAAATTCACAGCTGTGAATAGAGCTGATTCATATGGTGGGGACAGAGTTTTACAGAGACCGTCATCGCACTTGTGTATATAATCCATCAAAGTGCTTCCCCCTTTATGAACTGGGAGTTTTTTGTTGAAGTGCATTTAATATTAATATGCATTTATGCAGTTATTTATTTATTTATTATTTTGTCCAATTATTGAATATTATTGAAATAGGACTGTCAAAGTTAATATTAAAACATGATTAAATGTTTAAAGTGTTTGAATTTTATGCACTTTTTACGCAAAACACACAAAACAAGATATTTTGAAGAATATGGGTATATATTCAGCAGAAGAAAGAAATTCATACTGGTTTGGAACAACTTGAGGGTGAATAAATGATGACCATTTTAATTTTTGGACGAATTATCCCTTTAATGTACATTAAGTACAAAGACATTGTACATTATAACTGCAAAACAGATCAGTGCGAAGACATCTGTGGACAGACCTGCAGGAGTGATGGATGGGAACCTGCCAGCTGATTTATGTAAGAGAGGAAGGGGAGGGGTACGTCCACATTAAACGCAGGTTTGAACCCTGCCAGAGGCTCTGCCGTCCCCTGGATCTTTGAAGTCTTGAGGGTAAGTGGTCTTTAGGGACCCTGTTTGTGGAGGCAACAGTGTGCCTGGATCTCGCAAAGGGCCATTGGGGGGTGTGAGCATTAGAAAAACGTGTTTTGGACCATGAAAACATTTGGATTTCTTTTGTGACATCATATTTGGCTTTGTGTGAGTCTTTTATTTTTACCGGTAGACTTGTCACGGGTGTTTTTACAAATTTCATCTTTGTTTTTAACAACTCTGTCAGAGAGTTTATGAACGTGCTGTGCTCCAGAGTTGGGTCGAGCAACCATCTTCAAGTAATCCGAAAATCATCAATCATTTTTATTTGAAGGATTGGTTGGCCCCACCGCCCAACCCCACAGTGCATCATGAGATTGTTTCCATTCTCTCTCTCTTCTTCATCCATGGCAAATGTCTATGGAAAATTCCAGCCTAATTACTGTGATTTATGTAAAATGTCAACTTTCTGTCCATCTGGGAAAATATCAGGATCTGTTTGTGGAATCTGGAGTGGATTTTTCTGAAGGGAAATGTGGCAGAGAAATAGGTGGAGAACGGGGAATCACTTACACAAAAAGATCATTTTTCATCTTCAGAGACAAAGGAGTTCAATGCAAAGGATATCCAGATGCCTTCTTTGTCTGCTTTGTATCACAGTAGTTCACTGATAAGTTCATGTTTCTATTTGTATGTGAGGAGAGAAAGAAAGAGATCAAATGACTGAATACTGCTCAATTTATGTAAATAGAAAAAATAACTATTTTCTATTTTGAAGTGTAATTTATCCCTGTGATGGCAAAGCTGAATTTCCAGCAGCCATTACTCCAGTCTTATTCAAGATGTAGAACCAAGTAAAATGTAAAAACGTAGTATATTAAAACACATTTTTATTACAAATTTATTACAAATATTATGGTATATTTAAAAAAAAAAAAAAATAAAATCATACAGTTGGGGTTATATTACAACCCGGATTCCGGAAAAGTTGGGATGTTTTTTAAATTTGAATAAAATGAAAACTAAAAGACTTTCAAATCACATGAGCCAATATTTTATTCACAATAGAACATAGATAACATAACAAATGTTTAAACTGAGAAATTTTACAATTTTATGCACAAAATGAGCTCATTTCAAATTTGATGCCTGCTACAGGACTCAAAATAGTTGGGACGGGGGCATGTTTACCATGGTGTAGCATCTCCTTTTCTTTTCAAAACAGTTTGAAGACGTCTGGGAATCGAGGTTATGAGTTTCTGGAGTTTTGGTGTTGAAATTTGGTCCCATTCTTGCCTGATGTAGGTTTCCAGCTGCTGAAGAGTTCGTGGTCGTCTTTGACATATTTTTCGTTTAATGTTGCTCTAAAACTTTATATACCTTTCAGCATTCATAGTGCCTTCCAAAACATGCAAGCTGCCCATACTGTATGCACTTATGCACCCCCATACCATCAGAGATGTTGGCTTTTGAACTGAACGCTGATAACACGCTGGAAGGTCTCCCTCCTCTTTAGCCCGGAGGACACAGCGTCCGTGATTTCCAACAAGAATGTCAAATTTGGACTCGTTTGACCATAGAACACTTTTCCACTTTGAAACAGTCCATTTTACATGAGCCTTGGCCCACAGAACACGACGGCGCTTCTGGACCATGTTCACATATGGTTTCCTTTTTGCATGATAGAGCTTTAGTTGGCATCTGCAGATGGCACGGCGGATTGTGTTTACCGACAGTGGTTTCTGGAAGTATTCCTGGGCCCATTTAGTAATGTTATTGACACAATCATGCCGATGAGTGATGCAGTGTCTTCTGAGGGCCCGAAGACCACGGGCATCCAATAAAGGTCTTCGGCCTTGTCCCTTACGCACAGAGATTTCTCTAGTTTCTCTGAATCGTTTGATGATGTTATGCACTGTAGATGATGAGATTTGCAAAGCCTTTGCAATTTGACATTGAGGAACATTATTTTTAAAGTATTTTAAACTATTTTAAAGTACACAATCTTTTTATGCACTCTTTCACAGATTGGAGAGCCTCTGCCCATCTTTACTTCTGAGAGACTCTGCCTCTCTAAGACATCCCTTTTATAGCTCATATAAATGATCAATTAACTTAATTAGTTGCTAGATGTTCTCCCAGCTAAATCTTTTCAAAATGTTTAGCTTTTTCAGCCATTTGTTGCCCCTTTTTTGAGACCTGTAGCAGGCATCACATTTGAAATCAGCTCATTTTGTGCATAAAATTGTAAAATTTCTCAGTTTAAACATTTATGTTATCTATGTTCTATTGTGAATAAAATATTGGCTCATGTGATTTGAAAGTCTTTTAGTTTTCATTTTATTCAAATTTAAAAAACGTCCCAACTTTTCCGGAATTCGGGTTGTATTTGACAATTTGAAAAGTTATTTTTGTAAAATTATGATTTAATTTACTGTACTAAGAGTCATCTCTGTGATTATCCTTTCCTGTTTTATGACGTTGGCTTCTTGCATATTGGTTACACCACAGTGAATTACATTTAGTGGATAAACTTTTTCAAATATTAACAAAAAAAGAAACTCCACTAAATATTATTCTTTTTTTCAAGAATCACATATGAGACTTCCTCAGAACAGTTATGCCACCTAGATGTTTTGACCCCAAAATGAAAATGTCATGAACGTCATTTATAAAGTATCCCAGAATGCCTCATTTCCAGACAGTAATGGCTAAACGCATCAGACACAGGCTATTTCATGCACTAATCTCATCCCCGTTCTCTGGAAGTGTGTGGGAGGATGAGCCCTCAGTCAAGTCAAAACTGAGAGCGCCGGAAAAGATTTACCCAGAATATCCCACACCATTATTAGGCATTTTAATCTTGTTTCCAATCCTGCTGGTGGTGTTGCAATTTAATATTGTTAAATCGTCTGAGACATGTTTGGGTGATGACACACATTTTAATGGCTCTAAAAAGTAAGTCAATTCCTGAGAGTCTGACCTTGTTTTGGAGGGTTTTGAGGTGTTATAGATAAAACATACAGTAAGTGATGCTGGTGGTACTTTTATTTTACAATGTGCTGTGTATTTGTTATATTTTTATGGTGATGTTGCTCATAACTTTTATTGTGAAAGGTCTGGTCTGGTCTATCTACCGGTCCTGCGAGCACCCCCAGCACTGCACATTTTGTAAGTCTCTCTTATCTGACACACCCATTTCAGGTCTTGCAGTGTCTACTAATGAGCTCATGAGTTGAATCAGGTGTGATAGATGAGGGAGACATACAAAATGTGCAATGCACTGATCTAGACTACATCTATAATACCTGCAGAAAGCTATCTGTTAGCGTTTCCATTCAGTCTCAATAGAGTACCTCAGGGATGACGTGTTTTTGTAGGCCAACCCGGAAGTTAGCGGTGCACGGGCTCCCTTGATCAAAAGCCTATGCATTTTTCCCCATAGACTTTTGGAAAATAACTCTGTGTTTAACAAAGGGTTATGACACTTACACGTTTTGTCTATCAAGATAATCTTTACAAGTTAACGCAACATTTATACATTTTGAAGCCTAAATAAAGTCGTCAGATATAAAAAGCTAACGGTAGGCTATAAACGGACTATGGTCGCGGATCAACGTCACCACCAGCAAGCTTCCTCAAACTTTATTTAAAAACATGCTTGCTGATTATGATCTGCGCTGTGTATGAATACTTACCACTTTTTCATGAGAATTGCTGTCCAAATGTCCTGTTTGTCGTGATGACGTCTAAAGTCCCCGCCAAAGGAAGTAGTCCCTTTTAGCAATTTGTTAGCAACCGCCGTTTTTAAGACACAATAATGGTTTAAAAAAATCACAAGCGGGTTATAACTGGTGTGTTTTATGTCATAGATCAAAACGTGAAAATATTTAGAGACTTTGTTAACCACAGACCTTATTTCAGGCGATTTAGCAAAAACCCATTCAAAAAACCGATAGACTTTAGGGCGATGGAACCGGAAGTCCTAAAATGCTAACTGGCTTCCGGGTTTGCCTACAAAAACACGTCATCCCTGAGGTACTCTATGGCAGTTGCTCATCTGACCCTGGAAACATTATTAGCAATCTGCCTGTAGTGAGGTTAGCAATTCAGGGAAGAAGGAGGCAGGAACCAACGAACGTTTCACAAACTTTATTAAATATAAAATAAACAAACACAAAACGAAAGTAAAAGCGGTAGTCCCTTATGGACGACTGCCACACACACTTATAAACAAAACATAAATAGTTGAGGCCTGGTCCTCTCTTGTCGTTCCCTGCCATCGCTCCTCCTTTTATGCTCCTGGAGCTCCTCCGTGAGAAACTCGAGACCGGTGGGAAAAAAAAAAAAGAAGCGCGCTTTTGTGCAGGCAATGCGGCACTTATGTTTTGCGTTTCACAGTACTGAGAGTAATTCTTGTGAACCGGAAGCTCACATACACTGCCAGGACTCTCATCTGTTCTTTTCTAAGATAAACTGAAACTGAAACTGTTGATTCACTCGCTTTCTCATACGGTGAGTTTTTCTCGTGCGCATAGTTTATATATTTAGTAGGGCTGTCAATAGATTCAAATTTTTAATGGCACCCTTTTTTGTGCGATTAATCGCACACTTACCGTGAAATTAAGCGTACACCATTTATCTGGTATAACAAAGTAAACGGGTGATTCTCACAAAACTATATTTTCTGCAGCTTTTCCAAAAAGGGACACTTGGAGACTCTAAAAGGACACCAAATAATCAAATGATGCATACCTACTACAGTATACGGATCCATTCAGAATTACTAAACACAGCAACATAAACATGACAAATCAAAACATTATCCTGAATGAGGAAAGAATGTGAATGTACTGAAATGTGTACATACATACAATGTGCGATCAGTGCGTTGAGAATGCACATACACAGTTTGTTTGAGCATCAATATAACGGACTCACACGTGCTTACTATACGACTCCTGTATGTCATCGAATAGAAATGTCTGCCTACCAGGGTTACAGGTTCTTGAGCCATTGTAGATGTTTAGGGTGATAAACTCCCGATTTATAAAGGCTATATTATACGTCTGCCTCGGACCTACGGCGTAGGCTATGCTTTGGTTTTCAATTATACTTCTGCGTCATTTTCCGCGTCGACATGCAATTTCAAATGCAGACCACTAGTAGGCAGTGTCCATGGACATGTTTATGGTGTAATTTCGAAGAACAGATCATTTATTTATTAATAAACTGTAGTATGTCGCAAGTGGAAATGCGTACGAGGAAATAAGATGCTGTCGCAGTTTTTTTTTTTTTTTTTTTTTTCTGACCCTTGGGAGGGGTTCTAGCAGACACGTTGTTACGTTTTTTGAGAGGTGCACATCAGGCTGCGCCAAGACAAGCAAGTTTCTAGGACTGGAGTTGAACCGAACTTTCCGGCCTGGGACCCCCTTTTCTGCAGTGGACATGCACGGAATGGTTCGAGAACAGACACTGGCCGGGAGCACGGCATCTCGAACAAGAAAAACGTAGGTCAGGATTTGTTTTTGTCCATCAGGAATTGATTGGATGGTTGTGATTTGCTATTGGTCGATCTCATGTGATTGACAGATTGTCCCGCCCTCATGCCAGTAAACGTCATCAGATGTTGCTGAAAGAGGAGGGGAGGTTATTTTGGTAACACTTAAAGCCTTTATGTATAAAATGCATTATATTAACTTATATTATTTTAACTTTGGTTACAGTTATTTATGAAAAGATATAATGCATTATAACGTATAACGAATACCCACAATGCATTATAAGGGCATTAAGTAAAGTGTTATCGTTATTTTTATTTAAATATTATGAGGGCACGTGAATTTTTAAAAAAAAATGATGTGCACAGATAAACCATTTATAATAAATAATGCAATATTGCATAAAAAAAATATAAGAATTGGTTATTTTGATTTCATGGTGACTTTATCATCAGATGCTTAGTTACTTTCCCCAGATGTTTCGAGAGTCCCTCATAAAAAATACAATAAAAATATTACATTTACTTCTATCTAACAAACTAAAGTTCTTTAGACTGAAAAACGTTAACTTTTTCTTTTGTATTTCAACAAGATGCCCACATGAAAAGCAGCCCCGCAATATTACCATGAACAGACGTCACCACCATAGGTGAGGGCTTTTGAGGTGTGCCTTATTTAGTCTACATTTTCACAGGTGACTTTCAGGGAAGGAGAATAATAATTCCTGGAAAATCTGGAAGTTATTTTAATGATTCACAGATAGAGGTCAACTGTAAACGAACAATCTGTGTTCTCATTAGAGTAGTTGTTTTTACAGTGGAGTAAAGCCAGAGTTTCCTCAACACAGAGTGTGAGAGTTTTCTTAAGTATATTTTCTTTTATGTAAAATGCATTTATGAGCACACACAGCATACATGTTTGGGTCAAATATGGGTTTGTCAATATTTGACCCAAACCCAAGCATTTTTTTTTTTAGAGTGTAAGTGCTTAGACATAAATATAACAGAGAACTACACTTGACTGAACTGAATGAAATGTGTAGTGGAAAATGGGCAGAATATTTTTCCCAGCAGTGCAATGTGTGGTGAGAGAGTACAGTGCCCAGATCAGCTGTTGTTGAGTCATCCAGAGAGTTTGTGCTAAGAGTAGGAGTGAGTACCTGTGTTATCTAAATGCAATGATTAATTTACTCACTAATGCGTGGTCACACTTCTAAACATGGTTTGGCTAACCTCACTTGGTTTTTCCCCTAAACTCTTGTTTTTTTTGTTTTTTTTTTGAGAATAACACTAGTAGTCATGAATAAAAGGAAGCTGCAACCCTGATCTAATTTTGTGACCATGTGAGGTATCACCAATGTCTGGGTATTTTGATTTCCTTATCACATGCACTAGAAACACTTTTGTCCTTGTCTGTTTCCTCTTTACCAACTTCCTGTCTCTGCAGTTTAGGTACCAGAGACACCGTATGTTTATAAAACAATGATGTGAACTTATGATCATATATATATATATATATATATATATATATATATATATATATATATATATATATTTTTTTTTTTTTTTTTTTTTTTTCTCAGTTAATATGAGATCATAAACTGCATGAATAATAATTATAGAACTTTGGCTCTATTCCAAAACTTTGTGGGTTACACTTTATTTTGATAATGCACTTTAGACATTTTACTAACTATAAATAAAATTCATCTGCATGTCAGCTCTCATTGGAGTTTTAGTAGACTGTAGTAGACTCTTAGGTTAAGGTTAGGTGTTAGGGTTTGGATTAGTAGATTAAGTTGACATGTAGTTGCAAAGTCCCTTTAAGACAAGTCATTTCACTCGGCGGCCATCTTTGAAACGCCTCTCGGCATGCAAGTGCAGCTCCCATCTCTTTGAATGAGGAAACATCAAATTCTCCAAAGCTGTTTGCCAAGCTTTCAATTAAATTTCATATTTAAATCACCAATGAAATCTGACAACTGTCTCAACAACAATAAATTTTGTTTCTAAACACTCGAATCATGACAAAAAAACTCTATTTTTCAGGCTGAAGCTATCAAGCTAGTCCTATAAGTGTGCGTCTCTAGTGTCTCATTTCGGAGGCGCGCGTCTGACTGTTTACCAATCACGATTGGCTCTTATTTAGAAGGCGGGACTTATTCCACCATTTTGCGTGTTGCACTTTCTCCCATTCAAAACAATACGAGTGACGCGTCTTGTGTTATTCTATAGTCTTTGCTAATAGTCAGTAGGATGTCTGTTGGGGAGCATCAAAATAAAGTGTTAGCAGACAGTCTACTAATACTCTAATGAAAGATGTATAGAGTTAATAGTTAGTAGAATGTCTCAAATGGACCATCGGAATAAAGTGTTACCCTTTCTGAATATATCATGTCACAATGCAGGATGCAGCTATCACTGACTGATATGTCATACCAACTACCTAAATAAAGACTGATGAATGTTAGCAAAAGAACAGTATAATTTGTTTTGCTGCTCTGTTACTTTATTTCATCTGATTCATTCCGCAAAGAGGAATACACACTTTTCATTGGCAGGCAATTTGCATTCTCTGGCTCTGAGACTCCCAGCACATGTCACAGTTGACTTAGAGAGTCAGAGGTAGAGAAGTTCATATCTCAGAGTGTTGCTAAACACAGGCCAGTCTGGCAGACAGTTTTTCTCTCTGTCTTATTCTCACTGTCGGTTAATTTGTCTATCCACTGTTTTTCCGCTGCTCATTTAAAGACACATGCACACTAATCACGTTCCAAAGCCCAGAGGCAGACACACCTGTGCCGCATGAAGGCGGCAGACAAACTCAGTATAACCTTTCTGGAACACGTCTAATACAAGAGAGCACATACGCATGTACACATGCAATAATTTCCTCTATTGCTCAAGATTACGCATGGCTTCATTGTGAATCACCAGTGAAAGTTGCTTTCCCTCCTACTTTTAAACAGTGCCTTGGGTTCAATTACAAAGGTGATTTTTAAAGGCAAAGTTCACCCAAAAATGAATATGTGATAATTTGTTCACCTTCATTCTGTTCCAAACTTTTTTTATTTTTTATGCAGATACATTTAACGGGGACAGGAGCATAAAAGTAAAGAAAGCAGATAAAGCTATCAGAACAAGCCAAAATTTAAGTTGTTGTCGAGTCTTGTGAGCTGTTATCTGTAGTGACCAGATTATTGAATAAGTGAATTTGAAAACAGGATCACTCTGATTTAAGAATGAATCATTTGCGAATCAATTAAACAATTCACTGAAACGATCTGACTCAAAAAATCAAGTGTCACTTCTGAGAGACCTAAAATATAGCACATGAATTATATGGATCACTTTTATGATACGTTTATGGTCCCCATTCTCTATATGCTTTGATTGTATGGAAAAGAGCAGCATGAACATTCTGCTAAACATCTACTTTTGTGCTCCATGGAACCAAAAAACAAAACAAAACATAAAAATATCTTTATTTTGTTCAAAGTTTGGAACAAGATAAAGGTAAATGATTGTAATTTTCAATTTTGGGTGAACTGTTTCTATAGTCTGGTTTCATTACGCAAATTGCATTGATCTTAGATGCGTATGTGTGCTCAATTTGTGAAGTGTTTTAAGTCACAAAATTGGATTTTGTCATTTCTTTGTGGCTTGCTGTTATATGAAGCCTTTGTAAGAAGCTTGTGAACTTCCCATAGTGTCATAGACTGATGAAGTGCAGAAAACAAACACACATACAGTACATGTAACCAGATTCACATGCTGCATATGTTCCACATTTGCGTATTTGGCATCAGTCATTTAATCTCCTCAATATTACTTTAGAAACATCATTGTTCAAAGACAACATACTGGAACTCTTAAATGAAGATTTTAAAACGAATTAAGGCTTGTATTTTTCTTTTTCTCTACTGGGCAAGCTGAGAAACAAAACAAAACCCGTTTCTCAGTCAAAACAGCTTCAGGTCTGATTACAGCTTCTCATAAACATGAATTTCTCTGCTGTGTTTTCTGCTGCTTACAAAGAAAGCAAATATTTGGATCTCTCATTGTGCTTATATCATTCTCTTTTTTGTCAGTTGACTGTTGGTTGACATGACTGTATTTTAAGGGACAGAAGATTAAAGGCAGTGGGAGAGAAATAGCAAGACCTGAGTCTGTGTGAGAATGTTTTCACTGTGCTGCTCCGCCATGTGGCTGCTGTTGGTATTGCATTGGGCACGTATGTACTGTAATATGTACAATACGACATTCATTACTCTAGGCTCTGAGATATTATGTTTGTCAGCCATGAGGGAAAAAGTTTTAAAATGTTTGACCAGAAATCTTCGTATTCTTTCCAGTTTTTCTGTTTCATCATCAGGTGATTACTTATCCACTACTATGTATGGGAAACTCATTTGTCTCATTTCCAGTGAATTTTTGACATTGTAGATTTATTTTTGAAAATCTTGTCTACATAAGATGAAAAAAAAATAAGATGCAGTTTATTGAACACATATAATGGTGTGGCAAGTTGTCCCCCTATATGTAGCAGGTTATCACAAACATTATTGGATTTTCAAGATTTTTTTTTTTTTTTTGAAGTTGTAAATAAAACAGATTATTGCAGTATATGTTTTACAATAAAATACTTAAGTCTTTCTGTTTCAAAATTGTAGGTTTAATTCACTCTAATGATAAAAGGTTTTTATGTTTTTAATGTAACCTTCTCCCTTTGGTCAGTTCAAGAATAATTTATGAAATTTTAATATTTATTTGAAAGTCTTTTTCTTGCAGTTTCTTGTCTATCCTTGTATTGTTCAACTAGTCGAGGTTGATATGGGATTTAGAGAGTAATAAGTAATGCAATACTTATTTCCATCCATCCATCAAATCTCTATTTCCATCCATCCATCCATCCATCCATCTATCTATCCATCCATCCATCAAATCTCTATTTCCATCCATCCATCAAATCTCTATTTCCATCCATCCATCCATCCATCTATCTATCCATCCATCCATCAAATCTCTATTTCCATCCATCCATCCATCCATACATCCTTTTTTGATCACTGTCAATTATTTTCTCTTTTTTTTGTGTGTGTGTGTGTGAAGCAGTACTGCCCTTGCTTTCTTTGAGGAAACGCAGTAGACACATCTTTCTCCTCTCATGCCATGTGAGCCACAGACTCTGATGGTATCAGTGGAAATGCGTCTCAGATCCACTTCCACTTCAAAGTGTGAACTCTCCCCAGCATCTATCTCACTGTAAGCACAGGAACAAAACACTCACCCACACTGTTAAAAATAACAGTGCAATGTGTTACTGTTTTTGTTTATACAGGATATTAAACTAAGAATCATTGTCATATGTTGCTGGTTACATGAAGGGAAGAGACTGGATGTCCAGCATCCTCCTCCGCTTCCTCAGACACGCCTTGCCTTGACGTCTCTCGGGTCTGCATTGCGTTCTGAAATGTGAAGTGTTTACTTTTTCCAATCTTGGCAAGGAATAGGACTGTCCATCTGAATTGAACACTAGTGCACAATTAGATTATATTGGTGAAATACAGATCTGTTTACATTCCCTTTAATTCATTTGTCAGACACTTTAATTCAAAGTGATTTGCGGTATGTTTTTACGATGAGGACAGTTCCCCTGGAGCGACTTTGGGTAAAGAACCTTGCTGGGAGCTCATCAATTACCTCTTCTGGGGTTCGAACCTACAACCTATCAGGCTTAATCTGTGGCTTAACCACTAAGCCAAAGTTGCCTCACTATTCAAACCATCTCTGAACAAAGTTTGGCAGCAAACTTCTACACACACTCCATTGACATGTTTGTGTATGTGTTAGAAAGCACTACGATTTCCATTCAACTCATATTTCTTTAACTAACAAACACTTCATCTTCCATTTTGCTCAAAATCTTGTGGTTTCTTTACAAGCTGGAGAGCTGTGCCAGAGACTACATCCTTTGTTTGTACTCTCTTCTTAGGGAAAAAACACTTTGTTTTTTTATACTGTATGCTTATTTGTGAGTTTGTGTCATTGGGAAAGACAGAAAGGGTGGGACGCAGAGAGAAAGAATGTACATGCCAATCCCTGAGAATTTCGTAAATACTGTGACTTTTACAATGACAGTGTTGTAATGGAAAAGAGTGCATGTAATATTCCAAGAGGTATTGATGAGTGCAGGAAATATCCCACGCCCTGGATGCATCTGAGCAAGATGCAGTAAAAGAAAGAGGTAAAAAAACAAAGAGCTTATTCACTAAACTGTTACATCAGTTTTTGCACACAATATTTCAGCTCAAAAACCTGCATCTTCTTTCAGACAAACACAATCAGAGATATATTTAAAAATATCCTTAGTCCTCTGCCGGAAGCTAGTTATTTGAATTTATAAAGTGTTAAACATGCATATTTTTCTTACAAAAATGCATCCCTTCGCTTCAGAAGGCCTTTATTAACCCCCTGGAGCCGTGTGGATTACTTTGATTATGGATGGATGCATTTTTTGTTTGTTTGTTTGTTTTAAAACTTGGCCCCCCATTCACAACCATTATAAACCTTGGAGGACTAAGGATATTTTTTTTATATCTCCGATTGTGTTCGTCTGAAAGAAGATTAATAACATGTATTTTTTGGGTGAACTATCCCTTTAAGACTATTCATCTGGCACAATTAATGCAGTGCTAAAAGGAATTTCTATTGAAAAAGATGCTTGTTCACATTATTCTATTGATCATGGCATCAGCAAATATTAATCAAATGATGGAGAAAAGCATTATAACTGGACATCTATCCAGATTTGCAGTATAGAAGCTCATTTTTAGCATTTTAAAGAGATGATTTATGTGTCTTGATCAAATAAAGCATGGCAGATAGCCGTGGTCTGCTGTATCTTCCACAATCTTGCACTCAGAATCGACCCACAAGATCTGGAATTGCGGCCAACACTATTGAAGACCATTTCTTCTAGGCTATATAAGACAAACAAACAAACAAATTATGCTTCGGTAAATCATGATCATCACATAAAAAGTCATAATTATGAGATAAAAAGTAAAAATGATGAGATATGAAATAATTTTTAGAGAAGAATTTGACACAAAGTCTAAATTATGAGATAATGTAAAGTTATGAGAAGTCAAAATTAAAATATTATTATGTATTATGCCATAGACATAATTATGTCTCATGTCATAATGACTTCTCATGATTTTGACTTGTCATAATGACTTTTTCTCAATTTCAACTGTATCTTATAATCAGTGTTAGGGATAACAAATAGTGTTGGATGAACTTAATTTACTTAAGTAAATTGAACAAGCATCAAATGTTATTTTTGGCCTACTTAATTAAAACAAGTTCTTTCAAAATGAAAATATTGAGTTGAGCCAAAACGCAACTGTTTCAAGTCAGTTTAACACAAGGCAATTGTTTGAATAAGAAACCAAATACAATGGTGTTAAATGAAAATGAATTTTTTTTAAAGCTGCAGTCCGTAAATTTTGCCTTTTTGTCGCCATCTCTGTTTCAAATCTGCAATTGCAGTTAATTGCGGAATTATCATCTTTACGTGGGTTGTGCATCGGCACGGCTCCTCAGACCGGATGAATCTAATGTTTGCTGTCAGTCACCGCACCGGTGGATACTGTACTTCGGAATCACAGATTGTAGTCTTGGAAGTATTACCAAAATACTTATACTTTGTTCTCAAATTGTTAATGTTAATAACATTAGCATTGTGTGACTACGTGTATTTAGTGTGTATTAGCGTTACCTGTCATAATAACTTTTTATCTCAATTTCAACTGTATCTTATAATCAGTGTTAGGGATAGCGCATTACAAGTAACACAAGTTATGTCATATGATTTTTTTTTTTTTATTAAGTAACTAGTAATGTAACTACTTTTTAAATTTACAAAATATCTGAGATACTTTTTAAAACAAGTAATGCAAGTTACTTTGTTTTCCCATTGTTTGCAGTGAAATACAATCTCAGAATATTATGCAAAACAGCAATGATAAAATATGATGAATAACATGTATACTTTATGTATTTAATCTTACTTTATTAACCATACAGATGTGAATTTGCTCTTCCTTCAGTAACGTAAAAAGTAATGTAACACATTACGTTTTTAGGGAGTAACACAATATTGTAACACATTACTTTTAAAAGTAACTTTCCCCAACACTGCTCATAACTGACAGCATGTTATACTTTTTACTTTTTCTGTAATAATTATAATTTACCAAAACATTTTTTTTTTTTTTTTTTTTTGGTGGAAATGAGCTTCCATACATCACAGAGTTTGTGAGCATATTTACGGCATTACCTGGCATATTATCTGTAGAGAACCAGACACCAAAGCAACTCAAACGGCATGTGAAAAATAAGCAGAGAGAATAGAAGAGGGGATCAGCCAAAATGTCTCACTCGTTCTTTATTTATTGTTTTGTGATCCATTTCAGTTACAGCATTATTGTAGAACAGAGGTTCTCAATAAAAGCCATAAAAGTGTCA
>CM077456.1:29113673-29133673 GCA_039654765.1 Mylopharyngodon piceus
ATTATTTATTTTTCATTCATTCATTCATTCATCCATTCATTTTGCTATTTATTCATTCATTCATTCATTCATTTTGCTGTTCATTTTATTGTTTATTTTTCATTCATTCATTTTGCTGTTCATGTAATTTTGTCTGTTCGTTCGTTTATTTGTTCATTCATTCATTCATTTTGCTGTTCATGTAATTATTTATTTTACTGTTCATTTAATTGTTTATTATTCTATTCATTCATTCATTCATTTTGCTATTCATTCATTCATACATTTTACTGTTCATTTAATTTTTTTCTGTTTGCTCGTTCATTAATTCATTCATTAATTCATTTTGCTGTTCATTTAATTGTTTATTTTTCATTAATTCATTTTGCTGTTTATTTTTGTTCATTTGTTTATTTTTCTGTTCATTCATTCATTCATTTTTCTATGCATTTATTTTTCTATTCATTCAATTTTTTTTATTTTTCTATTCATTCAATTATTTATCTTTTATTCATTTAATTATTTATTTTTCCATTCATTTATTTACTTTTCTATTCATTTTTTGTTCTATGAATTTAATTATACAGTTTTACATTTTATTTATTTATTTATTTTTACATTTACTGTACAGAGAGAAAAAATGAAAGTTGTCTTTATGGGCTAGGATTATGGTTTGAGTTACTCTGTGGTAAATATATTGGTATAGTATATACATTTTATTCCGATGGTCCACTTTAGACTTTCAAACTATAAGTAACTTTGCAACTACCTGTAAACTAACTCTCATTAATTTGCAACTACATGTTAAGTTAGGGTTCAGGTTAATGTCTGTTGGGGACCATCAAAAGTGTTTAAGCAGACAATCTACTAATACTCTAATGACTGGTATTTGACATGTAGTTGCAACGTTACTTATAGTTAGTAGAATGTCTAAAGTGGATTATTGAAATAAAGTGTTACCATTATATTTAACGTTATTTGAAAAAAAAAAAAAAAAAATGAGGTTCCCATTTAGATATAAGCTAAGTAAACATGCACAGTAGCTGTATAAAAATGTGGTGGATAAAACCCTGTGACAGACTTCCATCTGTCACATATCCATTTATTGACAAAGAGTGAATGATGGAGAGATCTAGACAATACAAACCATGAAATAGAGACAGCAGTAAAACTGTTGTTCAGTAAATTTCATTGCTACAGTTATTCAGGGGAAGTTAACATTGGCACAACCGCAATTATATATACATATATCTGAAGGTTTAAATCAAGTTGATATTCAAGTACTTGTGCTTGTTGTGTAACATTTATAAATCATTCTTGTACAAAGTCATATTTAGTTTTGCAACCACAAAGACTTTGACAGAAACAATGTAAATAAGTTTTGCTCATAATGACTTTCAGCTGTTCAAAACAAAAGGATTTTATTATTTCAGTGCAATGCATTAGCATGGCTGCTTTGTTCTATTGATCGTTTATATTTTTGATTGTCAGATATTTTTTTTTTTCAGTGAACTTCCCTCTATAATATACATGTTTAGGGTTAGAGCCACAGCAGATCAAGAAACATATGTATAACATTATGCAGGCTCCACAATTTTAGACTTTTACTGCAACAGGAACAAATTCAGTAGTTTTACTGACCATCTGGATCACATTTTTATATTCCTTTATTCTTGTTACTGTGTATTTAAAGTAATTAGGCTAATTGACACTCACATGTTACCTTGACTTGTATTATTATTAGTTTACTGTGTTAATATAGTATTAAGATGTGACATGCAGAAAGCTGTGTGCGTGTTGTGTGTGAAACTGACCTGCTCAACATCAGCATTTGTGCTGTAAATGATGAACTCTAGTGTATATCTGGAGGCTCTGAAGCATATGTTGTAGTTTAAGTGATATTGCTCCCAACTGTACCGTACACCAGCCTGCCATTACAGCAGTAGAGTGACAGACCATGATGGATGGGAGGAATTATCTACACCATTACATTATGCCATCCACTCCATTTGCCCCACTGGGTCCATCATGTACAATTTCGCAATTGTTCTCCAGACATGCTGTCTCATTAAAGTACCCATCATGCACAGGGAATTCACGCTTCATGTCCACACATTTCTTTCTCGTGCTCTCTCTGCTCTTTGCTTTCTCACACTCTTAATTGCACCATCATTATTCCATTAGATACTTGTTTACAAAAAGATGTCCCCGCCAAATGTGTGCAGTGAATGAAGAAGTGGAAAAATGAAAACACGAATCATCTGTTATCAAATGTGCACACTTGACAGAATAAGGGGCCGTTTACACAACATCATTTCCAACTAAAAATGGAAAACTTTTTATGTGTTTTGGCCGTTCATTTACACAACAACAGCGTTTTGGTGGCCTGAAAATGCAAGCGTTTAAAAATGGGATTTCAAAGTGCAAGTTTTTGAATACAATACCATTATCGTCTCTGTGTAAAATACAAAAACAATTTTTTGTGACATCATGTGCATGCATATTACGTGTTCAGTCTATAGGAGCGTAGTTTTTTACAAAGTGACATTGCCAACTACTAGCCTGGCATGCATAACACATCCTTGTGGATGGGGATCATTTTGACGACGTTGTCGTCTGTATGCGAAAAAAAAGCAAAGGAAAAACTATTCCAATTTTAGTACATCTTTGTTGTACATACCCTAAGAAAAGCCATTTGGCTGCATGTATTAGGATCTCTGAATTTTCCCTTAGATAACCTCTTATGAAAGCTTGTTTCCGCCATGTAATAAACAAATTAGAGGTATATTTCACAGTTCTGAAAAAAAAAAAAAAAAAAAATTAATTCAGAAGTGTGAGTTATAAACTCACAATTGAGAGAAATAAAGTCAGAATTGTGAGATTTAAACTCACAATTGTGAGAGGAAAAAAGTCAGAGTTTATAACTTGCAATTCTGCCTTTTTTTTTCCCACTCAGAATTGCAAGTTTATATTTCGCAACTGACTTTATAACACAATTGCGAGACACAATTGCGAGATATAAACTCACAATAAAAAAGGTATATTTGTGACATTTTATCTTACAATTCAGACTTTTTAACTCACAATTGTCAGTTTATATCTCAATTCTGAGAAAAAAGTCCAAATTGCGAGTTATAAACTGGCAATTGTAAGAAAAATGTCAGAATTGTGAGTTTACAACTCACAATTGTGAGAGGAAAAAAAGTCAGAGTTTATAACTCACAATTCTGCCTTTTTTCCACTCAGAATTGCGAGTTTATATTTCACAACTCTGACTTTATAACTCGCAATTGTCTATAACGAGATATAAACTCGCAACTGTTAAAAGTCAGAATTGTGAGTTTACATTTTGCAATTCTTTGTCTTGCAATTATCTTTTTTTCTTTTTATTCCATGGCGGAAGAAAGCTTCCACAGTTTAATTCATATCAAAGTAAGATTGATTACAAAAAAAAAATATGTTCAAAACAGATTTTACTGTTAATATGAAGGGTTTTGAGCTTGTTAGGGGACAAAATGTTTGAAGGGGAAAGATATTAAAACTAATTTAGCTTGATTAGATTGTGTAATATGCTGATTATGGTTAGCGTGTTGTGTTTATGTATATAATGGTCCGAATATAGTATACACATGGTTGTGTGTTAATTTTGAATGTTAATGTCTGTAGGCAAAAAAAAAAAAAAAAAAACTGTTTACAATAATGATCTTTACAATCTTGTGTGCCAGAGCCAACTAAAATTGTATGCTCCATGATGATTATTATTCTTGGTCTCTATCTATAGATCCATATTTCTGGGCATACAGCTGTGGAGGTCGTTTAATCCACACTCAAGATCGGCCAAATAAACTGTAAACAGTGGTCCAATTATTCACTAAGCCAGTTGGAGAGAAACGGTGATTAGGCGAAACGTTCCCCGTGTGTATGCTTGCTTCTTTTTATGGGAACTGCGCTGCCTTTGATAACAGCAAACACATCCACGGAAAGTGGAAACTCATTTCCCCGTGTAAAGTCATTTTTACTCAACAGAGCGACTCAGTTAACCCGTGCTGCAGTTAGAGAGTCAGTGCTTGACTTTTGTTGTGATTTTGCGGTGGGTATTTTTACTTGTTCATCACTGGGCAATCAACCACAAAGTTCCATGTAATGAGTTTTTCCCTGTATGTGATGATGTAATGGCTGGGAATTTTCTGTCATAGTGTTCAAAAGGTCTGATTCAATCCTGTGTTGATTGGACTCCAGTCTTCAGTGTCACATGATCCTTCAGAAATCATTCTAATATGTTGATTTGCTGCTCAAGAAACATTTCTGATGATCAATGTTGTGCTGCTTAATATTTTTGTGAAAATGTGTGTTCTGAACACTGGACAGAAATAATGGGGTTAATCACAAATTAATTTATTCTGTTGACACATAAGATGTGATGATTTATTAGAAATTAAATCTAAATATTTTCCAGATAATATTTTGCACATATTATATTATTTGTTTTATTTTTCACAGTATAAATTTGTCTATATTTTAGGAAGGGCTCCATGGCATCAACAAGTTTTAACATTTCTCAGGTCCTCAACAAATATCAGATGTTATCGTGTGTTTGAATGATACAAAACACAGAAGAACTTCAAAGTAATATAGTGCTTTTATACATACACTAGAATAATACAATTACACTGATATTTTGATATTTTGTTTCCCTTTTTTTTCATGCAGGACTTGAACCGCATGAGGATTAGCAAATGATGAAACCCTAAAAAGTTCAGTCTTGGGTAAAATAATGGAATCCTTTGAAACGAGCTGAATACGACACCAGAGTAACATTTTGGTGGTGAAGGCTAAAAGCCGCTTTGGTCCTTGAACTGTAAATCACATCAAATCCAGGTTCAAAATATATTATTTAATGCAAAATGCATGTTCCACTAACCTAAAAGACGACCAAATGCTAGAAATCCAATTCTTCAGTACATTTAGATTCTTCACGCTCACCCAAAAAGGCCTCCTCTCTCCTCTCTGTGCATACTCGGGGGTATTTCAGATGCTTTTAAAATAAAAACATTAGTATGGACCTGCCCCGAAGGCACCAACATGCCAGCAGGTTCCATGGCACCCCTGTTTCTCATTTTAGATAAATACAGCCATTCTGGACACCGACATATGGTTCATGTTTGAGAAGCACATGTTTCAAGAGTTGTTGAAGCAAATGCCCCACTGGAGATATCCAAAACAATAGTTTTTCAGATGGGCCTATGCTTTTTGAATATGCTGATGAGCAAATGATGTGTCCTGTTTTGGGAATACTCATCTTGTGATTCAAAGCAGGGAGATTTTGAGGGATTTTAAGAGGATTTTGGAGCTTTGGGGCGCCCGAATTTTGTTTTCGAAATGAGAAGTTCTTGTCGGAGCCTTAGATGTTGTTTTTGTTTTTCTCCAGTCATGGAAAATGCAGAACTTTTTTGGCAGGTGCAGAGGTTTTTTTAACCATGACACGTGTTGGTTGGGCTTCTGTTCTAGACCAACATTTTACAACTAACCCTTTCAAATATTGCCAGACAATGCTTGTAGTCTAAAGATCAAGAAAATGGCTTTGGTGCTTCAGATGGTTTAGATTTGAGCTTCATGAGGATTGATTTCAGTTTTTGTTTTTCTCTCAACTGATGGATACAGTAGATCTTGAAAATATGGCATATTGAGTATAATGCTCTCCAAAGATAAACCCATTTTATTTTCGATGTAGCCAAAGAAGCCTTGGTTTAAGATTTAGCATTTCTGTATCATTAACAATGTGACTCTTAAAGGATTAGTTCACTTTCAAATGAAAATTAGCCCAAGCTTTACTCACCCTCAAGCCATCCTAGGTGTATATGACTTTCTTCTTTCTCATCAACACAATCGGAGAAGTATTAATAAATATCCTGACGCATCTGAGCTTTATAATGGCAGTAACCTTTACCAAACAAGTATGAGCTGAAGAAAGTGTCTCCATCCACATCCATCCATCATAAACGTACTCCACACGGCTCTAGGGGGTTAATAAAGGCCTTCTGAAGTGAAGCAATGCATTTGTGTATAAAAAAAAATCCATATTTTATGAACAACAAGTTATGAAATAAAATATCTAGCTTCCGATAGACCGCCTTCCATATTCTACTTATGTAGAAAGTGTAAAACTCTAGCAGTTCAAAAATCTTACGCTACGTCCTACGCCTTCCCTATTCAACTTACGGAAGTGATGCGATGCCAGTTCCGTTTTATTCCGTAGTTTGAATACGGAAGACGGTCTGGCAGAAGCTAGATATTTTACTTCATAACTTGTTAAATATGGATTTTTTTTTACACAAATGCATCGCTTCACTTCAGAAGGCATTTATTAACCCCCCGGAGCCGTGTGGAGTACGTTTATGATGGATGGATGTGGATGGAGACACTTTCTTCAGCTCATACTTGTTTGGTAAAGGTTACTGCCATTATAAAGCTCAGATGCGTCAGGATATTTATTAATATTTCTCCGATTGTGTTGATGAGAAAGAAGAAAGTCATATACACCTAGGATGGCTTGAGGGTGAGTAAAGCTTGGGCTAATTTTCATTTGAAAGTGAACTAATCCTTTAATCCAGACATTTGACTATCGCTATAATGTCTGGTGCATATTGTTGATTTTTCTGGTCACGAAGTTCAGTAGCCCCTCACTGCAGAACACACGAGATCCAGTGGGAGGAGATGGGTAGGTTAAGGGATATGTAAAGTGGGAGGAGTTGGATCTAGATCCAGGGGGTGGAAAACCCATGCAGACACAGGGAGAACATTCAAACACCACACAGAAAGGCCTCCCGACTCAGCCGGGACTCAAACCGGGGACCTCCTTGCAGTGCTACCACTGAGCCACTGTGCTGCTAGTCTCGCGTAGCTAGACCTTCAGACTGACAGCAGAAGGTCTGGACTCTACCGCAGCTTTCATTGGCCAAGGACCACCCATAGGCCGTCTGACTGACATGTAAAGCAACCAATCACAATTTGTTTTGTTCAGCGTCATGTTTAGGGGTGTGAAAATGTAACGCCGATGTCCCTACAATAACAGACTGGTGTGTAAAACTCTTGGATGTATTTTAGTCTCTGCCGCAAACTTTATACACTTCACATACTTTTGAAAATCCTTGATAAGCGCTCATTGTCACAGTTGTAAACACAACGGCTTGCTTCTTCCATGAGGGGGTTTGGCATCACAACAACTTTGTTTCCAGGCAGACTGTTAAAGAACGTGACACACATGTCTCCCGGAAATCCTGTAGAATTCAGATGACGACTTTGAAACTCCTGAAGTGTTTCCAATTTTGCGTGCTATATGCATGAGACGTTCAGCCAATGGTTCGTGGGCGTGACGTCTGAGGCTGAGACTACTGTGCCGCCCACATGACTTATAGGGGAGAGTAAATGAAATGAATGTTACCGCAACAATACATTAAACCGTTGAAAAGTTTGGGGTCAGCAAGATTTTTTAACATCAAAAATGTCTCACTTCAACTGTAAAGATCTAATTCCATGAACACCAACAAAAGAAGATAGTCTTCAAACTGGAGCTGTTTCAGTACTCGCACAATCCTCGCCACATCCCCTTCTCATAATTCACAACGTAAGTTAAGAGTAGCTGGACCAAAACATGTGCCTGAGGGCTGTTCTGGCCCCTCAGACTCCAGGGGTGCAGAGAAATTGGATGACCAGCGAGGAGGTCTTTTCTTGTTAGCGAGATTTATTGTTTTTTTCCGCTGAGTAAATGAATCAACAAACATGGCATCTCCCCCTGCGAGCAGTGGACTAAGATGAACCCTGTAGAGTGTTGGTTTAAATTTCGTTCGCTGCTTGGATTTCTGGGTCACCAGCTCAGGAGGATATTGGGACTTTCATTTGTCTTTCAGTTTCACTAAAGTGGTTCAGGTCTTCATGCATCCTCTAAATCTGAATAACTCAAGGTTTGGTATAGTGCCTAAAAGTTCTAGTACTTTATCAATTTAATTTGAACAAGAAACAAAACCTCCAAATTTGAGATTTGACAGGTATACAGGTTTGGAACAGTTTGGAAATGATGAGGAGATGTATTGGAAAGTTGGAAGTGTATAGTGTGTCTATAACCAGGAAAAATAATTGTATTGTTATCAGGGGCATTTCCTCCGAGGAGGCAACAGAGGCATTGCCTCCCTTAAAAAAAAAAAAAAGCATCTCTTGTGCCTCCCCTGAGCCCATTGATTTTTAACAGACCCCCTAAAGCATACTGGGGGTTTGGTGGGTATTATTGAGAATAAATGGGGAAAGTCACGTAAGAGGAGGCATTGCCTCCATTGCACTATGGGTGCTTATCAAATGGAAGACTGCGTCCTATTAAGGCTGCATATCTCAGCTGCCACATCGTCAAGCGCCGCTGAAGGCCATCTCAATTTGAAGGATTCTTGGAAGGCAGCCTTCGTTTTGCATCCTTCATTCAGCTCATTTTGAAGGATGCATCAAGTGTATCCATCGTGTCCTCCAATTACCCTTTTGCACAATCCTTTGCACACATTCCAATTCACGAAAAAGAACTGACAAAAAAACAAGTCAGCACTGAGCTTGTCTGAGTTCATTATGAAATGTAAGACAAAAATAATGTTTTCAGAGATTAATGCATGGTATCTTTTGTTTTGTTGTAAATTAATCATTTAACACTAAACTGCCACTGGGAGACCACAGGTGGTTGTCGTTCACTGTATTGCATTACAGTTTTTCTCAATCGCTTTGGCACAATTTTTTAAACAATCTTAACATTCTCTAAACTGTAAGTGAAACTGTCACAACTGTTTGCTTGAACATCAGAAATCTATTGCAAAATGTAGTTACTCACCCAAAACATTTAATTCATGCTTCAAAACCTAGTTAATGTGTCAGTAAACTGGCCAATGCCACCAAAATAAAAAGTGTTTTTATCATTGTGTGAGCCACACTGCTCAAAATGTTAAGACGCATTTTCATCATGGAAATATTTTTTATATACAAATTTCATGTGTTTTCTACTGTTTTTTACACTATACAGGAATGGCAACAATTGTCTAGCTATCACACTGAGCTGTTTAGAGACAGATTTCAGCCATAAATTTCTAGTGTTCTACAGTATTGACTTTTCCATTTACTAGGAAAAGTCAATACTGTAGAACACAAAAAGAAAATTGACATTTGGTCACACTTTATATAAGGTGTCCTTAACTACTGTGTACTTACATCAAATAATAAGTAGTGTACTTATTGTGTTCATGTTGTATGTAGTTGTGCAAAACACTTGTGCTGCTATTGAGGTGGGATACGAGGTAAGATTAGGACAGGTTTGGTGGTATGGGTAGGTTTAAGGGTGGGTTAAGGGGTAATTGAAGGGTCAACAGATTTAAATTACAGCTGTAATTACATGCAGGTATTTTTTAAAAAATATAAGTACAATGTAAAAACATGTATGTACACAATAAGTCCATTGTATCAAATGATTAATTTAAATGTTATAGTAGTTAAATACACCTAATATAAACATTTCTATTTATATAGCACATTTATTTTTGTAGAAATGTGTTACATGTAAACTGAAAATTCACAGTTGCTTGTTCCTTTTTACATACTCTATGTCTTCCCCTAACACCACACATTCTTGCATATGTTCCTGTTGCTCTTTTACGACAAGCAACTGTGAATTTTCAGTTTACACATGTAACCCCTCAGGCCCTACTCAAGCTGCTCTGTGCAGGCTTCGAACCCGGGTCTCTGGCATGGGAGGCGGGCACTCTGACAAGGAGGCTAGTCTCTAGCATCAGTCACGTGTAACGCAGACACTCATACTAGCTACTTTGGCGGGTTGAATTTTATAAAATATACATTTTTCAATTGAAGTTTTAAAAAGGCATCTAAAATAATAAATTAAGTGCAATCTAGTGTTGTCAAAAATATCGATTTTTCAATATATATCTATACTGAAATACCTGAAACACTTCCACTTTCATTTTCCGCAGAATAGACACACAATACCAGCTGCTCTTTCTCTTTCTCTCATCTCTCCAACAGCGAGTCGACACACAAACCCTCCTCCCCTCACTCACTCATTTCATTTGCTCCGGATGAATATTGATGGTGTTACAGGGCTTGAATTTCTGCGTGGGATTGTGCATATTGCACATAATTTTACTCATTCCCACAGATTTTGTGCTCATACTCAAAGTGCACACACATAAAGCCCTCTCTCAGTGCTAAATTGAGTTCTTTTTGCTGCTTATTGCGCTTAAATAGTAAAATACACACAAAATAATGTCAAAATGCCGGTCTTGGTGAGTATTCACGTAAACACAATCAGTTATGTTTTAAGTGAACAGTTGAGAAAAAAACGCATGTGTAACAGTATAATGGATCCATGCGTCAGGTGTTAAAGTGACAGCAGCCTAATATACCTGCTGCCAAATTATGAGATAATGTTAAAACTATCTATATGGCAGTTTTTCCCCATGCATTAATGTTAAAATTGCGGCCAGTGAAAAAGCTGAGTGGCTAGTAACTTTGGAAAACCAGTAGCCACAGTGGCTGGTGAGCAAAAAAGTTAATGTCAAGCCCTGGGTGTAAGTAATGTTTATTTAAAATGTGTCAACATTAAGTGTAACTGGAACACGAATTTAAATAAAAAAATAAAAAACAAACAAAAAAAACGGTGAAGTCTTTGCCTCATTTCAGAACACCACTTCACGCCACTGATTATTTTGTGTTTGTTTGTGTGAGAGAAACTGTAATTTTTTCCTGCTTTCCTTTCTGCATAAAGCAGTTTGATCATACTTCGTAATACAAGAGGCCCACTTTCCACATGCCAGCCAGAGAACGGTATAAACACGATCGATTTCATGAGGCCCCTGCAGCTTCCACAGCTCACACACATGAGGTCAGCGTAATCAGCCCACCCTCGCTGTCTCGGTTAACTCTTCTCTGCCTTCCTGTCAGTGGACTAGACTCAGTGGCTCTGATATGATAGATGGCTCCTTGCTGACTTTGAAAAACTTTCTCTCTCTGACAGGTGCAAACTAATATTATTCCTCTTTGCCCTCTAACTGATACCTGTGCCACATGTGGGCTACTTCGGTGTCTTGTAACATTGGCTCTTTTAGCTCCGGTCTCCTCCTGCATTAAAGGCCCCTACTGTGAACCTGCTAAAGACAGCCAGAGGGAAGACAGTAATGCGAGAGTGTGTTAATAGTTGCAGAGATAGAAGAGGAGGCGATGGGACACTGGCTGCAGGCTCAGCATAGCACACTGTTTATACTAGAAGACATCAGAGCTATCATATATAGTGTATAGTACATTGGACAGTACACAATAGAAGTAATTATGAAATTAATTATATATAAATATGTACATAAGTGGGTCAAAAATCTCTCTAAAGTTCAACTAATTGCATCTATTATGAATTTAAACTAGAATAAATTTTCATTTAATTGCACTTAACATGCATTTAAGTGTCCGGAAACATTACATTCAGTTTGCACTTAAGTACAGTATATGGCAATCTCAGGTGATTTTAAAGTGAAAGTTTTGATTGAGCTGCATTCAACATACAAATTGGCTTACTTAAAGTTATCTCTGTACATTAAATGAGGATTGGAAAAAAAAAATCCAATGTAAAAAAAAATAAACAAAAACTTTCACATTCTTGCAAGATGACTGTTCTTTATCTCAGACATGAAAAATCTGTTCCTTGTTTCCAGACTTTGGCGATTCTTGTGGGAATCCTGCTTTATGCTACAATGTTTCAAATTCAGAGTAAATTAAGCAAAGCACATGGTTTGTTCTCTGTCTAGAGCAGAATACTACAATCAGTTTGGTAACTCAAATGTCTCCACACCCTGCTAGTTTGGGAAATAAACATCATTGCCCAACCCTTCAAAATGTCTGGCAGATATCCTAATTTTTCATCCCTCAACTCTGATTAATCTCTCCTAGTGTTTTTATGTCAAGATGAGGGTGTTTCTGGCACCTCAGAGTGCTGAATTGTTAGTCAGAGTTGCTGACTATCCAGCCCATGTGTCACTCAAACTGTGGCATAGAGACATGCTACTAGTGTTCCTCAGCTGTGGTCATCACTTAGAGAAACTAAAAGGAGACTGTCCGCATATCATGAGTCATTTAATGTACAGTAAGAGGACTACTTATGATGCTCAAAGATACACTAGATGAAAGCAACCAAATTACTGACACATATGTTCACTAATAAGGTTTTTTTGTTTCATCAAACATAATGAAAATGAGACTAAAAATTTGTATCATGACGATAATTAAATGAGTTTAATAAATCTAAAAATAAAAAAGACATGTAATAAACATGTAATAAATTAAATGTTTTAAATCATAGTCGGTAATGTTGGAGATTGACCCACTTGAGCTGAAGCTGAACAGTGAATGAACAATGTTAAGTGTGATATTTCCCCCCCAAACTAGTTAAGGTCAGACTTCGCCCTGCAGTCGATTTGTAAAATCAGTCTCTAATGTCCCCAGATTGTGTGTGTGTGAAGTTTTAGCTCAAAATATCCTACAGATTATTTTTTATAGCAAATTGCCACTTTTGGGGGGTGAGCAAAAAACACGCCATTTTTGTGTGTGTCCCTTTAAATGCAAATGAGTTGGTGCTCCCAGCCCCCTTTCAAGAAGAGGGCGGCACACTTCGGCATACCAGCAACAACAAAACAGTACAATCTCACGCACTGAAAATGTCAGAAACTGTCAGTAGTGGTGTTCAGCCTTATACGTTCAGTCATCTGTCATCTGACTGTACTGTGCGTAATAAATGCGCGCTTATGAATTATGCAGACGTGAGCATGGCGGGATAAAAATAACGGCAATACTCTGGTCTCCTGGTGCCTTCATGTGTTATCAGAAATTTCTTAATTCCGACTTCTGAAGTCTTAATTCACAACTCCAGCTGCTCCAGCGAGGATACAGAAATGGTGGACTCTGTGCTTCTCACTCAGAGCTGTTTCTAATAGGTCAGATCGCCACCGGCTGTGGGCGGGGCTTCTCCTTATAATGACATCATTGTAGGGGGGAATCTGAATCACCGCGTTTGAAGAGACTGCTTTTGATTTATGGGAATTATAAAAAAATGAGTGAGTGGATTTTAACCATTATAGGCTGCTTGTTTTCACACATTGCGGACACACATCGGTGTTCAAACACCTTATAAAATACCCACAGCAAGACAATATGAATATAATTTCACTCACCTAGCCTATCACTTGAAATCCTTTCTACTGCCCTTTTAAAAGTCTGTGTTATTAAAAGCATGTTCGGCCGTTAGTGAAGCTGACTGCTGTAGCCTATATCCAACTTTAGGCATGGAGTCTTCCTTCATTTTTTAATTTTTAGTACCGTCAGACTTCCTTTAGCAGTTTAAGTATATCAACAGATTTGGCGTGTTTGGCAGTGGTTTTGACTTCAGTAATATTTTATGTTGTTACAGTGGTGACATTACAAACAAGATATAAGCATTCTGAGACATGAAATGAAATGAATAACTGGGAATTTTATTAACATTAAATCGTCCTCCCATTTTCACCTCAAAATTTTAGGAGCTGCCTCTGGCTAAATGCCTTACTTAGTTTGGCATTTTGGTCATAGACATGAGATCATTCAGCCATGACATCCACATCCGTGGTGTTACGCTGAGAAATCTAACCCTCTACCCTCCACTTAGTGGCATTGAGGGTTTAACCACAGAGTGACTGAAGCATTCTGTGAGAAAACCAACTGCTCTGTCACTATCTATAGGTCAATGAAATCTCCCGTTCATGGCGGTCTAAGCAGCAGACCCAAACCAAGAACACCTAAATGGGATCAGTTCTGCTATTTTGATTGTCTGAGAGCTGGCCAGGTGAGATAATGTTTGGAATCAGACTTGAATGCAGTGTTTTTGGGTTGTGAAAATTGTTGTATGAGGTTATGGATGATGAATGGTAGTGTGCAAAGGGTTTCCTGTGGCTGCAGGATGAGGGTGAAGAATTAAAGGAGGTGAAGGGGTACTGGGGCAAAGTACATGAACAATAATAGTATGAGGAAAGATTTAAGATGTATTTTTGGCATCTTGTTTGCTATGTGATAGAACGCTCTGTTCAGTGTTGGTTTTTATAATGAAATACCCAGAGACTGGATTTAAAAAACAGGACAACAAACACACCAAAAAGCACATGTAGTACTGTATATACACAAAACTTGCACTGATAGAGTGCATATTTTGTTTAGGTTTAAAATCCAGGACTGAGACTTATATTTTGGCATTTTAAAATTGAAAATGATTTCAGATTTAACTTTCTGTTTATTTTTCTTACTTGCGTGATTATGTCCATGTTTTTACCCGAATACGCTCAATTTCACAAGCAGCTACAAAAACAATTGTGTGATAAACATGTACTTAAAATCAATCATCCCTGACAGGTCTCGTTTTTTTTAACAGCCTAAGTTAGATGCATAATTTATGTTTCTAATTTCACCACAGATGTTGATCCATTGCGCATCCTATGAAAATAAAGCTGGGAATAATGTAAATAGCATTTATGGGAAGATTTACTGCTCTAGATCAGTCTGTTGACATATGTACTCATAGTGTACACACAGTGCTCCTTTATAATTGATAATTTCAGTTCCTCTCCATGAATCTGTCATTTGATTGGGCCGGTTCCGGAAAGCCCTGCATCTTCTATTCATAAGACCCAGCTGTTTACCACAGTGTAAACATGGTCTAGTAATATTAAGGAACATCTTGTACAAGACTGCCAGCGGTGATCAAAACAAGTAGAGGCAAAACACGGAGGTCTCATCAACACCTTTCAGCTGCACAAACAACAAAATGGATATTTCAGTGACAATGACGGTCTTTTGGAGACCATTAGACGAAGTCATGCCACATGTAAGATCAAACAGTCCAGACTCTCTTCCCGTTCTTTAATCTTACATGGTAGCACCAAAGCTGTTTCTCTATATGCAACATTTATATCTTCACTTAATAAAGTAGTGATGGGAAGATTGAATTGCGAATCAGTTCTTTTGGACAATTTGTTTCAATGAACCACAATTCTTTTTTATGTAATAATGTCATAATGTAGTCCCTGACTTCCTGCTGTAGCATATTAAATGATCTATACATAAGCAATATCACACTCGTAGCCGTGTGATAAGGCTGTATACCAGTCCTGTATATACAGCTATTGCATGGCTATGAATGTGATATTGCATTTATACAACAGTTCAACGGCACAAGTGAGTAAATAAATAAGAAACAACAACAGAGTGTCTTTAAAAACCCTCTTTTGTGCAGAACTACTTCCTTCCGCCACAGATTCAAATCTCAAGTTGACATTATAACAGTTGAGCCCAAGCCTTCGTTACTAATTCTAAAACATCACTTTAGAACTAGTAACGAAGAAACGTTGAGTCGCTTCATTGAAGCTTATTGTATTATGTACATTAGAGTATTATGGTATTATGAAAGAGAGATCGACTAAACGAGTATATTACCTGCATCTGATATAGCATTCATTCTTCAGGTTGATGTCCATAATATTATATCCATTATAAAAAATCAGTTTGAATGTCCATTGAGGAAAGTGATATCTTTGTCTTTGTCCTTTTAAAAGATTTCCCATGACAGTGCTAAAACAACCAGTTCCTTTCAATTTGCTACTGACTCACTCATAAAGACAGTCTTTCCCACCATCTAATGCTATAATAATGTAACTTTCATTGAAGTCGAAATCACAATCACTAACAGACCCTTTCTCAATACCAAATATGGCATATTATTTATAAAAATATAATATTGAACAATAATATTTAAATTAACAGTAGCCATTAGACAATAGGAAATAAACACAAGCAAACAATTCAGTCAAATGTACAAAAGCATAACTCCAGTACAGGATTTATGTTAAATATAGCCTAAATATAAAGTTATGAAACTTAATTCTCCCCTTAACCCAAATCGATTTGCATCTGGAACAAGTAATAGATTAAGAAAACCAAAGATTGCCTGTTTGATATACCCAAAATGAATTATATATCATGTTTAACCACTATCTACATAAGAGCCAGCGGCAAATTCCTGAAGGACTGGCTGAGATGAAGTTGTTCTCTGCGGGTACATGAGCGCTGAATGGCCGCTGAAGGCCTGGAGCCCACATCTGTGAAAGCGTCTAAACAAATTGTAAATTTGGAGCTATGTTTATATATGAGTCACATATTTGAGGTCTAAATAACTACATTCTCGCCTAAAAACCACATTCCATGACACAACAACAGTAGTATTTGTAAAAAAAAAACATGGTGGATTTGCTCGACTGCCATGACAGTCGCCGCAAGCGGAGTGATACAAACGGTGAAACGGTTCGAGTGCTGATACTGGGGGAATATCGCATGGCTCTCAGCCAATCAGATTCGAGAACCAGAAAGAACTCTTGTATAAATTCCAATAAAGCCATATACTGTATAGGCACATATTGCTATCATGACATTTATAATACGTTTTATTATTAAGAGTGCTTGTGGTATTTGCATGTATTTGAATATAATGCATTTCCATTCAACAATACTAAAATTTACATTTGGCCAAGAAAGTTTTTTTTTTTTTTTTTTTGCATGCTTGTTATTAAAATTGTTTTGTTTGCATGTTGATAAAATTTTTGCAGTAAATTATATTTGTAATGTCAAATGGTTTCTAATATTCATCTACCGAAGTGACTTTCTTTGTCTTGAGTTCTGTAAAGGTTACCTCAAAGTTCTAAACCAACTGTTCTCACACAAATGTAAATAAAATATTTACACAAACTCTTAATCTTAAAACATTAAAAAAAGGTTAGCATTTTAAACGTTCCCAGAACTTTATGCAAATAATGTTTTCTTAACTTAATGAAAGTGCTAGGAAAACGTTTTTACAACAAAATTGTTAGCTGTGATCATTCATCGAAGTAATTCTTCAAAGTTGACTTCTTTTGACAAATAAGAAAAGTCTGCTTTCCTGGAAAATTGTGAATCATATTGTGAACACGAAAGCCGTAATCCTTGTATTGATGCGTCAGGCAGACAGCAGTGTTGTGAGCTGTGTGTGTGTGTGTGTGTGTGTGTGTGTGTGTGTGCGTGCATACGTGTAATGATGTTTTACAATTAGAATGAGCTGGAGTCTTCTTGCTCAGTCACCATATGGAAATGTTTTAGTGAACAAGGTATCAAAGTGAGACACCTGCAAGACATTAAGGGCAAAGTTCTGCACACTGATGAGTTGAGTGTGTTTTGGTTGATGAAGGAGAACTGCGAAGTGTACATTGATGTGTTTTAGTCATACACCTGCAATAAATTACACGCAAGCACAGCACATACACACATGACAGACAGTTTTAGATCACCAGAAAAATAAAGCAATGCAGTCCAACCCCAACAAGGTGCTGAAGAGACCTGCAGCTGCACTGAACAGTGTAAATAAAACCCTAATTTCAGCTCACTCCTGACTGTCCGTGACAGCTCTTCCTGTCTGGAAGAGGGCTGTCAGAACAGGGTTTACTCCATCATGAGGGTTGAGATGGTAGTATGCATAAGCTTTCACCTTTGGAAATGACATAATTACTAGTTTCTCTAAAGTACAGGAAGGAAACCAAGTTTTTCATTTACTGACTTTAGAAAAAAAAAAAAAAACGGAAGTGTCTGACACATGACACATACAGTATGTTATGAACATATTTATACAAGAAGGTGGCCCCAAAAATATTTGGACACTTAAGTCACGTTTAAAAATGCATGAACGTCTTTGCATTAAACATCAAACCAAGTGGCAAGAGCTTTCAGAACTAACTTCACATTTTTGCATTGACTTTAACTGGTGACAGTGTCATTTTTTTAGTGGAGGTATGAAGTCAGTTCACCTCAAGTTCATGCAGGTGTCCTAGCAGGTGTAGTTCATCACATTAACTGTGAACATGTTCCACTTATGTCCAAATACTGAACAGAATATCTATTGTTTTACAGTTTAAAACCTATCAAACATTTGTGAAATGTTTCGTTTAAAAAGTCTGCTTGTGCTAAATCTCTTTAAAAGTAAATGCTAAAAATATTTTGTATCTAATGAAAGATACACATTTTAAAGTGTGTCTTAAGCGTCCAAGTATTGCTAGGGCCATTGTAAATACACTAGCCATGAAGAATTGAGATTTATCTCCAAAGCTCACTATCATTAGTTATGGCTTTAGTAATTCGCCTTATCCAAAGAGCTAAATGTCAACTCAGTGATGCTGTGGTTTTTCTTTTTGGCATTACTGAACTTGGTAATTTGTTTTACATTCTGTTACAATTTAAGTTTGTTGATGTTTCATCATTCTGATTTTAATTTCTTTTCCACATAGCAGAGGTTGATCAAAACAAAATGCTGGTAATTACAATCATATTCATTTGAAAAGAATATTAGAACTCTAAAGGAGAAATAAACAACATGCTGCAGCAGTCCGCTTTGAGCGTTATTTAATTGAGGCGGCTTTGTGTGTGTGTGTGTGTGTGGGTTAACGTAAACCCTACATTAAGGGGACAAAATGTCCCCACAAAGATGGCAATATCCGAAATCCTTGACCTTTTTTGGTCCCCATGAGGGAAACAGCTTTTAAATCATCCTAAATTATGTTTATGAAAATCTAAAAATGCAGAAAGTTTTCTGTGATGGGTAGGTTTAGGTTTAGGGGATAGAATATACAGTTTGTAGAGTATAAAAATCATTATGTCTGTGGAAAGTCTCCATAAAATATGAAAACCCAACATGTGTGTGTGTGTTTGTGTTGAATGCGAATGCTCAGAGGATATGGGACATTGGTGCTATCGGGGCAGACAGCCGAACGATGAGCAGAGGTTCCTCTGGGTTCCTTTAAAAAACAGGAAGGCCTGCTGATTGACTACGGCCTGGGGAGTTCAGAGGGCACTCTGTGTGTGTGTGTCTGTGTGTGTGTGTGTGTGGCATTTCTGTATTGATTTTTATGGAGTTTAAGTTGGTAGCAGCAAAACTGTTAAAATACTTCACATGGATAACGTATACTGTAGCTACACCAATCAGGCATAACATTATGACCACCTTCCTAATATTGTGTAGGTCCCCCTTTTGCTGCCAAAACAGCCCTGACCCGTCGAGGCATGGACTCCACTAGACCCCTGAAGGTGTGCTGTGGTATCTGGCACCAAGATGTTAGCAGCAGATCCTTTAAGTCCTGTAAGCTGCGAGGTGGGTCCTCCATGGATTGGACTTGTTTGTTCAGCACATCCCACAGATGCTCGATTGGATTGAGATCTGGGGAATTTGGAGGCCAAGTTAACACCTCAAACTCGTTGTTTTGCTCCTCAAACCATTCCTGAACCATTTTTGCTTTGTGATAGGGCGCATTATCCTGCTGAAAGAGGCCACAGCCACCAGGGAATACCGTTTCCTTGAAAGGGTGTACATGGTCTGCAACAATGCTTAGGTAGGTGGTATGTGTCAAGATATTTTTTTCCCCAAGATTTTTTGTAAGTGAAAATGTACGGTATGTGTCAAAGTAACATCCACATGGATGGCAGGACCCAAGGTTTCCCAGGAGAACATTGCCCAAAGCATCACACTTTTACTGCCGGCTTGCCTTCTTCCCATAGTGCATCCTGGTGCCATGTGTTCCCCAGTTAAGCAACGCACATGCACCCGGCCATCCATGAATGTGATTCATCAGACCAGGCCACCTTCTTCCATTGCTCTGTGGTCCAGTTCTGATGCTCACGTGCCCACTGTTGGTGCTTTCGACGGTGGACAGGGGTCAGCATGGGCACCCTGACTGGTATGCAGCTATGCAGCCCCTTACGCAACAAACTGCGATGCACTGTGTATTCTGACACCTTTCTGTCAGAACCAGCATTAACTTCTTGAGCAATTTGAGCTACAGTAGCTCGTCTGTTGGATCGAACCACACAGGCCAGCCTTCGCTCCCCACGTGCATCAGTGAGCC